>JAHTLZ010000122.1:35714239-35735215 GCA_023846285.1 Phrynocephalus versicolor | reverse complement strand
AGAAGAAGAAGAAGAAGAAGAAGAAGAAGAAGAAGAAGAAGAAGAAGTCCAATAGCCGGGTTCCCCTATCTCCAAAATGTTTTATGTTGTACGGATTTTATGTTATACAAACTGTTTGTTATACAAGGGTCCACTGTATTTTATTATTATTTTCCCCAAGCACCTCTCCAATGAACTTGCACTGGCTCGCCTGCTTGGTGAAATGCTAACTCAAGAAAGCAGTCTGAACAGGATCCCCAGTAAGTCCCATTCACCTTAAAGAAGAAGAGGGACAAATCAGAGCTGTTTGGTCATTGGGGTGAGGGTGGCACATAACAATACAAGTTTGTAGCCCAGCAGCAGGTTGTGAAGACGGTCTTGTCCACTTGAAATGGAGACTTTTAACCCACCCAAAATTGTTCATTTGAAGCAGCTTTGACACCAGCAAGGAATACTGATTCCGATGTTGTAACTTTAGAAGTTGCCCTTTTAAAATCAAACTCACATCACCACTAGTGCCTGCAGAAAGATTGGGGGCACGCCAGCTCTTCAGGTTCAACGCCAATATTAGGTAGAGTAAGGTGGCTAATTGACTTAGGCAGCAAATTATAGGGGCTGCACCAGAAGCACCCGGACTGTTCTTTCTGAAATCCCTCTCCTAGTAATTTCCCTGTGTTTGAAGGCACAACTATGTATGCCACATCACCTGTCCCCTACTCTAGGACGTCTGAAGGGTGCTATCCTATCCATAATGCTGAAGGAATTTTCAATTCCCAGACCAGTCAACTTCAGTACTTCAGAAAGAGAGAGATTTGGGAGATTTAGGATCAAAATATATTGGTGGCCTGACAATGCGAGTTTTGTGTGGCGAAGAGGCTGCCTGTGCAAGACTGCAGAGAACCTAATATTAGTCTGAAGGAAAATAACAGAAGTAATTTCAGTCACAATTGGTGTTCCTTCGATGGGGTTCCTTTGGGGTTGGATGGATGAGGTACATCCATGAACACCGAACGGTCTTTCCAACTCATTGTTCTCTTTATCTACAAGGGAGTTTAGGTCATTCTGACAGCAAGCGTCTGTTCTTTTTCTACAGCACAACAAAGCACAGGATCGTCCACAGAGATAAGAAGGAAACAATGGAATGTTTCGGAGATTCATGGTTTTGTCTTCAGGATGTCGCTTCAATAAAGAAAACATCCTCCAAAAGAGACCTGCTTCATTAATTTGGTCTGCTCTTCAAATCAAAACAAATGGCTTTCCCATAACATGGCCTCCCTCATTTCTTCCCCTCACAACCATGAAGCACAAGGAAGAAAGGAGCAGCGTCATGAGGTGTTTTTTCCCTCTAACAAGGCCTTCTTCCAGTAACTTTCTTCAAACATAGAAACTGCATTCAGAAGGACATCTCTGACGTAATTAGCCACACGCCAAGGTAATCTGGAGGAGCACTATGTCAATGTAGTATTTCCAACTGGGAGCAAGGAGCACATACATAAAGTGGACAAGAGGAGCTGAAGGACAGGAGATGGCAAGCAGGAGCCTCCTCACACCATTGTTTGTTGTTCGGTCCTTGTCATAGGCTGCGCTAGTGTTCTTGTTGTTGTGTGCCGTCAAGTCACCTCTGACTTATGGCAATCCTATGAAACTGAAGCTTACAACCTGAAGGCCATAGTCTCCTATATGCAATCAATCCATCCCATATTTGGTTCTTCTCTTTACTACTACCTTCAACTTTTCTGAGCCTTGTTATCTTTTCTGCCACGTTTTGTGTTCACATGCCCATGGTGGACCTGGCTCTACTGACTGAGAATTTCTGGGAGCTGCAATCCAAAAGAGCAACATTTTCAAGCGGTCATCATGGGGTTGGGGGTGGGTGGGAGGTGGGGGGGCACTATAAACATTTATTGGAAAGTGGGTGCAGAGGGGAAATCCTCTCTTGATGAGCCATATTTCTAGTCAAAATCCCCAGCCTATGTTGTTTTTCCTCCTCTAGGTGCGTATAGTGGTACCTTGTATAAAGGAATTAATTCGTTCCAAATGAAATTATGTTAAGCAAATTTTCCTTTATACAAATTCCCATAGGAATGCATTGAAAACGGAGTAATCCCATTTTATGTTGTACGGATTCTCCCCACAGGCGATTATGTTAAACAAATTTCCCCTATCTCCGGAATTTTTTATGTTGTACAAATTTTATGGTATACAAGCTGTTTGTTATACAAGGGTCCACTGTACATCTTTTTCCCCCCTTCTGACAGAAAGTAAAGCAGCCATTTTGGTCAGAAAAATGCGAGAGAGAAAGACTGCCAGACCTTTTTTTTCTTTGGTGGCAATAGCGGTGGTGTTATCAAATGTGCAGGCCACAAAACCAGCTACAGGCACGGCCAAACAACTGGCATTTGATCACTTTAGCAGGAGCCAAATGTGATGGCTTGTAAATATTTATGTACATTTTTAACTGAATAATAAGAACTGTTCCTTCTAATTTAAATAACAACACAATTCATCACTCTCCAGTGAGAAGTCATTGTGACTTGGCCAACAACGCCAAGATCCTCAGTCCTTGCTATGGATTAGAAGATTGGGAGATGCAGGCTCATGTCTCCAGTGCTGAGCTGTGCAACTCTGAGTGACCAAGGGCCAGTCTTTCTCAGTTTGATCTACCACACAGGGTTGTTGTAAGGATAAGAGAGAAAAGAGAGGCTTGGGCTCGTCAGAAGAAACATGGGACATAAATTTAATAAACAAAGAGATGAGAAAAAGCAAAGCACAGAGAGAGAGAGAGAGAGAGAGAGAGAGAGAGAGAGAGAGAGAGAGAGAGACTAGTAGTTTCATCAGGAATTACAGTGATTGTAGTAAGACATTGTTGCCTTACAGAGCTCCGTAGCTGTTCTCATGCCAGGTAAAAGCAAAGCAAAATATACCAAAGCGTTAAAGGGGTGAAATAAATAATGCAAAATAAGAGAGGCCATGTCAGCCTATTTATTATCTGCAGGAACATGCAAATTAAGTAGATTTGCATCATATCTGTATTGATTGGATGCACAATTGTAACTGTCCATGATTTCCATAAACTAGAGTACCGAGTTTTAAATAAAAACCCACAGCCATTGCTCCTTGTGAATCCTCAAACGTGTGTGGAATACTCTAGGTGGAGTAATGTCCCTGCTGTGGCAATACTTCTCCTGTATTTCAAAATGGCAGTTAAGGTTAAATGTTTGGTCAGCCTAATCGGGTTTGTTTAAACCCATGACATAAACTGTGTAGTTTATTTCCCTCACAAAACACTCTGCTATAACATAGCCTGCTACTGAAGCAGTTAATTATAACACAGTCTCATCCTATAAACTAATTATGAGTGGGAACTTGTCCTACATCCCCACCACCAACTAATTATTGTGTTGTACAAAACTTTAAGATCAAAACCAACAAGCAGCATTTACTGCATCGGAGGGCTCACAGTAACACAAAACTATTTTTCTTAAATGTTCTAGTTCAATGTCTGGAAGATTAAACACATACCCTTTCGTGTAAACATATAGTTTTCTGCTTGACAGCATAATGTTTTTAAGCAAGTGAATTCCCTCCCCCCTTTCTTTCTCTCCATTTTTTATTTTATTTTATTTATTTATTTTGGTAATGTGCCACCCTAGTTACGTCTGTTGATCGTATTCCAGCAAGTGCCGCATTAATAATTCAAGACGATCCTTGTTAAAAAAATGTGTGTTCAACATCTTTGGTGTTCCTTGAATTCAAATTAAGTGATAGAGTGAATTAACCTGACTGACATCTTTTTAAAATGAAAACACAGCCTTAACCTACAGCAAAGATTTCTCCTCCCCACAACACCCCTCTGATCTCGTTCCAACCCATGTCCCCTGGAGGACTAATTCTACAGAAATGTGTCACTTTGGTGGGACTGCTGAGGAGATAGGTTGAGCATATTATTATCTCAGTTGGCTGTCCTAGAACCTGTTCTGCCCCCCCCCCCCCATTTGATCAAAGGGGCCTTTGAAAGCAATTGATGGCATGAGCCAGATAAAATGGGCCATTAGGGAGATGCTCCACAATGTTTTGTTTTCTTCCTGGGTGATCAGCTGTCCTTAAACATGGTGTCTCAGATGGTGAAGCAGGAGTGGGGGAAGGGGGGGTCACGAGTTTCTTTTCAGAAGAGAAGCAAAAATAAGTCTTATTCTTTCCTCTAGGCGGTTACTTCACACCCGTTTTGTCTCTGTTAGTGTTCTGCTTAGGAGCGGTACAAAAAAAATGTTACTTCACGTCAGTCATGCAACTACTGAAATTTGTCTCGATCATGCCCCCGGAACGGGTGTTAAGCACGACAATCCTGTACCTGGTGCTGGGGTAGGGTTTTCCCTTGTCACTCTTTGTTCCCACTTTCTGTTCCGAGACAAGACACTGTGTAGTAACGACTGTCATGCAACAAAATATTCATTTCTCTCAGAAAACTGTGTCCAGGTTTTTTATTTTCTTTTGGTGTTTCAGAAGCGAAACATCGGAAAAGAATTTTAAGCCCCCCACCCCCAAAGGGAAAAGGAAGCTAGACACATTCAGTGTTTGTCACGGTACAAGACCGTGAGGTGACACTTGTCACGAGACAAGTTATCATGACCATGAGAACACTGAAACAGGGACAAAAGCACGTAGTCACGACCAACGCTGTCATGGTACAAAACTAGTCGCAGAACAAAGAAGGATGTGAAGTAACTGCCTAGGAGCATGTATCAGCTTTGCAGATACCAAAGTGATTCACAAAAGATTCAGCCATGCTTGGATTAGTTAAATCACTGAAGCCAGCTTTGGCATTTCTGGAGTCCAACGTGTTGAAGTCCGAACAAGGAGAGTCGCAGTGACAGGAGGGGACTGACTTTGGAAGTTCATTACTAACCATGAACACATTTTTGCGGCTGTGACAGCTGCCAGCTGTTCTCGGTGGGCAAGCGACGCTGCCAGCTGGGCCCCCTTCAAAATGCACGAGCACCACCAAGTGTGCCAAAAGAATTGCAACTGGAAGAGATTTCAGCTGACGGCTGTTGGATATGGGGCTTAATTGTTTCCAGCTGATCAAGATGGGCATAGGTGCCATAACAAGATAAGGCTTCCGGAGGAAGGTGCCTCATAACGAAACCAGCCGCTGGCGCATCTAGCCCAGCCTTACCTGTAGTGAATGGCAGTAGCTGTCCAGAGTTTTGCCCAGTGGATTATCCCAGCTTTCTCTGGAAACGCCATGGGTTGAATCCTTAATGCTCTGCTTGCAAAGCGGGGGCTTGGACACAGACCTCCAGTCATGCTGCAATCCTATGCATGAATACTACACCTTTAATGCAGTTTGAGGGAGAAATTCTTGGACTAGAACTTCTAAAATTCTCCAGTCACCATGGCCGACAGTCCCTTCCCCATGTCTGATATGGAAAGGTGATACACGCAAATCAATAAATATTCACTTGGAAGTTTAAAAGCAAAAGCAGAGGTTGATAGGGATTACTTCTGACAAGAGTTCAGCAGAGATTACCCCGTGACGTAGTGCTGGTTTTAACCTACAAAGCACAAAATGGCCGACTCAGGTGCTAAGGCCATCAGGAGAGGCCTTTCTCTCCATCCCACCACCCTCATAGGTATGTCTTGTGGGAATACATGAAAGGGCCTTCTTGACTGCTCCACCCAGACTCTGGAACTCCCTCCCACTAGAGGTGAGGACTGCCCCATCTCTGCTGTCTTTCTAGAAGCAGGCAAAAACCTTTCTCTTCAGGCAAGCTTTCCCTGAATGAGGGACTACCTACTATGTGACTTTTATATAGATTACCATGCATGATTATATTGACTGATTTCACAAGAACACCAGTGTTTCTCATGATACTCTCCACCCCTCATAATGGATTTTTTCTTTTAACCGTTTGCATGCTCTTTTTAGCTTTCATGATGCCTTTTAATTGTTGTAAGAGGCCACTTCTAATTCCCTGTTCTTAAACTTGAATATGACTTAAATGTGCTGGGCTGTATATTGTCCCTCATTATTGTAAGCCACCTTGGGTCCTTTTGTAAGGAGAAAGGTGGGGTAAAAATATTAAAAAAACAAAACAAGCAAGCAAATTAGGTGTGGGATGGATAGAACAACTGTCAGGTGGATACACAGCTGGCTACAGTACTTGGGATGATGAATAATGGTCCCTTCTCAGACTGAGAGGAGGTAAGAAGTGGGGTATCCCCGAGCTCAGTTTTGGGCCCAGTACTCTTCAACACTTTTATTAATGACCTGGATCAGGGGATACAGGGGATTCTACTCAAATTTGCAGACCCAAGAAGTTAGAAACAAAATTCAAAAGGCTATAGATAGGCTGGAGCACTGGGCTGAAAACAACAGAATGAAATTCAACAGGGATAAATGCAAAGTACTGCACCTAGGAAGAAGAAACCAAACACACAGTCACAAGATGGGGGAATACCTGGCTCAGCACTACTATGAGGGAGAAGGGAACTTTACTAGATCACAATCTGAATACGAGCCAACAGTACGATATGGCTACAAAAAAAAGGCAAATGCTATCTCAGGCTACATTTATAGAAGCATCGTCTCAAAAAGTCCACAAGTCACTAGCTCCCCTCTGTTGAGCACTGGCACTGGGTAGGCCTCACCTTGAGTATTGTGTCCAGATGTGGATACTGCACTTCAAGGATGCTGACAAATGGGCACATGTTCAGAGGAAGGCAGCAAGTCTAATATCTAAGGTGCTTAGTACATGTACTGCAGTCAGTTTACAACCCCAAGCCGTGTATCTCTTTTACAGAAGGATATTTAATATGCAATTTTGTCATTATGATTTTAATTCTGTTTTGCTCAGCTCCTGAGGAAGACCTCCGCCAAAACGTGTCGAGCCAGAGCTTTTTAAAAAATGATTTGAGAGAGAATAAAGATGTTTTCTACTTTTATACATCCCGAGACTCCCTCTCCCATTCGTATTTGGACTTCCGTGGATGTACCAGTTCCTTTTGCTTTGCTTTCTTTAACTGTTTGGACATGACTTTTCCAATTGGCTGTAGTATATTTCACAAAGTATGGACAGTGGCTACACAGTAACTTCTTCCCATGTGCCCAAGTTTCTAAAAATATCCAAAAACATGATCAATAATTTTGTCTGAGGCTCTTCATTCATGTTCATGCAGTTGTAGTATGGGCCAAATGGTGCTTGGGCCATTTGTCCCCGGAGAGGTTGCCGGTTCCCCCCCCCCCTGCTTGGGCCCAGGCCCATCCAGATGTGTTGCTCTGGGCTAATGGGAATGCCCATGGGCTGCTTTTCCCATTCATCTCACGAAGGAAGCTGCCTAAGGCTGCAGATACTGAGAGGCCTGGTGGAGTAGCATGCATCTGAAGGACATAACTGTCGACTCCACACAGCCTGTCTGATGTTTCCTGAACTTGTCTGCTGCCCTCAGGTCTACTGGGGGTGGGGGCGGTGGATTGTACTCTGACTCGTGCAGAAGTCAGATTGAAAAGTTAGTCCAGGTCCAATTAGTTTCTGCACAAGGGAGGTGGGTAAAATATACTGCATATATATTCTTTGCTACATGGAACTATCTTGGGCTGCTCCAGAGAATGACTGGACCAGTAATACTGCTGGAAATAAAAAGAACCACCTGCCATTTCCACCACAGTGTAACTATGGAGCCAAGGGTCTCCCAGAAAGCATTTGATGATGGGGCCACATCCCTCTAGATTTGCAGCTGAACCTGACCAACTGCCCCCATGTGACAGGTAGAACAGGATGGACCTTATTTGTACAATTGCCATCTGTATCCAGGGTGAGGCGGTGGTAGGCCCTCTTTTGCTGTAAGTGCCATGACATCAAAACACAGCTTTAAAAAGTGGGAGACTAGGGTACAAGGTTTAGTTGGGCCCCTAGTGCATCGCATTCCAACTGTCCACAGTGGGAGCTATGTTAGCTCCTCCACCACCCCTGCTATGTCCAGTCCCCCAACCAAGACTTAGTTCCTGTCATTGGGTCTGTGCAGTCCACAGTCTGCAGCTCAAGTCTAGTTTCCCACACTGATCCCAGTACTCAATAGGGGGCTGGTGGTGTTGGGTGGCTACAAGCTCCCATATCCCCTGGGGTCTTTCTACTTAATAGAGGCTCTGCTGAAGGTATTTCTTCTGGTACTTCCTCTGCCAGCATATCTTGTGTGTTGGGGTGGAGCCTGCATGCCCACCAGGTCTCCTCCATCACCAGGGGGTCAGCATGATGAGCAGCACACTTCCTCTATGACCGGGTCCCTCATCTGATTGAACCTTGATGGCTCAGTACAGGGATTTTCAACCACCAGGAGGCCATCTTTTCCAAGAACATAGCATATGGGGTCTGCCTCTTCTGCTGCCGGTGTTTTAGTCCTCTCCATCTGCTTTTGTCAAGAGATATGAGTCTTCTTCATCCCCCTCCTTTAAGTTAAGGTCTAGCCAAACCAGCCCAGCCTCTGCCTCGCATGCAGGTGCAGCTCAATCTTCTCCACCTCCTTCCTCCCATCTCTGGCCTTGCTCTCCCTCTCAGCACCCTTCTGCTGCCCTGTCACTGGAGTTTTCCCAAAGGTTCTTGGGCAAGGGGGAATGGAACAAAGGCAGACAGCAGGCCAGGGAAGGATAAAGTTCATAGTGCCAGCCTTTAGAAACGGAAGTTTGGACATGCCTGGTGTAAGAAGTGCACTCTTTACGGCTCCAGAGGTCACCACAATTGTATATTACTGGATAGATTTCAAGATTAAGCTGAAATAATTCCATGGCTGGTCAATGCTTTGTGATCTCTGACAAGGCTCTATTATGGAAACCCCTTCATAATGAAGCTGTGGCATGCTCACAGCAGAATCCTGTGTATGTTTACTCAGACGGAAGTCCCACTCTTGTCAATGGAAGTTCCTTCTTAAGTGAGCACATTTGGGATTATGGCTGGCATGCATTGCTTTCAACATTCTTGTCAGGACTGTGGTGGTGGTGGGGAGGAGGAGAGACTTCAACAGTTCCAAGACAACTCCATTGTCACGTTGCCCATCCTGACAGGAAATTGTTCATTCACTGCCCGTTTGGAACATGTTGGTCTTTGAAATGTCTTTGCTCTCCTTTGACAAGTCTGTGCAAGTGTCAGGTGAGTCATCGATAGCTCAGCAAATGCCTTAGTAGCTGGAAACCAGAGGGGGAAACAGCTGTGGGTGTCAGCCCTGGAAGGGAGGCAGTTTTAATGATCTACTGTGAAAATCTCTGAACCTTTCCGGAATTTAGCCCACTGACTTTGCAGCCTGGAGTGCAAAGTCAAATGGCTCAGCGGGGGAGCTCAAAGGAAGCTCATACCCCCCACTGTGGTAAGATTCACGGCAACTGTACTTCTCAAGGTAGCTACCAAGTGTACATTCAGCCCTCTGTCCTCAAAGCAAGTAACCTAAGCAAAGCGGTATTTGTCACAAGGATGCTGCCACTAACAGTGTTCCGACAGTGACTTTGTGTCAGAGATTGGAGACATTTTGTTTTGGCCTACACAATCCCTTAGCCACTAATAGGTGCCGTTTGAAAGTTACCCTGAAAGTAACTCACAATGCGAGTGTGTAGGAGGAGCAATCACAGAGCCATTCCCATTTGGCAGCCTTCTGTTCTTAAAAGCGCTGTATAAATATCCCATCCATGCTGCAGCCTCAGGAGAACCGGGTTGTCTCTCACAGACACGAACCATCAGTGTTTGAATTACTGCGTACATTTTCCCCCTCCCCTATCCACCCCCCAACTCTGTATACTACAGCCGGTGAATATCTGGACTACAGTCAATGAATATCTTGTATGAAATGTATATCTTATCTCATATTATATTTCACACCTTATTCTGCTGCTATATGTCTGAAGAAGTGGACATGTAGTCCACGAAACGTTACATCAAAATATGAAAGTTAGTCTTTAAGGTGCCACATGTTTGTGTCTTTTCTTTTCTTTTCTTTTGTTTTCCTTTGATTTTTGCCTGATTTTTTTCCTTCACTATCCATGAAGGGGTCATGCTCAGCCTGAGGAAGGGGAGATTTTCCGCAAAAGGCTGCCATTTTTGTATGAATTTTGGTGGTCCAATAAAAGGCAGCACCCAGCCCTAAATGTGTCTTTTCCAAACTCTGTTGTGTTGTTAGACCAACTATGCTGCAGTGTGCCGACTGAATATTTCCTTAAACCCCAACCAGAGTGGGTTATTTGTGACTCTCCAGATTGTGTTGTGGCAGCCTATAAAGATTTCTATCACAGATGTACTTCCAATCCTGATTGCCTGTTTTTAAATACATCTGTCCTGAATATTTTTTAAATACAGATTTCAGACAAGTGGTCGAATTTTTAAATGCAGATTTTGACACGATCCGTAATTTTCAGGATTCCCCTCAGAAAATGGTATCTTACTGCCACAAGTCATGGGGGTTATTTGAATGAACTTGCTGAGGAAATAAAATGTGGGAGATGGAGAGAGAGTCAAAAGATCAAGATTGTAAAACATGTGTTTTTAATATAAAAGGTTCAGGGTTCAACTCTGGCATCTCCAGATACGTCATAGTAAGATCCATGCCCTGGAACCCCAAAAAATCACTGATGGTCAATCAGAACACTAAACAGGTAGGCAGATCTGGTGAACTGAACCTGTATCAGGAAGCGTCTTAGGTACCAGGGGTTGAGACAAGAGCTCTGACTGTATCATGTCACGTTCATAAAACCCACACATCTGATTGACCAACTCACCGTGGGAGGTGAGCTTCAGATGAGACAGAGGGGGAAAAAACTTATACAGTAAATGATTCACACCAGACATGTCCAAACGTTGGTGCTCCTGATGTTTTGGACCACAACTCCCAGAATTCTAAGCTTAGATTGCCAATGGCAAAGGCCTGTGGGAGTTGCGGTCCAAAACATCTGGAGGGCCGAAGTTTGGACATGCCTGATTTACACATAACACGTCTGATGACATCAGGGAAGTGTCGTTCTGCATTTCATACATCTATAGGCCAAATCAGTACGGAGCTGGACTGGATGTCTCTTGAGAACCCCTTCTACTTCCATGATGCCCTCCACCTGTTTATTGACATAACAAAATGGCAGCTTAGTACACTAGTCATAAAAATGTACTGGTCTATCTCTGTTCATTGTTGCCCCAGGGCAATCACTTTCCATATTCAGGCATCCTTATAGATAACACTGCCGGTATGGGGGGGAAAGAGTTAGATAATATCATATAAGCTGGACATGATGTAACAAGCAAAGGGGGAAAATGCAGATATAGGAGGAAAGCGGCTGGAGGACAACGGGTAAGGCTGCGGATGGGGAGTGAGGGGAGAGAAAGATCAAAAGAAAGTAACAGCAAAGGGAAAACACCTGAGGCTAATTTCTCTGTTTTTAAAAGGCATATCAGTTGCTTTGCTTTTCTCCTTTTTCTTTTTTAAATCAGATACAAAGAACAGATTTTCCAAAAGTCCTTTGGTTTACTTGAGTTCTCATTTTCGCAACTGACCCCAGTTGACTGTATCCCTCCTGTCCTACTGTAATAGGTACATTGTCCCTGGTGCTACTTAGTTTTTGTTTCATGCTGATAAGAGTCTTAATTTGTACTACT
Organism: Phrynocephalus versicolor; assembly: GCA_023846285.1. NCBI lineage: Eukaryota > Metazoa > Chordata > Lepidosauria > Squamata > Agamidae > Phrynocephalus > Phrynocephalus versicolor. The sequence goes on along the minus strand of JAHTLZ010000122.1, from coordinate 35,723,612 downwards.
ATTTATTTGTGTTTGCTATTATATGTGTTTAGCTTCCTGTAAACTGACCAGAATAGTGCTTTGTACTAGGTCCGTATTTTCTTTCCATAAATCCATAAAGTTGCTCTCTTTTCTCACCAATCAACTGAAATTAAAATTTTAGGATAAAATCTTACAGTTTAATAATTCGAGAGGGGGATGTGAGGTGAGAGCAAGACCTCTCAATGGTGTCGGTCTGCACCAATTAAATCCAGAAGCACACAAAGACACCAAAAGGCATTTTCCCCCCTTTGGTTACTGAAAGGTGGGCATCACTGCTTATAAATCTCTGGAGCAATTGCTGTTAGGATATACTCTAGCGCAGGGGTGTCCAAACTTTTTATAAGGAGGACCAGATTTGGTGAGGGTGAAAATGTGTGAGGGCCAACCATTCAGCTACATTTGGCCCCTGGGCCAGACTTTGGGCAAGCCTATAAGACATACAAGGAGGTGGGGAGGATGCTGCAGCATCAGAGCTAGAGACAGATAGGCTGAGCATGTGGCTGGGGTGGGGGGAGGACAGAGGCAAGGAGGGCAGGCAAACCGTAAAACTGCAAGCTGACATCTCCATCCATTAACGGGAGGGGCCAGCTGGCAGGGATGCGGAACAAGCTGAGCCAGTGGGGAGAAGAGGCTGCAGGCCGCTCAAAATTCGAAAATGGGCCGCATTTGGCCCTCGGGCCTGACTTTGGACGTGCCTTCTCTACTGCAAGCCTGCTCTGCAGCAGTATTCCCTGTTTCCCTTTCTGAACTTGCAACTTGCATATACATTCTCCACAATCTTACAGTTTAATAATTCAACCATGGATTATATAGATAGCCCCAAACCTGTTTACATTGCACTTTCTGTGAACTTCATTCATCTTTTCCTCTTGCTTCCTCCACCCTCTCTGCCCCCCAGAAATCCAGCTGTGGATACAAGTTAGCATCAGTGGGAGCATGCAGTTTGTATCATTTTGCCAGGTGCTTCAGTAAGGGAACAAAATCCTAACAGAGTCCTGTTCCACAGACAAATTGCATACAAATGATTTTATGTTTCAAGATTTTTTAAAAAATGAAGCTCAGACCAATGACCCTTGAAAACCCCATATTTCAACATGAAAGAATTTAGTGATCAGACCCAAAGCTTTTGCCAGGACGTCTGTGTGATAAGATCTGTTTGCATATGCGATTTTTGCTTAACGTGGCTTTTGCAAAGCAAGCCTAATGAAGCTTGAATGCTGAGATTTAAACTAATTTGTTTGCGTATACCTTTGGAACTGATATGATTATACGTAGTACAACACCAAGCCATTTCCACCCGTGTTATCCATAGCATTGCTTAAACTCAAGAGTTAATTCAGTTAGAAGAAGCCTGATATCATACGTATGCCAGATGAACTCTTGGGGTACAACCATATCTTGTGGAACAGCAAAGAAAGAGAAAGGGAAAAAATGGCACTTCTTTTATCCTGTCCCATAGGCTACACATTGTTCTCTTCCCAGCAAGCTTGCTCCATCATCCACATGAGAGTCCTTCAGACATCAGAAGAGGGCTGTTGTATCACTCCTCAGTACAGTAGGTACAGTATGTGCATTTGGACTCAAAAATACTTGGGATTCACCGAATACTGCCATATCCAGATGGTTTTAGATCAGGGGTGCCCAAACTTTTTGTAAGGAGGGCCAGATTTGGTGGCTGAGAATGTGTCAGGGGTCGGTTGCTCCCCAACCCTGCCACCCCACTGCAAGCCCCACCCACTGACCCCTTGCAACCGCAGGAAGGAAGGTGGGGACCAAGGGAGGGAGGAAAGAAGGAAGGTGGGGACCAAAGGAAGCACAGGGAACCATGGCCACAGGTCGCCCCTTGGAAGAGGCGATCTGTGCAACCTTGCACCCCCTCCAAGCTCCCCAGCGCTGGCGACGGCTTGCCCACCAGCCCACCCCAAAGCTCCTTGGTGGTGGCAGAGGCCCGCTGACCTGCCCACCCCCACACTTTCCCCTGTGGTGCCGGTGGCGGCAGACCGCCCATCCGCCCAAGCTTCCCAGCGGTGTCAGTGTGGGCAGAAGATTTTAAAAAAAATGGGGCGAAGGAGGGGGAGGGAGGGGCAGGCCAGCCAGCCACGGGCCACTCAGAATGGCCTGATGGGCCGGATTTGGCCCCCGGGCCGGACTTTGGGCAGGCCTGTTCTAGATACATCCCAATCCAAATTTCCAAATATCGCTGATAGATCAGAAAGCAAATTATAAGCATTCTCTTTGCTAGAGGAAAAGTTGAAAGTGAAACCTGTTTTCCAGGCATCCTGGAGTGGTTTACTGGAAAAATGAAACTTTAAAAAACACTGGCACGAAGGGAACTTGGCATCTCCTCATAGGGCTACCATGGGTTTTTTCAAGGGAGTGGAGATGATCAAAGCAAAACCTATCAGCGGTGTTCATCTGGAAGTTGAGTCATGGCAACTGGTCTTCTTGTCTTGAGAGATTGAAATGTTTTGCTGTTCATCCAAACGGCTTCGTCAGTCTGAGGAAAGCTAGTTGTGAGTCCTCCATTTTATAGTTCACTTTGGAGGACTCGCAACTAGCTTTCCTCAGACTGATGAAGCTGCTTGGATGAGCAGCGAAACATTTCAGTCTCTCAAGAAAAGAAGTCCAGTTGCCATGACTCAACTTCCAGATGGACTCTCCTGGATGACTGAGAATCTTCACAGAATATCAGTGGTGTCTATCTGCACGAACGAAATCTACAAGTACGCACAGACCCTAGAAGGCATTTTCCCCTTTGGTTGTTTCCAGTTGAAAGGTGAATATAACTGGTTATAAATCCTCTGAACTTTTTGCTATTGGGACATGTTGTGGTGTAAGCCTGCCCTGCGGCCGTTATTCTGTGTCCTTTTCTGAACCCTCAATTTACCTTGACTCTGCCTATGTTTCATTGTATACTGTTGTTGACTTTATTAAGCAATCAGATGTAGGATTAGTAGATTCATAGATAAATATGATATAATTAACAGGAAACTATATTCGGGTTAGGCCCTTTGGGGATGCATCAGGCAAGGGAATACAATTTTTCTATATAGAGACATCTCCATTCAATTACTAGATTGTGTGTCTGTCTATTGTGGACAATTCTGGTCACCACATCTCAAAAAAAGACATAGTGGAACTGGAAAAGGTGCAGAAGAGGGTGACTAAAATGATTATTGGGCTGGGCCACCTCCCTTATGAGGAAAGGCTAAAACATTTGGGGCTCTTTAGTCTGGAAAAAAGGCGCCTGAGGCGGGATATGATTGAGACATACAAAATAAGGCAGGGCATGAGTCAAGTGGATCACAAAATACCAGAACTAGAGACACACACTCACATTGAGGGCTGTATGAATGTGTGTGTGTGTTGGGGTGTCACTCCCTAATTTATTTATGTTTTATTTATTTATACAACTTATATGCCGCCCACTACCCAAAGGTCTCATTACAAAACGAGGCATGAACTCCATTTGGTGTATGGGCCATCTGTGACTGCCAGGTTTTCAGAGAGAGTTCAGTTCTTCAGGGCACGACAGTCCTCTAAAGACGACCAAGAGGGAAACCAAACATACTTCTTGTGCTTGTTTCTCTATACAAACCCTGGAATTTGACCAAGCATACATATATTATAGAGTACTTACTGATCTTTCCATTTGCACAGTTCATTGAAGATCATTAAACAGAGATGGGGATTTTGTAATAGGATAAGCAAACCATGAACGTGGAGAAGTTTAAATACTGTTCTTCACTTTACTTCACTTTAAAATATTAATAACCAGATATATGGCAACACAATCTAAGACGAGTGACACGGCAACTTAATGCCACCTTCTTCACTGTTCCACTCCCACTGAAAGTTGGGTATCGTCATGCCGATTTTGACCTTGGATGTGGCAGTTGCGAACAATAATATTGTGCTGCACCCAAATTCCTGCCCCAGGTGCATTACCCAGTAAGCTTGGACTCCAACCTGTGCTTTCCCCTTCTGCATTTTACTTCGAATGATCAGCTGTAACAATCTATGCTCTCAGTTGTCTGTGATGAACATCTCCTGACAGCCTGCGTTTATAAGCCTTACGTTACCTTAGTCTTTACTCCATCAACAGGGCACTTTTTCATTGGTCACCTTCTTGGATATTTTCTGTATACATCTGTCTGTATTAAAGTCCACGGTCTTTCACCCCACGTTACATTTATCATTTGGAGGAAGGTGCTGAAGGCCATCGCTGTTTGGACCTTTCCCCCATGGCCCGTCTCCTGTTTCCCGTTCAGCCAAACTCCATGGCACTTACACTCTGCCAATATGCACCACACGCCACACTCGATCTGCATGCCCCGGGCTGCTTGCTAAGGCCACCTGGTGAGTTCTAAGCCCGGGTGAGCGGCAGCCGGTGGACTTCCTGCATCTGTCTTACTGATGTGCTGCTGCACCCCCAGCCTCTGAAGCACTGCGATCGCTGAGGTTTCTCATCGCAAATGTCCCCTCCGTGTGGCTGATTCATGGGCAGCCGATCCTGCCCTGCAAAACCCCTCCTCTCTAGAAAAAAATGGGCAGTGGTGCAATTGTGAAGTTTCCCTCCCAAGCATCGATGCCTCAATCCTTGCTGCCAGCCAGCTCCGGTATAATCTAGAATTGCTCGCCGTGGCTGCTGCTGCTGTAGCTGTGGTTGCCTGCTATTGCTGTCGGAGGAGGAGGAGGAGGCGGCAGCAGCAGCAGCAGCAGCAGCAGAAAGCGTGTGCTAAGCAAACACTTTCCCCAGGGCTTGCCCTTGGTAGAGGCAGTGGAGTGTGTTGACAGTCTGAGCCACTCCTCTCCCGTCATCCGTGGGCCATCTCCCTCCCTGTGTTGATGTCAGAGAGGCCTCGGTGCTCCGACTGGATTGGCTGGGTTTGGCTTGCAGGGGCTGGCTCAGCCGAAAGGTGAATGTGCAAGGAAGCAGCTGTGGAGGTGTGTATGGTCGTATGTGTGCCAAAAGACGGAGGGGAATTGCTGCCTTCAGAAACTGATCGTGAGAAGGCCAGCGACAGGAGCTGGCTCCTTGGGAGAAGCTCCCTGGATTTCTTCTGCATCAGGAGTGGAGAGACACCACCAGAGGGGCAGAGGAGGAGGAGGAGGAGGAGGAGGAGGGAAGTTGCGAAATTTGGTTTCTTTTCTTCTTCTTCTTTTTTCCTGAACTCGGAGCGAGCTTGAGGCACTTGAACCTGATATGCCCACTGAAATCTCTCACACGGTGAGAATGCATGCCATCTCCGGCTTCCATTCCTCCCTCACAGCCCGGCTTCTCCACAAGGGTCCAGAGTACCTTCGGAAGCAGATGGAGGCGGGCACCCCGGGCAAGAAGAGTGCCGTGGAAAGGCTGGCAGCCGACAAGGCCAAGTATGTCAAAAGCCAGCAGGTCATCAGCGCCAAGCAGGAACCGACGACGACAGCTCCCAGTTCGGCTTCCGAGAGCAGCAGCGAGACCTGTTCGGTGGGAACCAAGAAAGCCAATGGCTCAGTGGAGGGGGAAAGTGCCAGGACTAGAGCCCCAGTCGCCATGGATGCCGGCCCTGCTTCCCTCAAGTATGGCCCCCCGATTGTGAGGCGCAGCTTTGGCAAGAGGCAGGTCAGGCCGGATTCCTTAGTGATCTACCGGCAGAAATGTGAGTTTGTGAGAGGGCAGAGCCAGGAGAGCGGTCGCGGGAGTTTGGTGAGAAGGTTGTTCCAGGGCTCCCTCAAGGAAAAACAACTGGCTTCTGAGGGGACCAAAGGCATTCTCAAGGAGGAGGTTGCCCCGGAAACAGAAAGGACTGGGTTGATCAAAGAAACCACCCATAGCCCTGACCTGGCAGGATGGCCTGCGCCCAACCCAACCGGCCCAGCAGCAATTCTCACCAGCAGATGTGAAAACACCCCAAATACGACTACAGCCCCTCGCGAGGCTCAAGAGGTGAGGCGGAAAGGTCTACATCGCTCCCAGTCGGACATCAGTTCTCGCTATTCCAAGTCTTTCTCCGAGCTGGACACCTTCTTTAAGTACTGCGGCCTTGAACCTGACGTGATCGATGACCTCGGGCAGGAGAAATTCTCGGTGGCTTCGGACAACTTCTCCTTCCGCCTCCGAAGCATCAGCCTGGCCACCTCGGAGAGTGACTTCACGAGGCACAGTGGCGACGACGGACTCCTGGAGGAAGAGCTCACGGAGCAGGTTCCCACGGGCACCTCGGTGGTTGAACGCAACGCTCGGATCATCAAATGGCTGTACACCTGCAAGAAAGCCAAGGAAATGAACACCAGGCTACAGGAGTTCCCATAAAAAGACTGCTTTCTTCAGATCACCTCCTGGCCAGGTAAGTATCACGAGCGGGCAAAACCTACTACAAGTGACAGCTTTAGTGTCTCTCTCTCTCTATAGGACAGTGTTGGCGAGCCTATGGCACAGGTGCCAAAGGTGGCACTCGAAGCCCTTTCTGTGGGCACCCAGCATTGCCCCTTTACAGCCACCTGTATTCAGGTTAAATTGCTGTATTGGCACTTTGCGAAAACTTAGTGGGTCTTCAATTGCAGTTTGGGCACTCGGTCTCCAAAAGGTTCACCATCACTGTCCTAATATATCTTTACTGAATAAAACTGGAGTGAGATTTGAGAAGACAGTTGGACGGCCTGCAGGTAAGTTTAAGATAGCAAATGTGAATGTGTCTTAAATAGAATATGTCTGAATATCTGCATTCCTGCAGATTTTGAATTGTGGGTTTTGAATTGCAGTTTGGACACCTGGTCTCTAAAAGGTTCACCATCACTGCTATAGGGGCTCTGAATATATGAAGGAGGCCTGTTCCTCACAGTGACCTCTGTAGCGACCGACCGAGGGGAATGGGAGAAACATACAATTTGTCTGCAGTAATAAGATGCATAAACAAAGCAGGGCAATAAACAATGACAACAGCTTGGAGGTAAATAAGCCACCCATCAATTCTGATAACAGGCTAGCAGTAATTGTACTTTTTGGTGCTTTCTTCTTCTTCTTCTTGAGAGTTTTCTGCTGACAAGCACCACCAGAAAGTTAACTTTACCTGGCTCTTTCCCTTTCTTTGCCTCTTCACATACAATATTGGGGCTGTAAACTGATTTTTAAAAAGCCAGCTCTGCTTCTAACACCCAAGTTTAAAATGTGGTCTCTGTTCTCTGGTCTCTCCTGAATGGCTAGTGGCTTATTTACGGCAAGCTGTGCTAAGCTAACAGAGAGCCTAAAGACACTTCCCCTCAGTGTTAATTAGATAAAATGAAGATAAATAGATGTCAGTTGGAAACCCTCACTGTTTTAGATTTATCCCCCTCTTCTCCATTTCCTATATGTCCTCCTTCAAATAGTAGTACCATATATAATTTTGCTAGCCTTTTTTTCTGGTAACACCCCCTTTCAACAAGATGAGTGATGTGGCTCCTTTGATAGCCCCTTAATAGCTTGGTACCAGCTATTTCCTGGCATTTTTGCATTCTCTGATCTGCTGAGAAGTGGAATTGCTCCTGCTGCTTGGTTTCATTTAAATCATTGTGTTTTAAATGAGAGGAACTGGGCAAGCATATGGGCACTTCCGCAAAAGCAGATTCTGAAGGTGACGTTTGAAACCCTTGTTCCTCTTCCTTGAGAGCAGGTCCAGTTAAAGCCGGCAGGGGTTAAGCTTCCAGGTAAATAGGTTTAAGATAGGACTGTCAGGTTATGATCCCATATTCACCTACTTTAAGTTTCCTAGGGATCGGTGAAGTTTACTTCCAAGCAGTGTGCTGCTAATGAGAGTTTATTAACTGCAAGGTTAACACCAGGGATAGTGTTTTTTTTAAATAAAAGAAATAAACACTGTTCAAAAATACCAAAGGCCTGCAGAAGATGTTATATGTCTCTCAATCTGCCACCCGCCGGGAAAACTCGAACAGGTGACAGCAACTGCACACATGTTGCCTGTCTGGGTTTCCTGTAAGTTACTGCTTGGCCCCTTTGTGAACATGTGTTTTGACTGAATTAAATGGGCCTTTGGTGTGATCCAGCCGGGCCCTTCCTATCTATTACTAGAGAGAGGTTCACCCAAAGACCTAAGAGCTGATTAGCACAGTCTCAGAGAGGGTAGACGTGTTAGTCTTTTCAAGAATTTTAGGCAAAAATCAAAGACAAACAAAACAAAACAAATCAAAAGACACCTTAAAGACTAACTTCCATATTTTAATGTAACGTTTCGTGGATTACACGTCCGCTTCTTCAAACATACAGCAGTAGAATGAGGTGTGCAATATAATATGGGATGGGGTATACATTTCCTATCAGATATTGATTGGCTGTAGTATATAGAGTTGGGGGGGATGGGGGAAGGGGAAGAGGAGGAGTGGGAAGAAGAGGAGGGAGTGTTGATTAGAAATGGTGAGAAGATTAGGGTCTATAGAGCTGTATAGTTTTATGGCTCTGAGGCTAGCATCTGTTTATATGTTTAAGGGTCTCTGTAAGAGGCAGGGTCACGGAGGCTTTCTCTTCTCTGAAATTCTTCCTCAGTTACAGTCACATCTGTGTTAGGAGGAGGCTCATGGTACAGTAGTTAAACTATTATGCTGCAGTCAAACTCTGCTTATGATGCAGGCTGAATCCCAAGTAGCTAGCCGGTTTGAGGTTCATCCAGCCTTCCAGCCTTCTGAAGTCAATAGACTGAGTAGCGAGCCTGTGGCAGCAGTGATAAAGAGCAACGTGTAGGCTGCATAATTAAACTGCAAACCACCGAGAGAGAGTGCTTTATGGGGAAGACATAAGCAGCATGTTTCAATTTGCTTTTGCTTTATGTAGAAGAGCTGCTAAGGCAATTCAATCCCCCCTCTCCCTATGCAAAAAAAAGATATGCTGGGAGCATGCTGTGTTCATGGTGTCGCATGACTGGCTGCCCCATGTGAGCGTTTAAAAGAAAAGGACACCCACCCCGCTCCAGAGCAATGTCTCCGGTTCGATAAACAAACACTGACTAAGTCTTTTCATCAGATAAGGATGCGAGGTAGGCATGTCTGCAATCTGTCAACATCCGGTGGCTGACAGAGAGCAGCCACCTGAATGCTCCCTGGAGCACACTGGAATAATAAGAGTAAACAGGGGCCTTAAAATCAATTCCGAATTATGGAGACTCTTATAAACAGGGGTTTCTTCCACATATGAAATAAAGTAACCAAAGGTGGTTTGCCAGCCTTCTTGTTCTGGTGGCGGTCATTTCCCCCAAGTCTTCCCAGGCATCAGGATATGTAACCTACCAGACACACACACACACACACACACACACACACACACACACACACAGAGAGAGAGAGAGAGAGAGAGAGAGAGAGAGAGAGAGAGAGAGAGAGA
>JAHTLZ010000122.1:35683846-35703453 GCA_023846285.1 Phrynocephalus versicolor | reverse complement strand
CACACACACACACACACACACACACACACACACACACACACACACACCTCTTTGGAAACTGTTCTGGAACTGCAGCTTGTGTAACTTAATTAGCTTGTTAACATTTTCAGCAACTCAACTATCAAGAATCATATTTGATTTTTTTTAAAAAATTAACCCTTCAAAGTGCAAAATAAATAGGATGTTCTTATACGCTAGGATACACCACATTTGTCTTTCGTTTTTGTAGGTCAGGAGGGAGGGGTGAATGTGGGCCTGTAGATGTAATGGGACTCCCAACTCCTCCTCTCTGTGGCAGCCAGTGTAAGCAGTGGCCATGGATCATGAGAGTTGTAGTCCAATATACGGAGGATCCCAGACATGACTCCTTGACTCAGAGACAAACCCACAGGGCAAGGGAATGGAAAGGGGAGCTGTAATTCAAATACAGAGCAGGCTCGTGGAGTTGAGTCAGTGCTTGCAGAGTTGAAGTATTTGTATTTTTAAGTACCAAGGATAACACCAATTCACCACCACCTTCAAGATTCTTTGTTATCACTAAGTTTAGCTACAATCCAATAGGTGGGAAAGACATGGATATCCTATGTACAAATAGGTCTCAAAGTGATTTGGTGTGGAATGGGCAAATAAGAGTCGTTTACATTACAAAAGACCTGTTTTCCATTTATTGATGCAGAGTGCAGACTGAACCTGCTGATTACCTTTTAAAACTCCTTATGGAGGACAGCTGGCTGGCTCCACCCTATATTAAACATACTCCTCTGTTGCATGTCATCCACATGAAATGATACGTGGATGGGACAGAAGGCCACATTACTTCCGTATTCCCTATTTAAAATTGTAGATCTAACGTGTGTGATCCTAAGCAGGTGTAAAGCGGGGGGGGGGGAGAGGTCCTTACCATAGGAAGGGGGATATTTGAAAATTAGACTGCTTGAGCCAAAAGGAGGACTAGGATTTTTTAAAATGCTGTTTCCAAAGCAAATTGGACTAAAAAAAAGCATGTTTACATAATGTAAACATCCACCTAAACATACACTTTGAAAACATACAATCATCCCAACCGACAAATACAATCATACATGAATTTTAGTGTGGAATTACATTTACTATTTCAGGCAATTATAATAATGATGTAGTAGAACTCTGAAATTGAAAGATGGGCCCATCAGCTTTTACATTAAAATAAGAATTATGGCCTATTTTCTGAGGCTTGTAAATGTAGCAGATATCAGTAGCAGACAGACAGACAGACAGACATAGATATAGATACTGTATAGATATAAAAACAAAGCAAAAGCAAAGCAAAGTGAGATACTGTACTTATACTGTATACAATTTTATTATGCAGGCTACATCCCCCCCCACAGCAACCTGGGTACTCATTTTACCAACCTTGGAAAGACAGAAGGCATTGAGCCACCTTTCTTTAATTTTTGGGACACCTAATGCATCGCCATCTCTCTTACTAGAACTGAACCCACTGACTGAACATTTAAAATAAATTCAAAACCAGTAACATGTTTTTGAATTAAACTCACTATATGACATGAAGCGTAGTGGCTCAGCGGGCTAGAGCACTAAAAATTGTCAGCTGCAAAGTCGGCAGCTCAGCGGTTCGGATCCTGGGTGCCACCACATGAGCTCTCACTGTTAACCCCAGCTCCTGCCAACCTAGCAGTTCTAAATAGGTACCGCCGTAAAAAGCTGGAAGGCCACAGACTTGCACAACACTGGCTCTTTGGCTTGAATATGGAGATGAGCACCGCCCCTAGAATCGGACATGACTAGCACACATGTGCAGGGGGAACCTTTACGTTTAGCATTTTCTAGGTGACTGTGAAGGGGTGATGTGGGGTACCCACAGAAAGGTCCTTTACCTTTTTATGATGTTTGACTCTAAAAACAATTGTTTTGGACAAGAAAAAGAATGGTTCATGGTGTAAATTTAAGTCTCCTGCTGCCCCACCCCACAAGTGTTTCCTAGAAGGGCATGCCCCCTTGCTTGGAAACTGGCGCTCTAGTGATCCAGTGAGTGGCCTCCTTGAGTTCTTCAAGGTCACAGGAAATACATAGATGAACTGTAGGGTTTGTATTTCTTCAGGGAAGATATCCCATAGGGAGGCACACAACCATGTCTCTTAAGAAATAAGATGTTCTCACAGAGAGCAAGAGAGCACTGTTATAAAGCTATCAGACTTGCTGTCACTCTGAACCACAGTTGAGAGATTAATACAGTATTAAGATGTTAACAATTCATTATTGTTGTTCCTCAGCTTTTCTGTGGGTAACAATGGACAGTATTGCTCCTTTTTAGGACCTACAGAAGAATCTGTTAAACCTCCAGGTGCTAATGTGCTAAGCCTGAGCAAGGTTCGCAGGGCTTTGTTGTTACAATTTTCACTATCCATTCGCTACGTAACTTGGCCGTTTTATCACTGGGTTATCCAGTGTGTTATCTTTAGTGCTTCTTTGTCAGGGTTCTTCTGACTGTGGCTATGTAAGGTCCTTGATTCCGGTTAATGTAGGAAACTACAGCATGGGTATAACATGGTAGAGATTCCATTTTGACTGTAGTACATGGAAGATGTTTTTCCCCCTGTGACTTAGTTATGGCTATCAGTGACAGGTACCATCGACATCTGTGGATTTTTCTGTTTCTGCTTAGCTGCTTGGAGTTGTTAGATAAGGTGGACATTTCTTCCCAATGCCTGATTGGAAGACTCTGTGGAAGAGTCTAGAAGTTAAAGCTTTGAGCATAAAATGGAGACAGAAGTTACTTTAGTTGTCTTAGCTATCTTTCAGGAGATGCTATGCTTATTTGCTGCCAGAAATGCACTTAGTGTATAATCTGAGAATGCTGAAGCCAAATCAGAGTGTAAGTACTAGAACAGTTTAATATTAGAACTAGAACAGTTTAGCTAGCTTTCTTCTCTTGGTGTGTTTGTTCTGCATTTCTCCTGCTCCAAGCTTTGGTTTGATTTTGGTTTCAATACTACAGCTGAATCACTACACCACGAGGCTCAGAGCTAACAGAACTAATTCCTTGTAACCAGCAAGGTGGCCATATCCATTAGGCCAAATTCTTGTGGACAGGGATCATACTCAGGCAATTGGTGAGACTTGACAAACAACCTGTCTTTAGTGCCCAAATCAGGTTAATTTGTGTTTCTCAGATGAAATCTTTGTATCTAAGCAATAAGAGTTTCAAACTAAGCCTGTGGTTTTAATGGCCAATCACAATTGAAAACAAGCTATTTTGTGAACTGTATAAGATGAGAAATGTCCCTGCTATTTTAATTACTTGTTTCAGCAGCTAAATAATTCATTTTTCAGTGGGTTGTCTTGAATATGTAGTTTGTCCCTAAAGAGGTTTTGTTTTGTACTGTTTTGTTCAAAATGTTTCTTTTACCCACTTTGTGACGCTACAGACACATACAAAACAAGCAAGCAGAGCCACTCATAAGAATACAAATAACCTATCCACTGCTTTTCCTTCAACCGTTCATGCCTCAAGGCAGAAGTTATCATTGTTTAAAATACAGTGTATTTTTTAGAAACGTTCTCCCCAAATGTCTCACAAATATGGAAATTTATAATGACCACACACACACACACACACACACAGAGAGAGAGAGAGAGAGAGAGAGAGAGAGAGATTTGAAACTGAAAAAAGAACAGCTTACAGAGTTTTTGTGTAGCTATGCTAAGGCTTCTTCGGAGAATAGCTTTAAAAAAACCACAAATGGTTAAGCGTGTAACGGGGTCAGGAGCTTTGCCATGCATGTTTTATACTCCCATCACAATTTTTCATGGGCTGCTATTATGACTTGTAAAACACTGCGCGAATGAATAAAACAGAGCATTGTAACCCTGCAATGCTATATAGATGTTAACGAAGGTGGCTTTTAAAATATAATTTAAGCCTTTGAGTGTGGGGTTTATTTATTTTTTAAAAAAGAGATTTTTATTTTACTTCAGAAGGCAAAGTTGTAAAGTGGAATAAAAGACCACCTCTGGCAAAAGTGTCATGTGTGTTACAGCCAGCATAAAGTTTTCTTGCATGCTCTTCTAACAAAGAAGTCTAGTCATAAGGGCAGTAGTGTCCTTTGTGTGTGTGTGTTTTTACTGAGAAACAAAGCAGTTCAAGAGGGTTTCCCCATAGTTAATTGTGTGTAAGACTGCAGCCTTAAAACTGTAAGCATCTAAGACAGGAGCTGTGATGCTTAAAGGTCAACTGGGACCAGAGGTCCCACGAGAATGGCGCAGGCGCGCTCACTTAGGGTGGCCACACCCAGAGAGGCACGGAAATCGCTCACGCATAACCGCGCCTTCTCTGTGGTGGGCCCTATGCTGTGGAATCATCTCCCCAGTGAGTTGCGCCTAGCAGTGTCCCTGCCCACCTTTAAAAAAAAGCCTGAAAAACACATCTTTTCAAAGAGGCATTTGGCGACCTACTTAATTTCTACCTATTCCCCCCCTCTGCTTGCCACCAGCGTTGCCTTTTGTGGAGGGTATTGTAAACCCCCCCCCCATTTTTTATTTCAGTTCTGCTTCTGAGTTTCTTGTTTTTTGTTTTTGTTTTGTTTGTTTCTTTTAATTGTAAACCACCCAGAGTTCCACTCCGGAAGATGGGCGGTATAAATAAATAAATAAATAAATAAATAAATAAATAAATAAATAAATAAATAAATTTATTTACCTTCTTCCTGTGTAGGGTCCAAGGGCATGTGACAGTGACACTTTCTAAGACCTGACTCTCCCCAGTCCTGGGATGGGTGGACACTGGGCACAGCTTGGAGGTAGCATCATTTCTTTAACAAGTTGCTTTTGCAACAAGTTTCATTGGCGGCAGCAAGCTGGAACAAAGTTATAGATGCCACGGCTGCCATGGACTACTTTCCAGCAGAACAAGGGCAGGAAATCTATTACAGTACTTATTACTAGAGGTATGTGTGTATTATTATTTATTTTATTTTAGAGTATTTTTACCCTGCCTTTCTCCTTGGAAAAAGGACCCAAGGTGGCTTACAGTAATGAGGGATAATATACAGTCCAGTACAATTAAGACATGTTCAAGTATTGAGAACAGGGAATTGAGGGACATCTTACAGCACTGAAACACAACATTACATTAAAGCTGCAAGAGAACACGAGTAGTTAAAAGGGGAGTAAAGTTCCATGTAAAGTTACAAGAGAACATTTGAAGAAGGTCTTCAGTGATGGAAACTAATATTGAAAACATAGTGTCAATGTAAGCACACAAGGTTATAAGTGGTTATAAACACAAAGTCTATGTGATCCTGTAAATTCATATGAAAGACACATACCAGTAATAGGTAGTCCCTCGTTCAGGGAAAGCTTGCCTGACGAGAAAGGTCTTTGCCTGTTTCCAGAAGGATAACAGAGATGGGGCAGTCCTGGCCTCGAGTGGGAGGGAGTTGCAGAGTATGGGCACAGCAGCCAAGAAGGCCCTTTCATGGGTTCCCATGAGACGTACCTGTGATGGTGGTGGGATGGAGAGAGAAGTGTGTATGTTGAAGGATGTAATTGTTTGTGGCCGTGAGCTGTGGGAAGGAGGCAGGGTCACAGAGATGACTGATTTGGGGCACCTGCTGTCCCAGACGTGTGGATGAGATGCCGGGCAGCAAGAAAATATCAGTGAACACAAGACAAGAGGGGCTGAGGGTGAGCAGATCTGCAGCGGGAAAAGAGGCAGGAGAAAAGAGAGTGGATCCAGGAAACGAATATGAGTGAGTGAGTGGGGCGGGGAGGTGGTCCCTTGGCCTATGCAACCCTCATCTGCCTCTGGGAGCAATTTGCATTTGAAAGCTTACTCAGCACTTTTCCAGGATTTTTTAGTAGTGTGATGGTAATGCTAATTACTAGAGATGGGCACGAATCAAAAAATGGCATTTCGTTTGTCGTTTGGAGGGTCTGTTTCGGTTCGTTTCTGTTTTTTTGTGAATTTTTGCAAAAAAATCATTTTTGTTTTCATTCGTTTGTTACCATTTCGTTACCATTTATTTCAATTTTTTGTGATTTTATAAAGGATTTTAAGGAATTCACTCATATTGCAGTAACGGAAACAAAACGCACGACAAAATTTCCGGTGTTTCTGTTCGTTTTGTTTCATTTTAGAGACAAAATTTGTTTGTTTTTTTGTTACGTAACAAAACAAAAAAACAAAAACAGAAATGAAAAATTGTTCGTTTCGTGCCCATCTCTACTAATTACTTCCAATGAATTCCTTTCCCAAAGTGCAGGAAAGTTGACCATAGGGCAAGATACTGTAATAAGTAATGCAAAGAGTTCTTTAAAAGAAGAAGAAGGGAACAATCCGATATCTGTTAAGAGCCTCGTGGTGCAGTGGTTAAATGCCTGTACTGCAGGGAGCCATGGAGACTTATCTTCATAGTCATACTCTTAAAGAGAGGGTGGGATTCAATAGCAGACACCAAACTCGACAAGGGAGTGGTTTCCTTTTGTGGCCAGGACTTCTTGGAATGAAGAAACATACTATGACATACCATCACTTTTCAAAATTATCTTTCTCTGTACTTGGGCAGAAATTAAATGGGAAACAATGAGAAGCTTGCCATTTGTCTGTGTTGGGGGTTCTCACTGCTGAGAACCCTTGAACACCCTAACTCTAACCCTAACCCTAACCCTTGACTCCTTGGAATGTGGTTGAGAATTCAGTGAAAAGGTCCATATAGTCATATTCAGAAAGGTGGATTTTCTGTGGAAGACCATGTATCATATTTGGTACAATTATAGCCTTGTTTCTAAGATGATGTTTTGGTGTCACGGGCTAATGACACTTGACTGCCACATCTCCTTGCTAAGGAACATTGTAATCTTTGTAATTTGGCTTAGAATTCCAGAGCAGCAGACTCTCTAGTGCTCTCCCCTGAAGGCAGCAGAGAATTCTTAGGTAAGGCTATGTGTCAGAAGGTTGACTTCTCTCCTCTGCCTCAGGCCCGAAAATGTCTTGGGAATCGATGAGAAGATAGTCATACCAGATTGTATCAAATCATCAGGACCAGTGAGCCGTAGAAAATGCTTGCCTGACATTCATTATCGTCCAATTTCATATGACAGTATAAATGCCGTGTTTCAGTAAAACTTTGCTCTATTTTCTCAGGATGGATGCGTTCCTAGAGATGGAGGCTGACGGAAACAGACCATGGATTTCCAGCATTCATTCATTTCAGGCACTCTTCTTCAGCTGCCCAACTGCGGGATGTCAAGACTTTCTTAAAGGCTGAAGGTCAACTTAACGCTGAATCAACGGAAGAGGCAAGAAGCAACAACGGCGAAAATGCCTCGAACTGGAAATCGTTGCTGCTCCTAATGCCTTGGTGAAAAAGCGAAAGAGGACAGTGATGTTCATGCACATTGATAATTTCTCTCATATTTAATCATTTAGAAAACTGGAATGCCAGAATTCATCATCCCTGTGAGTTGTTCCACAGAAAGTGGCTTCTGTTGGGTCTGACAAATGCATAGGTCTTACTTTGTAGTATATGTACGTGTGTGAAGGGAAGCTCCTATGAGCTGTGACATCCTGATGCCATGTATGTATGGTAAAATGAGATCTCAGAGAGGTTCCCATTTGGATCACAATGCTCAGAATTCCCAAAAAGCACAACCACTAGATCAGAAGAGATTCTGGCATTTGTGGTCCAGAACTTCTGAGTTCAAAAGAGACATTGACTCGGGTCCCACCAATGGAATGGAGAGTGTGATGTTTGCATCCTCTATTGGCCGCTTGAGCTTTCCAGAAAATGGCTCTGGAGTTTTTCTTCTTG
Source organism: Phrynocephalus versicolor (assembly GCA_023846285.1). Classification (NCBI taxonomy): domain Eukaryota; kingdom Metazoa; phylum Chordata; class Lepidosauria; order Squamata; family Agamidae; genus Phrynocephalus; species Phrynocephalus versicolor. The sequence continues at coordinate 35,695,639 of JAHTLZ010000122.1, read as the reverse complement.
CGGCCCTCTAGAAAGATGAGGAACAGCCAAGGAAGGAGAGTTCAGTGAAAACCATGGCCCTCAGTGGGGTCCTTCATGGCCTCCTTCAAAGAGGCCTTCAGTTCTAAGGAGGCTAGTTACCCGGTTCTATAACTCTCCTGTATTGGAGTCAGTGTCATTTTGTTGGACAAAAAGAATGGAAAACTGCCTGATCAATCACATGCTTGGTTTATCCATTCCTTCCAGCTTATGAGATAACCCCCACACACTCCCCTTTTCAAATAAATGTAAACTGGAACCCAGTTTAACTTTATTTCATCCCCCTTTTGTACTAAAGAAGACCACTGCTGAACGTGGCCCGGTATGGCCTGCAACTAATTCACAATCTGGTTTCTTCTAGAGGTTTTGGATTTTAGTTCTTATCCACCCAAACTGGCACGAGCAATATCCAGAAGTGGTGGGGGTTGCAGCCTCCAAACCTCTGGTGGGTATGTAGCTGGAGAAGACCACTCTACGCCAGCAATAGCATCTCAGCTTTCAACAGCATGATAAAGTTTCTCCCTAGACTTATTTGGGGTTGCCAGAAATCAAATCTGGAACCTTTTGCACTGCAAAGCATGTCCTCAGCTACTGGGCAACAGTCCTTCTGCATAGCCTAGGATAGTCTTGGCGAACCTATGGCACGGGTACTAAAGACGGCCCTCAGAGCCCTTTCTGTGGGCAGCCGGCATCACCCCATCACAGCCTCCCGTATTCAGGTTAAATTGCTGTATTGTCACTTTGTGAAAAATTACTGGGTTCTGAATTGCAGTTTGGGCACTCGGTCTCTAAAAGGTTCGCCATCACTGGCCTAGGACTTGATTTCTGCCTTCCTTTTCCAGGGCAGTATCATGATGCCCCTGAAAGCCCACCCCTGAACGCTGAGCGCTCATTCCACATGAGAGCCAACGTAGCACCAGGAATGCCAGCGGATGAATAAGAACATAAGAACATAAGAAGAGCCATGCTGGATTGGGCCAAAGTCCCATCTAGTCCAGCTTCCTGTATCTCACAGTGGCCCCACCAGATGCGTTTAGGAGCGCATGAGACTAGATATCTGTCTCCTGATAGCACTCCCCTGCATCTGGCCCTTGAAGTACCCCGGTTTTAAGCCTGGAGATGATACATCTCCATCATGGTTTGTAACCTGTGATGGACTTTTCCTCCAGGAATGTGTCCAATCCCCTTTGGAAGGCAAGCAGGCCAGATGCCATCACCGCATCCTGTGGCAGGGAGTTCCACAGACTAACAACACACTGGATGAAAAAAATATTTTCTTTTGGTCTGTTCTCGCTTGCCCTCTTCTTTCGGCTAAAGATAGTCACCTCTTCTCCTTGTGTGCAGGAGGCAGTGGAAATGCGAGACGGCACCAAGCAGGAGGTTGCAAACCATGGCATTCTGCTGGCTGTTGAAGAAGGACGTTGCTCCCCCACCTCATAACATAGTTAAGCTGAAAGGGAGAAATGCCTGGGCTAGGCAGTCTTATAGGCATACCGCCATCAAGGGTGGCTACACTGCCTACATCAAGGCGGCTTCCAACAATGCTTTTCCAGGCACGGTCTCCTCCTTTGTTTCTTAAGAAGGACTGTTATTACTGCAACTGCTGGCAAGTGACTCCACATACACCTGCACACACGTGTGTGCACCTACTCCTCTTTTCTACTAACACTGTATGTAAAAAAAAAACTACAAAAAGAAATATTTGTTGGAATATTTTTTTCCCATTCGATTCAATTTATTTTAAAAAGGAATGCTTTGTAACCCAACCTGCTACAACCAAAGTGACAGGTAAACAGGTCTTTATTTCGGTCACTGGCCAGACAAAATACAAAATACATTCCACATAAAACCAAAATAAAAGCATATAAAAACAGTAAAAGCATGCACACAAGAACAAGCATAACACAATAGCATAAAACCTTTACATAAAAGCCAGAGCAGGTAAAAATCTTCCCAGCCCAGTAGGCTCAATAAGAGAGTAGTCAACTCAATAAGTCTAGAATCTGAGCATTTAATCATTGTATCTAGCCTGGGACCATGCCTGTGCTCTGGACCACCTCCAACCCATATCATAAGAAGAGGTAAGGATAAATACACAATGGCCATTGCCAATCATCTGACCCTGCCACTTGAAGTGGGCAGGGAAGAGCGATACCTCATTGCTGCAGCACAGAATTGACTGGAGAAGCTGCCCCATTTTATACGCTAGGAGGCTGAGCTAGAGAAGCCTCTGGCCTGATCCAGCAGGGCTATTCTTATTTTCCAAACTAAATTATTTTTTAAAAAAAAACAATCATTGTGGGTGACAATATGGCCCATGGTTGCCTGGGGTATTGCCGAACAGTAGCAGCTTATGGCCTGGCTGTTCGTTTTGGATTTTGGTGGTATACATGGACCTAGAACTTTGTTTTAGACAATAATCGTGTTTCCCAAAGCATAATTCTTCTCCAAAACAAGGGATTGTCCATGGAGTGCTTTGTTCTATCGGATCTTCCCATTCCACACTTTGAGAAAACCAGAGGTGAGTTTCTCCCATTTACGGCCGCTTTGAGACTGGAACAGGTCAGCCCTGCACAGTGGTGCCAGTAAGGGATACATCCATTAGGGCAGTGGTTCTCAACCTGTGGGTCCCCAGATGTTCCTGGACTGCAACTCCCAGAAGTCTTCATCAACAGCTGAACTGGCCAGGATTTCTGGGAGTTGCGGTCCAGGAACATCGGGGGGGACCCACAGGTTGAGAGCCACTGGCTAAGGGGAAATCCAGGGACAAAATAATTGGTTCTCATGGTAGCTGAAGTTGCACCACTCTCTCTTAACTCCCTCTCTGTAACTTAACATGGTTTCATCTCTTCACATAAGTTCAAGGCTCCTTCAAAGCCATAGTGACAATAACAAACCCATTCAGTTGTGCAGCAGCAGCTGCTGTCTGTCCCACTGATGGTGATCTGGAGTATTTCATATAATAGAAGGGAAGGTGTAGGCTTGGTGCTGAGAAGCCAATTGGCTAGTTTGATCCATCCCCTGCTGTCCGTGGGACTGCCACAACTGAGCACTCAAGCTTAATTTCCTAGAAATACATAATGGATTTTGAAATGATGCATTGGTTTCAAATAAATAAATAAATAAATAAAATCTCCTTAATACAGTGAGGAAACACCCACCTTAAAATGTGTGATGTTCGACATTATGGCCTAGTGCCTACAAGCCTTTGTAAAATGAAGCGTAGCTTTCCACGGCAGTCAATTTTGTTACAACGTTGTCAGTAAGGCTGATTTGCCAAACAAAATGCTGCTAATACGGTAGGGCAATTACTCAACAGTACAAGTGCTGCTGCTGTTGTTGTTTATGTTACACTGTCCAGGATATTAATGCAGAAATGTCACTGTAGATGTTTTTACACACTTTGCAGAGTACAATACAGTTAATTATTTACATTTGTTGCATGTGAAATGCCAATGATGGAGAGAGTTACTCTTTCAACTGTAACAAATAAAGGCAGCTTCCTATATTGCATTTGTCACTGTACATGTATGTGTAATGTTTTGGGTGCACATATAAAGTGGGAATGTGATACACCCTATGTCTGTAGGTTTCGCACAACACACCTTCAGTGGAAGAGAAGGGACTGTCTTTAGTTTGCTGTGAAACATATACTTGATGGTGGATCTACTTATGTCACTCCAGCCATAAAGGTGTGCAATGGGAATCCATGGTGTGGGAGCCAGGATTCTGCTGGTTGGCCTGTAACCCACCTATGTGAACTTGAGAGATTTTACAATTGTAAGAAGACTGTCAACGGAATTTGTTACAGAGATTGTAACTCCTTACGTTCTCCATGTGGGGCTCGGCTTTCCAACAGGTGGTGTCAAAAACACCGGTAAGCTGGCAAAGGAGTCCTAACCTGGACGTATGCTATAATGCTGTTTGTTATCAACCCTTTGTGCTGTTCCTTGTGGCATTATCATTGGCTGGTTAGTTTGTGCAGGGAGGGAGGGAGGGAGGGAGAGAGGGGTTTTTCCTTTTTCACGTGGGAGTGGTGGGGTGGGGGCATCAGCAAAATGCCTGAAAAAGACAGAGAGAAGAGATTCAAATGGGATCTACCTGTTCTGTAGTGGAAAGGGGCTGCTTGGCAGAATTCGCACAATTTTGGTTTAGCACGGAAGTCCTTTTGAAAACTCAAGAGTAAAAGCAGTGGTGGCCACCACCTATCCGGATTGGCACGGCGCGGTGGCCAGTGGAAGGGGAGCCAAGTCAACTTCAGACATTGCCCACTGTTTCTAGCCAGGCCACCACTTTCCTTACCATGGCAAGGTAGATCAATTCCCTAACGCTGGGTCTCTTAACTCAGCTTCAAGAGAATCTGTTAAAGTTTGTTCAGTTGGTGTCCAAGCCCCTGTACTTCACGCTCTGCTGTCAGGTGGGTGGGTGGGTACAGGCCCTATATCCTCTCTATTCACCAGACTAGGGAGTGCCTAGGGCAGTGGTGGCGAACCTTTGCCACTCCAGATGTTTTGGACCAGAACTCCCAGAATTCCAAGCCTGAATTGCCAATGACAAAGGACTGTGGAAGTTGTGGTCCAAAACATCTGGAGTGCTAAAGGTTCATCACCACCGGCCTATGGGAACAAAGTCCCTCTGACACTAACAGACCAGCCTCTCCTGAGAGGACAACGGGACTAGATGGTACATACATACCCGACATCTGCTTGAATGGGAAAATGGAAAGTGGCTAGACTGGAGGAATGACTGTTGCATTTTTTTTCATAACTGTCAGATAGAGATGGGCACGAAACGAGCGATTTTTCGTTTTTGTTTTCGTTTTTTGACTCCAAAATGAAATGAAACGACCCAAAACACGAAAAATTTTGTCGACCGCTTCGTTTTTGTTACGGCAAATAAATTGAATTGTGCTAAATGGTAACGAAACAGCAATTTTTCGTTTTTGTTTTCGTATTTTCATTTCATTACATAACAATACGAAAACATTTTTTTTTGCAAAAAAACTCACGAAAACGAAAACGAACCAAAACGGACCCCTAAACAACCAAACAACAAACGAAACACCATTTTTTTTGAGTCGTGCCCATCTCTACTGCCAGATATTTACCCACAACTGATTTCTTCACTATGAAAAAGGTACAGCATTTGCATGTTGTTATTATACCTTTATCAGGGAGCTAAGTACAGAGTCCGTCTTTATGATTAGATACTGGTATTTGCAATTAGAGACTATAGACCTTTCCGGAAAGGAAAAGGCATACAGTTCTGACTAACTTTACGTTCACATGATTTTGCTCTTTTTAAAAACTGTATATTTTATTTGTATATAAAATAAAAATATGTGGACCAAATGCATGCTTTTCTTCTTCAAAACTGCTCCTCAAATAGCTGCTCTCTGTGCACGTGTGTGCGTACGCATGTGGGTGCACGCGTGCTGGTGCACCTGCAACAAAAAATACTGCAGCGGCCTAACAAATGTTATCTGGAAATACATTTTTGCGAGCCCACCTCTTCACAGTTGAAAGGAAGATAGCCTCAGTAGAGAGACATTTTTGCGGAACAGAAAATGACACGTCATGGAAGTGAAATGTCTATCAAGCTGATGGTCCTTCAATGCCTGTTAAGAGTCACTGACAAGCCATCTCGATGACAGGTAGAGGTCTAAATGGCGGTTGTTTGAAAATTGCAGTTTTTATCTTACACCAAATAAAACTTGTTCGCATTTGACAGGTGTTCCAAAGTGGCCTAGATCATTACAACATCCACAACAGGTATCAATATATGTAATGTATAGAATTGCTGGTTAAATTGGAAATGTGTTTGAGAGAAAGGTAGATGCCATGTTTCCAAAAAAAAGCTGGGAAAGGAAGACTTTGCTAGTCAAATAAGCCTCTTTGACAGAGCATATGATTATAGCTCCGAAACAACCCTATTTAAAGTTGTTTAGGGAGAGATGAATGCCCCGGGCAGAGAGTCTGTGGGTCCCGGCATACACGGAACACATACTGATGTGGGAATAACCTGGCTTTGTTATGCCTTCAACAACAAATCCCTGAGGGCAGACGGGCAACCAGCCCATCTTAAAATGTGGCCAGGCAAGAGAAAGGCAAACCCACAGGACTCTCTGGCTGAATCCTAGATGTTGAGAGGTGTGTGAGGGCAATTCTTGTTCAGCCCGGTTGCAGGAAATGAGGCAGGGATTTCACTGTGCTTTCTCAGGAGCAAAGTGTTCTGCTTATATACCACTTCAAGTAGTCTCTGGGTGGTTTACAGTTTTAAAATTACACTATGCAGGCTACACATTGTATCCCCAGCAATCAGGGTACTCATTTTACCGACCTCGGAAGGATGGAAGGCTGAGTCAACCATGAGCCGGCTACCTGGGACTGAACCCCAGGTCTTTGAGCACAGTTTTACCTGCAGGACAGGCATTTAACCAGTGCACCATGAGGCTCCTAGAAAGGCCTCCAGAAACAAGAAACAGGAAGCTTCTGGCCGAGGCGGTAACAGCAGGTGGCCCCCAGCCCAGAACTAGCGCATGGCCTGTCTTTGGGAAACTTAACTGTATCCCCTTGCCTCTCCAGTCTGCTCAAGTTGTGCCTACTTTATTTATTTATTTATTTACAAAAAATTCAGCTACCCCACTACCAAGAGGAAATTGGGGGATCTCAGCTGGTTCTGATACCCATTGTGATGTTAGACCCTTGACTATGGGAAGTGCGTTCTGACAGTTTCCTTTCGGCAAGAGGCAGGAAAGTACCACAGCTCCATGTAATGGCTCAGGCATCCACCTTGATCCCGGGGTTGTGTGATCACTCTTGATCCATCTTTTCTCACACAATCTCTGTCCAGGATTTCCCGTTCTTTGCACTGCTCCAGCCCGAGTTACAATCCTCTCTGCCTTCTTTTCAAGACAGTCTAACAAGACTCAAGGCAAGCAAATTCTGTTGCTCTTAAATCTATCTTCAGGGAGTATTTTTTTCCTGCATACTCACAGCTCCCCCACCTGTTTCCTCATTTCGTTTTTGGGTAGGTGGGTAGAGCTAAGGAAATGGTCCTTTCTATTCTTTCCCTTCTCCTCCATGTATTATTCTGCACTGCACATTTCCCAGGCCAGCACCTCTGCTGACTAGAGATGGGCACGACTCAAAAAAATTGTGTTTCGTTTGTCGTTTGGTCGTTTAGGGGTCCGTTTCGGTTCGTTTTTGTTTTCGCTGGGGTTTTCGCAAATTTTTCGTTTTCGTTTTCGTAATGAAATGAAAACGAAAAATGAAAACAAAAACGAAAAATTGCTGTTTCGTTAGCATTCTTTTCAGTTCAATATATTTGCCGCAACAAAAACGAAAAACGCGGCAAATTTTTTCGTTTCGTTTGTTTTTGAAAAATTTTCATTTTTGTTTTCGTTACGTAACGAAATGAAAAAACAAAAATGATAACGAAAATTTCGCTGAGTCGTGCCCATCTCTACTGCTGACTATTGAAATTATTGCACCCTCATATGTTGCCTTTAAGTCTTAAAGGCAACATAAAGTTTAAGAGGTTCTGGCTGGAAGGGACCTGCCAATTAACCCAGTAGCAGCCATTTCTTTCCTCTCTGCCTAAAGTTTTGAAGAGAGCCACGGCTCTCTACTCCAGAGTTCTTTCTCTGCCTTCTTCTGGTCAGGTACTGTAGTCTGAAAACAGAGCTGTGTCAGCAGGTCATGAAGTGAGTCAGTTCCGCAGCTAGCTACTCAGTTAAGCTCTATTCATGTAAGTAGTCTTTGCTTTCTACAGAATACTGTTTGTTTTGATCTATGAAGAACTGTGAGTAAATGGAACATTTTTTTGCCAGTGTCTCTGGGTGAATAATTGAGACAGTTAGTGCCAGTTGAGGAGAACTAACTTAAAAATGGTGGTCTATTGAGGGGAGACTTGAAGTGAATTCTGCTCTGTAGGTGCCTTGAACTTTTTCCGCTGTGTATTTGGAGGTTTTCAAGCCATACCGATTTCCACACTCTGCCAGTACCAATTCCTGGAAGCCAGTCCTCTGATATCCCCACTCAGTTGTTAAAACAGAATCCTCTCAGTCTTTCATGTTTGCTTCTTTGGAGGAAATATTTTTCCATTAATGTTTCTGGGCTAATCACTTGCTCTATTATTGTTTTCCATTAATCCATCTCTCCTGCAGCCTATGCTCCTCCCCAATGCTGTCCTTTTGTATATTTTTATTCTTATGGGTTGGATAAGATCCCCCTTCTGAATAGTTCTAGGTTAGGGGTGTTCAAACTTTTCGCAAGGAGGGCCAGATTGGATGAGGTGAAAATGTGTGGGGTCCAACCATTCAGCCACGTTTTGCCCCCAGGCCGAATTTTGGCCAAGTCTTTATAATATGCAAGGAGGCAGGGACACTGCAGCAACGGAGCTGGGGGCAGGTAGGCTAGGCAGGTGGCTGGCGGATGGACAGAGGCAGGGAGGGCAGGAAACCATAAAACTGCAAGCTGACATCTCCATCCGGTATGGGGAAGGGCCAGTTGGCAGGGATGTGTGACCAGGCTGAGTGGGTGGGGAGAAGAGGTCGCGGGCCACTCTAAATTTGAAAACGAGTTGCATTTGGCCCCCGGGCCTGATTTTGGACATGCCTGTTCTAGGTGGATGTGATCTAGGAAGCCATATCTGATGGTGCTCAGATATGTTACTGACATACTGTATTTTTCCGTCTATAAAACTTTGCTTTTTATTAGATGCCCCCCACTTTTTAGACCCTCCCAAATTAAGAAAATTAATAAACCCTCCTTGAGGTCTCCTCCACCCCCACCATCCCTGCTGTTACCTTTCATTTCCCCATTCTAAACACTCCTCTCTGCTTTGGTGGTTTTGGTGTTTGTAGGATCGGGCTCTGTTGGGCTTGAGAAGCCCACTAACAAATTGCTTTTCAAGCTAAAAAAAAAGCTGTGCCTTTTTTCTTTTCTTTCCATATCCATTTCTTAATGGGCTGCTCAAGCCCGACAGAGCCTGACCCTGCAAAGAACAAACTCACCAAAGCCAAGAGGAGTGTTTAGAAGGGGGAAATGAAAGGAAACAGCTGGGGTGGAGGTGGGGATGGATAATTCAAGGAAAGACCATGGAAGGAAAAAGCAAGGTGAGGCTTGGTTCTCTTCCTCCCACCTGAAATGCTTACTTCTGTGTATACCACACCCCTTAATTTTTTGCGTCATGATTTTAGAAAAAAAGTGTGGTATACACGGAAAAATACGGTAGTTCAATATCATTTAAAAGTGTTTTTTTTCCTCACAGTTGCATGTATGAATGAATACGGTACATGTGCTCTGAGAACCTGCTGGATCACAACGGAAGAATAATTCTTATCATTCCCTCCATTTCTGATGTCCAGGCAATGACAGTCTTTGCATACCTTACCAGAGTAGCACCACCCCAGACAAGAGGAACAGCATTACCAGGCACAAGGGGACACTGAGCTGTGCAAAAGTGCAAAACATGAATCTTAAAGATCCTAAGAGAGAGGCCTCCCACCTCTAAACCGCCTCCCAAAGGCTGAGAACATTCTCTGTGGCCCTGGAATGATGAACGTGGGGCCGTAAGAAAAAACAGGGCAGGGAAAAGAGTCATCAGAGCTGCTGAAGCCACCTCATTCCCCTGCACAGGCTGCAACATGTCCCTCTTCTAAGCCGGTGCCTGGAGATCTCGCTCGGCAGGAGCAGCAGCCCCAAGGTGCAGCACACAAGGCCGCTCCTTAGGGAGCACGGGGCCTCAACTGTGACTGGGAGGCGCCCCGAAGCTCTTTCCATGCCTGACTCCATCAGGAAGGCTCATCCGTCAAGATCCGCCTGTCTCCCCTCCAAGTACCACAACTTCAAGGCTGGCTTGCTTCCTGCTCCGCAGCCAGTATTTTGTTCCTTCTCCAGGCACTAGTGCCAAGTGAGCTGCTCTTGTTGGCGTGGTGTGGTGTGTGTGGTTCCCAGGGTTATGACTCTCCTTGAAGCTGGATGCTGACCCTAGTGACACCTCCAGGCCACAGAGATGCCACCGCTTTTCAGGGCATGGAGGCCTCCGGTTATTTATTACTAGGTCAGGTTGGCAGTAGAATCTCAGGCCTGCCTGGCTTGTTGGTCCCTCACTACCACCACTGACCCCCTCATACTCTGCCTTTTGCCCAGGTGGTTGTTGGATGCCTGTCACATTTATTCATTTTTATTTATATTTATTTGTTAGACTTATACCCCACATATCTGGCTATCTGGCTGCATTACAGTTTTTATTTTGTTCATCCTACGAGGAAGATTATTATTACCAGTGCTTGGAAATTACTTATTTCACGCACCTGTACTGTATTTGTATACTGCCTGATTTAGTGACTACTCAAGGTATTAAGGTCCTGCTAGTAGGGGAATTCTGAGAGTTACCATACAAACAAAAGAAACTGCCTCACGTTTTTATGCTCTGTTTATTATTCATCTAGGGCTGATCTAGGATCATGGAATCAGGCAAGTCATTTATATTTACCAGTTGCATCTTCTTCCTGCACCCAGGGTTTTGATGTCAGATGAAATGATAGCATTTTTAAAAGGCTATAATGGCCAGCCCAACCTTTATATAAACAAAACAAAGCAAAACAAAACAAAAAACTTAGGGAGTTCCTGAAAGTGACAGAGAAACCCAAGTACAGTGGAACCTCGTATAACAAACGGTTTGTATAACAGAAAATCTGTACAACATAAAAAAATCCGGAGATAGGGGAAATTTGCTTAACAGAATCGCCTATGGCAGGCCTGCCCAAAGTCCGGCCTGGGGGGGGCAAATCCGGCCTGTCAGGCCATTCTGAGTGGCCCGCGGCTGGCTGGCCCGACCCTCCCTCCCCCTCCTTCACCCCATGATTTTTTAAAAGAAACTGGGTGGGGCTTGCAGTGGGGTGGCAGGGTTGGGGAGCAACCGGCCCCTGACACATTCTCAGCCACCAAATCTGGCCCTCCTTGCAAAAAGTTTGGGCACCCCTGGCCTATGGGGCGCCTTTATACAAGTTACCACTGTATTTTATTTGCCCCATGCTCTATTCCGCACTTCAGTTGCAGGCAGGACGGCCAACTTGGCAAATGATTGATCCATTCCAGTGAAGTTATTGTTTATACATTCTTACACGGAGTCTTTCCCCTGAAGTAATCATTGGGGAGTGGCAGGGGGAGCTTAAACAGTGAGTTATGCTAATTGTTAAACCCGTCAGAGGCTTGGATGGCCAAAAATATATCGTCACCTAGTTTTGCTGATGGGGTGCCCTTTTCTACAGGATTATGTGTTGCTGCCGGAAGGGTAGGTGGCTGAAATTCATACATTCTACTTGCCAAGTCAGGATTACTCACACCTTTTCATGACTCATCGCTGCTTGTGAAGTCATTGAGGCAACGGATTTACACACTTCCACTCTTCCAGATGGGGACGGAAATGGTTGCCTGTGTCGTTGTTTCCAAGGGCCATAAGAACATAAGAACAGCCTTGCCGGAACAGGCCACAGCCCACCCATTCCAGCATTCTGTCTCACACAGCGGCTTACCATTTGCTTCAGGGTATTCCCAAGCAGATGTCTTCACCTGCTTACGATTGGCATTGAGAGATCTCCTGCCTATCTCTCCAACCCGGATAGTTACCAATGATGCTCCCACTATCCATGGCAAATTAAGGCCAGTGACCAGATGAGTGTGGAGGGACCAGCCCTGTGGTTTGTTTGTTTGTTTGTTTGTTTGTTTGTTTGTTTGTTTGTTTGTTTGTTTGTTTGTTTGTTTGTTT
>JAHTLZ010000122.1:35636259-35663687 GCA_023846285.1 Phrynocephalus versicolor | reverse complement strand
AGAGGTGGGACCTAGGAATGGATGGTGCACCGATAAGATATAGTGGTCCATCTATGAAGAGATGGGCTGCCAGAGAGATCAGTGTGGAGGATGATTTGAGGATGATTTGGGAAAGATCCCGTGCAAAAATCATATGAAATCAAGAGGAGACAGTAAGATTTAGACTTAAAGAGAGAGGATTGGGCAGTGGCTATGCACCCTCTTCAAATTTAAATAAAAGAGGTTTACGGGTAAACGAAGCTTGCTCTTACCATATCCTCTTGATTTCATATGATTTTTGCATGGGATCTTTTCCAATCACCGTAAGATCATCCTCCGCACTGGTATATCTGACAGCCCATCTCTTCCCAGATGGATCATTATATCTTACTGGTACATCATCCATTCCTAAGTCCCACCTCTTTGTATATAGTTTTTAATCTGCTACCGTGACTTTTGAGCTACTTGCAAAATTGGGTGCCTCTAGCTGTGGTGGCTCAGCAGACTAGAGTGCTGAAAATGTTGGCTGTGAGAGGGGTTCAAATCCTGGGTGCAATGCAATGGAGTGACCTCTTGTTGTTTGTTAACCCCCCCTCCTGCCAACTTAGCAGTTCGAAAGCATATAAATGCAAGTAGATAAATAGGTATTGCTGTAAAGTGGATGTATGTGTGTATGGGGGGGGGGACATTTATCTTTAGGACCCAGGGGAACAGACCCATATAGTATATATGTGTAATATACAGTATAGTATAAAATACAATAAATTATTTTGTATTGTTATAATTTTATTTAAAAATGTTGACAATGAAATGAAACAAAAATAAAAGTGTAATTTTTCCGTTTATGCCTCTCTCTTCTTTGGAGCTTATAAAATGCTTTTGCTGTGCAATCGTGTACAGTGTGGCTATCTCAAGATGTCTTGCAAAGATTGAGATGTCACCTTGGCAGCCACATAGAAAGTACTGCTTACATACTGTCCCATAGTGTTTAAAGTGCTATCTGGGAGGTTTACAATTTAATGATGCAGACTACACATTGCCCCCATCCCCAGCAAGCTGGCTGCTCATTTTACAGACCTGGGAAGGATGAGCGAACCTTGAGCCAGCTACCAGGGTCTGAAACCGGGCAATAGCAGAGTTTTGGCTGCACTGCCACTGTTTAACCACTGTTCCGTGAGGCTCCTTAACAGAAAGCAATCAGAGTAGCATCTAATCTTTTTATTATTCTTATTTTAACTTAATTAATATAAAACTACAATACAAAAAACACATAGAACAACAAAATACCATAAAGGAAAGGAAACTATAAAACACCAATATGACAAAAATATAGCATATAACAAAAATTAATCCTGTGCAACCCACCCCCCTCGGGACTTTAATAAAATTACAGCTCTCATGGTATTGACCAGCCCATTTCCCTTCAGAAATACATTGAATTGTCTCCGGTGTATACCCTTTGCCTTTCTGAAATACATATACCAACAGTTTATCCCATATTCCATTAAAGTCCAGAGTAGCATCTAATCTTACAGTAGTTCTAGCCATGGGAAACCATCCACCACAGCAAATTTTTATTGAAGCACAGCAGATTTATTGACGCGAGAACAGGTTGTGTGGTCTCCCTCATTCTGTGCTTCCAGGAAATGGAACAGCTCAAGAGACTTCATGGGAACAACGCTGATGACAGCTACCAGTAACTGGGTTGTCTTCTTTGGCCTAGTTATAAGGCTGTCCCTGAAATCACCCTTCCTGACTTGCGGAATCTTACAGGGGTTCTGAGCAATGGCGTTCTCCACTTGAAAGCCTTGACCGTATCAAAACGTAATTAGTAGCTCTGGGAGCCAATCGTCTGAAATCACCCACTATTTAATATTCATCTTGTTATGAAAAGAATAAGAAAGCGCCTCTTGCAAGCATGCTTCGATGGTGGAGATCAGAACGAGCTTTGAGAAACATTTGTTTGGGCAAATGAAATGCTACTGAATATTTTGCAACATTTCCAGTTTGCAGAAATTATACAAGAACTAAACTGGAATCAAAAAATTGAGGCTATGGACAGGACATTCCTATAACTCTTTTAACGTTTTGTGCAACGTTAAGTGAGGTCAGTAGGATTTAACTCCAGCGGAGGCTTGATGGGGTTGAACACTGGGTGGCTCAGCGGACTAAGGCTCCGAAAACTGTTGGCTGCACAGTCGGCAGCTCGGTAGTTGAAATCCCGGGTGCCACGCACCGGAGCGAGCTCCCGATGATAAACCCAGCTCCTGCCAACCTAGCAGTTCAGAAAGATTGTAAATACAAGTAGATAAATAGGCACTGCCATAAAAAGTGGGAAGGTAAAACAGTGTTTCCTTGCAGCCATGCTGGCCATGTGGCCATGGACTTGCACAACACTGGCTATTCATCTTGAATATCTAGATGAGCAATGCCCCTAGAGTCGAACACGACTAGCACGAATGTGCGGGGGCAGCCTTTACCTTTTTAATTTCCTTTCTACCCAGTCTCTTCTGGTGGCTGTATTTCCACTCTTTTGCTCATCACAGTGGGTGCAACCTTAGTTATCACCACTATGTGTCGCTACTGTCGCTGTCTGGACAGTGAGTGGAGGTTGTTAAACCCACCTGAGAGCCACGGGTTCTCCATGTCTACTTTGCACCTGGTCCTTTTGGTATTTGGAGACTCCTGATTATTTACCAAAGTCAACCGGAGTGCATCTTGATTATCTCTGCTTCTCTTTCCCAGTCCATCTCCATTTCATGAAGGTTGGGAATGGGTCACCGCCGTGTATGATCCAACTTTCTGTTTACTCTATCAGCCTCACAGGGAGAGGTTTATATACACACACCATGAGAGCAAACAGAGGAGTTCTGTCAGATCCTGTTTCAGTAGCACTTGGCCACATATTATATTGCTAAGGAGGCACCTGAAAGGAAGTTAGATTTCTTGAAGGAAGAGAAATGTGTTTTATCGGGCTCGAAGTGACATTGCAGTAAGTTCCAGGCACTCATTATTATTATTGATAATAAACAATATATGGGCCTAGAGCGCAAAACACAAAGTGTATCCTTGACGCATTCTTTTCCAGAACTATCCTATGAAATGGACCTCTCACCATTTTACAGATGAAGAAATGAGCCCGGAAGTGAATGGGTTTCTCAGGTGATTCTGTATTGTTATTTTTCATTTGGACTTTCTTTGTGAAACTGGTAATGTTTAGCCTTTCAAAAAGAAAGCTGAGAGGGGATACGATAGCTATGTTTGAATATTTGAAAGGATGTCATATTGAAGAGAGAACAGGCTTGTTTTCCATGGCTTCAGAGACTAGGACTTGGGGCAATGGTCTCAAACTACAGGAAAAGAGATTCAATTTAAACATTAGGAAGAACTTGATGACAGTTGAAGCTGTCCGGCAATGGAATATGCTGCCACAAAGGGTGGTGGAGTCTCCTTCTTTGGAGGTTTTTAAGCAGAGGCTGGATGGCCATCTGTCGGAAATATTGTGATGGCGTTCCTGCACGGCAGGGGGTTGGACTAGATGGCCATCGAGGTCTCTTCCAACTCTATGATTCTATGATTTTATGATTCTATGATTCTATCTTCTTTACTATTCAATCAGCTTCTTCATTCACAGAATTTTACAAGGTTCTGATACATGATGTCATGTTCCGTTGTTATTCCATTCGTGTTTTCTGCTACTTGTTTTTCTGTTGTCGTCCCCCCTGCCCTTCGTTTAAGGGAGAATAACGCACAACATCCTCTGAAAGGCAGCACAAGGAGTCTGTAAACAAACTGGGAATCCATTGCACAGTGTTTATATGAGTAGTAAGCCCCTACTACTTATGCGAATAGGCCACTTCTGAAAGGGAACTTAAGTAAAAATGCAACAAAAACACATAAAGCCAATTTCATTGCTTAACAAGTGACACCGAGTCATCTGCTTACTGAAATTTAAAACTGGATTTAATTGTATGCATTTGGAGACTGGGAGTCTATATTGTGTGCATGCCTTGTTTACAGCCAAACAGCCTGAAAACATGGCCAAACAGCCCGAAAAACTCACAACAGCTATCAGATCCTGGCCCTGAAAGCCTGTTGTTTACATTGTTCGATTCAGAGTAACAATATACAGCAATACTTATGTGCACAATGGTGGTTGCAGCTGCCTAGACAAACTGAAGGACTTATGAAAAACTGATGGGAATGGGAAGGTCTGGATCGACACTCAGCCATATGGTCCTGAACAGGATGATAATAGACCAGAGGTGGGGCAGGAGGTGATGACATGTCACCTCTGCTCTAGAGCACAGAAGTAATAGATAAGTTGTTGTCCTTTTAAACTGTCAAAATGCAGGTGTTTGTCTAATGGAACAGGTGGTCAAGAAACACAGGCACGCCACAACAGCAGCAGATCATAAGAACATAAGAAGAGCCATGCTGGATCAAGCCAAAGGCCCATCTAGCCCAGCTTCCTGTATCTCACAGTGGCCCCACCAGATGCGTTTGGGAGCGCATGAGACTAGATATCTGTCACTTGATACCACTCCCCTGCATCTGGCCCTTGAAGTACCATGGTTTTAAGCCTGGAGATTACACATCTCCCTCATGGTTTGTCACCTGTGGTGGACTTTTCCTCCAGGAATCTGTCCAATCCCCTTTTGAAGGCATCCAAGACAGATACCATCACCACATCCTGTGTCAGGGAGTTCCACAGACTAACAACGCACTGGGTGAAAAAAAAATTCTTTTGTCTGTTCTTACCCTCCCAGCCCACAATTTGAGTGGAAGGACTTGCAATGTACTTTCTGACTTGACCCATAGATTCTGACAACCACTCTTTTTTGGAACTGGACACAGCCTTGTGGATGCAGCCCGGCCCTTATTGCCCACAAAGATAACACTAACGTTACTTGGTCTGGAGGAAATGTCTTATGAGGAACGGCTTAGGGTAGTGTTCCCCAACCCCCGGGCCGCGGACCGGTGCTGGTCCGTGGATCAATCGGCACCGGGCCGCCCGAGGAAACCAGGGAAACTCCTCCTCCCTTCCGTCCCCGATCTCTTCAGCACGCGCCCGGGAGGAGGAGGAGGGAGGAGGAGGAGGCAGGGGAGCCAATGAGCGTTGTGCTTGTTGGGGGGCGGCCCGCTGCCCAATGGGCGGGCAGCTTGTTGCGTTGCGGGGGCTGCCGCCGCAGTCGCTAGTGGTGCTGTCGCTCCTCCTCCTCCTCCTCCTCCTCCTGACAGGGGCCGGAGGCGGCGGCAGCGGCAACAACAGCAGCAGCACCAGCAGCACCAGCAGGAGGAGGAACAACGAAGAGTAGGGCTTGCAGAAGGCAGCGGCAACGCGCGCCTGCCCGCCAGGCGGGAGCGACCCTTAGGAACCATGGCGGCGGCTGCGGCCCACCCACCAACAGATTTGCACTGCCTTCTTCTAAAGTTAGAATCTAAACCACTTTCTCATCATCCCTCAAGACCCACAGCAGAGCCCAAGGTGATAGTATGAGGTGTAGCGCAAGCCAAGACTTCAGCCAGAGGGATTCTTCCTCCAGCATTTGAGTAAAGTCACACCACCTAATGATAAAAGGGTTTTGATGGTTGATTGGAATGAAGTGTCTCTCACTGAGGTCATGACATAATGTCGTAGTATCTTGGTTGCTCCAAAAAGGAATTACAGTACGTACAATTCGCCTTGCAACTAGTTACTCACTACTCTGAATGAAATAAATTCCTTTCTGTAATGGTCCTCAGCTCTTTGTCTTTGGGGGGGAAATAGCGGAGGAAATTAAGCAAGTGTCTCTCTCCATAACTCTTCTTTCTTATTGGTGGCGTCCCCTTCCTTCTCTTTGCTGCAAGAAGCAATAGACAGGGTTTGTGGACCACTGCTAAATGTTGAAGCAGGGCCTCATATGTTATCTTGCTTTCATTATCTTGGCTCTTCGTTGATTCTCTTTTGTTTATTCACATGTATTCTCCACCCTTAGGGTTATTTGAAACACATGCAAAATATATTCAAATATGGGTTATGTGCAAAAAATAATTCCTTTCAAAAATCCCTAGCCACAAACGACTTACCCAAAGAACAATGTCTGAGTGCTGAAAGATGCCATGATATATGCCCAGAGTAGCTGTGCAGCTAGATGGAGCAGTATATAAACTAAATAAATAAAATAAAATAAAATAAAATAAATAAATAAATATGTTGGACCTCCAGAGTGTAGCATTCTATCAGGAAGCAGGCAGAGACTTCTTAGGAACTGGGGCAATGGCTGTCTGACTTTTGGAGGGCACAACTCAAAGAATGTGAATTTGAAGTTGACAATGGATGTACAACAGGGTTGCCAGTCCAACAGCATCTCATTCCCTGGGCCACCAATTCCCCCCCCCCACTCTCCGGCCTCATGTCAAGGAAGGGTGAAGGGTCCAAAGACCTCATGGCGGCTCGGTAGCTTTAAAAAAAGGTCAGGAGACAGCGTGGACGGGGAGCTCCCCCCACCAAGAGCGGCTCCTGTTGCGAATAAACTCTGGAATTGGAATGATCTCCTTGCGTTTATATGCTTCCAAACCTAGCCGTTCGAAAGCATGTGAAATGCAAGTCAGATAAAGAGACGCCCCTGGGGGGAAAAACGCGAGGAAGTAAAAACAGTGTTTCCTTGCAGCGATGCCAAGGACTCGCACAACACTGGCTCTTCGGCTTGAGTACGGAGATGAGCACCGCCCCCTAGAGTGGGAAACGACTAGCACGCATGTGCGTCAGCGGCCGGGGGGGGGCATTTACCTTTTTTATCTTATTATATCAAAACAAGCGGGCCAGGGAAAAATTATCAAACATTTACCGGTCCGCGGCGATAAAAAGGTTGGGGAGCACTGGCTTAGGGAACTGGGAATGTTTAGCCTTTCAAAAAGAAGGCTGAGAGGGGATATGACAGCTATGTTTACATATTTGAAAGGATGTCATATTGAAGAGGGAACAGGTTTGTTTTCCATGGCTTCAGAGACTAGGACTCGGGGCAATGGTTTCAAACTACAGGAAAAGAGATTCCATTTGAACATTTGGAAGAACTTCATGACAGTTAGAGCTGTTCGGCAGTGGAATATGCTGCCACAAAGGAGGGTGGTAGAGTCTTCTTCCTTGGAGGTTTTTAAGCAGAGGCTGGATGGCCATCTGTCGGAAATATTGTGATGGGGTTCCTGCATGGCAGGGGGTTGGACTAGATGGCCCTCGAGGTCTCTTCCAACTCTATGATTCTATGATTCTATGATTCTCTGTGTGACATGTACTGTATAATTGTTTATTGGGCACAACAGCCTGTAGGGCAAGTGGTTCCTAGATCAGATCAAGCATGAATGATTGCTGGTGACCAAAACAAAACAAAACAAAAAGTTGGGAAAGGTAAATGGCAGCAGGGAAAGAGGAAGACGAAATGTGAGATGGGCCGACACCCTAAACAATGGAGGCAAAAAAAAAAAAAATGAAGCTGAGGCTGTCTGACTTTTGGTGCCGCATGAGAAGGCAGGGTTCTCGGGAAAGGACAATAATGCAGTGAAAGGGTCAAGGTAGCAGGGAAAGAGGAAGGCCAAATATGAGATGGATTGATTCCCTAAAAGAAACCATGGGCTTGAGTCTGCAAGAGCTGAGCAGGGCAGCTGATTAAAATGACCTTTTTGGGAATCGTTCATGCCCAGGGTCACCGTGGTTGGAGGTGACTTGAATGCATCTAACACAACATATAGCTGGTTTAAGCTCTATTTTGTGACCCACAGAAAGGGCATTAGTTGTTGGGGGAGGTACAGAAAAGGAAGGAAGGAAGGAAGGAAGGAAGGAAAAGAAAGAAAGAAAGAAAGAAAGAAAGAAAGAAAGAAAGAAAGAAAGAAAGAAAGAAAGAAAGGAGAGGAGGAGGGAAGGAAAGAAGAAGGGAAGGACATTTGCAGCCTGAAAGGTTGCAATCTGTGCCCACTTGAGCATTAAATGTATTGAATTCATGGGTGCTTATATAGACTGGACATCCACTATAGGTCAAGAGTTTTTTTAAAAAAGTTTTTATTAAATATTATAAAACCACAATACAAAAAACCAGATAAAACAACAAAGTATCATAAAGGAAAGGAAATTAATCAAAACACACACCAATATAACAAAAATATAACAAATAGACAAAAACCCAGTTTAACCCACCCCCGTCAGGATTTGAACAAAATTACAACTCTCATGATATTGATCAGCCCATTTCCCTCCAGAAATACATTGACTTTTCTCCGGGTATATACCCTTTACCATTTTGAAATACATATACCAACAGTTTATCCCATATTCCATTAAAACCATTAGACTTACTCAAACCTTTCCTAATTTTAGTTTCACGAGTCAGTTTATCATTAATAGCTAGATTCCATAACTCCTTATACCATTCTTCCATTACTAATTGATTATAAGATTTCCAATATTTGGCAAAAAAAAAAAAATCAGCCTTGCAATAGGTCAAGCGTTCTCTGGAGTCTACGGATTGGAAAGGCAGGCAGCAGCACGAACCGTTTTACCACTCCCAGCGTGTCAGCGTATATACAACATGACAGAAGACTACCAATATGCCCCCTTGTGTGTAATATCATTTTTAAAAACCCTCTTTTTTCTCAAGGCATGAACTGTGCCTCTTCATAACGCATTCAAAAATGCCAGCTTGGGGTGTTGGATTGGAGATGCAAAGGGCAACCCACCTACCAGGACGGCTCAAACAGACAGAAGCAAATGTTTGCTCTCCCAACTCCCAGTCAAAAGATGCATATAGTATCCAAAGCCAGTCAAGCTATTGGGGGGGGCAATATCCCACAGACCTCTCTCTATCCCTAGGAATAAAGAGACACTATAATAATTAGAAAGCAAACGACTAACTTTTAGTTTCGTGACAGCC
Source organism: Phrynocephalus versicolor (assembly GCA_023846285.1). Taxonomy (NCBI): domain Eukaryota; kingdom Metazoa; phylum Chordata; class Lepidosauria; order Squamata; family Agamidae; genus Phrynocephalus; species Phrynocephalus versicolor. The sequence continues at coordinate 35,654,805 of JAHTLZ010000122.1, read as the reverse complement.
AGTGCCTCAGCTATCTCATTTTGCCAAGTGTTAGGACCGGTCCTTGGCAAAACGATTTTGATACAGTAATACCATGGTTTATAAACATAATCCGTTTCGGAAACACACTTGTAAACCTAATCACTCTTATATCAAAGCAAATTGCCCCATAAGAAATCATGGAAACTCAGATGATTCATTCTGGGGCACCATTGACCACATACTGCACACACAAAATGCCAACATTCACAAAATAAGTTGGCTAGAAGTTCACATCCACACCATGATTTAGGTACTGTACCTGGTTGTGGAATCTGCTCTGCGTGGGACTAGCAACTGGATTTTACTCTGTGTTTTTAATGTGCCAATAATAAAGGGCAATTTGTAACCCTATACACACTTGATAGCTGCCTCTTGACTAGAAATGGTTTGAAAAAATAACAATGTAAAAAACAAATTAAAGAAAAATATAAATATAAAGAAAAACAAAACCCTAGCCTGCACTCTCCTTTGAAAGCGGTCCTAGATGGTGCAAGAGAGACCTTCCTTCCTCTCTCCTCCATCTGCTTTGGAGACTTGCCTGAGATGGAACATTCCAGACAATCACCCATAATTGGGGGAGGGGGGGAAGAGAGCCACTATTGGCTCACTTGAGATCATTTGATCTGCTCCAGTGCTTGTATTGCAAGATGTTGCTCGTTAATCAAGGCAAAATTTAGTAGAAATGTTAACTTGTCTTGCAAAACACTCTTAAACCAAGGTCTTAATGTACTTGGCTATCTCTTTTCAATATACCTGAATGGCATTTACCTATGTAGTATGTATTTAGGTATAATCCATCATGAAGAATGTCTCACTGTTTTCAGAGTATTTCTTAAGAAGTTTTTAAGGAAAATCTCTAGGTCCCTTTCCTACTGTTTTAATTAAACAGATTTTTTTTCTTTTGAAAGGACCTCAGAAGCTACCAATCTGTTAGTGTTGTGGGAAATTATTATGTATTCTGAAGGTCAAAACATTATTTTTTGCTCTGGGTGCTTCTGTCAGTTGTTTGGATGTGCCTAGTTCCGCTATTAAATCTTCACAGCTGCCAGAATTTTTAAAAAGTCATTAAAATAGCAAGTTGGAAAAGAAAAAGAAGAAAAATATACATACTTTTAAAATATGCAGTTTAAATAGGTCATTGTTACTCCTGAGGCAGCCTAATGAGACTTTTCCAAGAGCAAGGAGGTCGATACAGACAATATATAAGATGCACTGCCCACATATAGTTAGGAGCTCAGATGAAAAAGGGTGCTTACATGTGGCATTTTAAAGAACTGTGGCCAGGAACTAATTATTGCACATGTGCAGGAAGGCTGTGACTTTTTTTGGGGGGGCAGGGGCTTTTCCAGCTCTCTGTCACACAGCCGGGTGCATAGGGGTTGCATAGGTGGACAGAAAGAGAGCTATCACAGCTTGCCTGATTGGCCTCCGGTGATTGTGTAATGCAACAGGCCCAACAGATGTATTTTGGGGACACTGCTCAGTTTATTTTTAAACTCAAGTTGGTAGGCAGCACACCTGTGTGAGTAGGGGTGGGAAGCAGTGAAGTCAGAGAAAATTCAACAGCAAGATGTACAGACAGTGAAAATGAATCGTCACTTGTGAACTTGTAGGGCAGTAAGACATCTTTTCCTATGGAACTTCTTAATACAATGCTGTCTGTTTTGGTGTTTTTGTTTTTGTTTGCTATTTTTAATTTTGGCTCCTGTTCCACAATCAATATCTTGATTAATTTTCTGTAGTGATTTCATGGTACAGTTAGAGTTGGCTCTCGAGGTCAAGCAGGGAGGCCTAAAACTCTCGATTGAGGTCATTGGCCAGAGGTTCTGTACATCAGACAAACATCTTCCATTTTCATAGGAGTTTTTCCCTCATTCATTTCATTTATTGTAGACTTGTTTATTCTTAATAAAAGAGGCTTGAGAGACATTTCATGGATATGCAGATACGCCAAGAATGTTGTCACAAGTGGATGGCACTTGGGTACACGGCACATGCTCTAGAATTGGGAGTAGAGATGGGCACGACTCAGCGAAATTTTCGTTTCTGTTTTCGTTTTTTCATTTTCGTAACGAAACGAAAACGAAAATTTTTCAAAAACAAAACGGAAACGGAAACGAAACGAAAATTTTTGCCATGTTTTTCGTTTTCGTTGCGGCAAACACATTGAACTGAAAAGAATGCTAATGAAACAGAAATTTTTCGTTTTCGTTTTCGTTTTTCATGTTCGTTAGGTAACAAAACGAAAACGAAAAATTTGCGGGAAAAACCCAACAAAAACGAAAACGAACTGAAACAGACCCCTAAACGACCAAACGAAAAACAATTTTTTTGAGTTGTGCCCATCTCTAATTGGGAGCAATGTGTGTGTCTACAGAGAGAGAAGCTTGTTTACAAACTTATATCTTACCCTTTTTTCATTAAAGGATGGTTATTCTATTTGTGTAGACACACGTGGTTTAATTTTCAAGACATTATTTGCAGTTTATTATTTGTTCATGCTACTTTGGATGTAAACCACCTAGAGTCCTTCCCAGCACTAACTGGCATAATATAGAATTTTAATTAAGCAAACTAGCAAGATACTTTGACAAAATTGTTCAAAATGCCTAGTAAGAGGTTGAGTAAGAGAGGAACTGGGGCAGATTAGTGCCATTTTTAGAGGTTACTCATACCTTTCTAGGCTTATGTTTATATAAGTAATCCCTTTCTTTCTGGAACATCCTATGCTTCACACCACTTGCTATTTATGTGTCTATGATCCCCCAAGAGGCCTCCACAATTACCATTTTAAAATATTGGCTTGACAACTTTGCAGTAGCAAAGGTTTTTTTTTGTCTTTGACCATAAATAAATATACATTACAACTATGCAGTAGCATCATGACAAACTGAATACAAACAGGCGCCAGACCATCTTAAGAAACAAAAGAAAACAGAATTAATTCAAGTCCTCCAACAGTCATGGCAAATGTGTATGTTTTAGCAACCCACCTAAATATGGACAAAAAAAAGATGAAGGCAATCTATGTCTAACTTCCCTGAAGATTAATTATCACAGTTGATGGATTGTCATAGAAAATGCCACCTTCCACATCCAACCAACCTCCTCTCTGTTGATTGTGGGACACAAAACAGGGCTCTGAAGCAGACGTTGAATTGCAGGCGGATTTGAAGAAAAGGAGGTAATCTGGATCTTGGCTGCAAACCTTTTAGTGTTTTATACTTATTTATTATTTATTTTAGAGTATTTTACCCCAGCTTTCTCCTTGGAAAAGGACCCAAGGCAGCTTACACTAATGAGGGATAATATACAGTCCAATACAATTAAGACATGTTCAAGTATTGAGAACAAGGAATTGAAGGACATCTTATAGCATTAATAGACAACATTACATTTAAAGCTACAACGTTATAAGTAGTTATAAACACAAAGTCTATGTGAACCTATAGATTCATATAAAAGACACATAATAGGTAGTCCATCATTCAGGGAAAGCTTGCCTGAAGAGAAAGGTCTTTGCCTGTTTCCGGAAGGACAACAGAGATGAGGCAGTCCTGGTCTTGAGTGGGAAGGAGTTCCAGTGTCTGGGTGCAGCAGCTGAGAAGGACCTTTAATGGGTTCCCACGAGACATGTCTGTGAGGTTGGCTGGATGGAGAGAAGGGCCTCTCCTGATGCCCTTAACACCCGAGTACTTAAGTTGTTGTGCCCTAATTTGCGCCCAGAAACCAACTAGAAATCTGGAAAATTGATGCAAGATTTGTGCAATATGTGTGACAAAGCGCACCCAGGCCAGAAATAGTAGTTTTATACAAACTACAATTTCTGATCAATCTTCAAGGGCAGCCCTGCAGAGGGAATGCTGTAGTATATGGGATTCAAGCATAAAATTACCAATTTGCATGGCATAACACTAAAGCAACAGCTGAGCTGAATGATTCCACACTGAAATATAGTCATTAATCCCTTTGGCATGAACACATTTAAAAAAAAAAACTCTGAGTGCAAACATGGACATATGAGAAAAATAGCCTCCTCTGTTCTTCCAGGCTGCCCTCAAGATTCCAGTAGAGATAGGGAGTTCCCACACTAATTTGTCCTTATCTCAGCAGGAGGAGAGCTTATCCCCTTGCCGTGTCTGCAGCAGAAAGCATCTGTAGTGCAAAAGTCAACATTCATTTCTGTTTAGTTACTAGGTGGCAATCCCAGGCACCCCAGTTGCAGCGATAAAAAGGGAGCCAAACTGGAGCTCTTACATACTTATCAAGCACCTGCTTAATTAAGTGATTAGTAAGCCTGAAGAAAACTACATGTTGAGTTGCTGCAGTGCCACAAAAGCAGCTGTCTCTCCAACCATCTTGCTGCATTTGGCATCCTGTCCTTCTTCTAAGGGTTAAGATGTTGGATTCTGTGCTTCTGTTTCTTTCCAACTCAAGACTTCTCCCTGTAGTTCCTATTATTTTAGGATAAATAGGAACTACATGAGCACTGGTCCCAACTAGAGATGTGAAATTTCTTGGGGGGGGGGTGGAATTGGGAGGGGAGTGGGTGGACTGCCCTCCCCATTTTCCCCATTTTTTGCCAACTCCCCCCCCCCATAGCTTCATTATTTCCAGAAATTTTACATCCGTATTCCCCACCTTGAGGCCCCAGATGTTCTAGGACTAAAACTCCCAGAAGCCTTTGCCGCTAGTTGTGCTGGCCAGGATTTCTGGGAGCTGTAGTCCAAGAACATCCCCAAGGTGGTGAACCACTACTCTAGAGGAAGGGATGGCAATTTCTCCTCCCATCCCCACCCTGTTGTTGAACTTTGTAACTCCCAGCATTCCTTGGGGTTACCGGCGCTGCTCTGGCCGATGGGTTTGGCAGTATCTGGACAGTGACACACATGACAGGGTTGCCTTATTCCAGTTCTCCAAATCTGGGTGGCCTGATGTGCATAATATGCAAAGTATAATTTGAACCACCCATATTCTACAAATAAGTTTAGATTTTGTACATATTACCTAAGTTAAGCACGCGAACTCATCCAAATTTTTTATCTTGGCCAATATATTTCACCCTTGGTGTTATTTATACAGTAAACACTGAACTCAAATGAGCAATGCAAGACAATGGTTAGAAAGGGAAGAGATGGAGACTTGAATTGTGGGTCTTGCTGCCAGACTTAAATTGCACCAGTGACTTGACTTGGACTTGACTCAACCATTTGCTTCTCTCTCCACCACCACCCCATGACTTAGACTTGACTTGTGACTCGGAAGACACCTATTCCTCTCAAATTTTGTGGCGGGGGTGGTGGGAGTGGGAGCTTGTTTTTAATAGGGACTTGGCCTTGTTGTGACTTTCCCCCATTGCCTCCATACCTTTTGCTATCACTGCATCCTCTACCACCACCTCCACCACCTGGAGAGACAGCCTTTTTAAAAAGAGTCTACAGGCTCACTGTGGCTGTGCTTGGAGAGAGGGGGCAGCCAAGAAGATCACCTGCATCATGAGCAGGTGATGAGCATCCCACCTGTGCAGTTTCCAGCACAGTTCTGCAGTTTCACCAGAAGGAAGGCAAAGTCAATCAAATCTGAGTCATTTATACTTAGAAACCCCTGGGAGAGGGTTCCCATAAATTGGAGTTGATTTTATAATTTTATTGTTAGATGGGAATCCATGCCTTGTGTTCTTGCCACTAAAATTAAAAATGAAAGATGATCTGGGAAAATGTGGCTAATTAAAGAACAAAGCTGATGTACTCTGGGATGTCTCACTGTTCTAATTTATATGTTACAGTCCCTCTTCAGCTGGCAAACAGGCACCCCAGAAGCAGTGATGCTGACGGAAACCCAATCCATGCAGAGTGCAATAATAATCCATGACTGATTTGCCAGAGGGAAGTTCTGCTCATGTGCACTGGGGTTTTCTCACGAAGGCTTCCATCCACATAAGCATAAATGAGATTGAGCCCACCACAAGGTCTCCACTCCCTACAAAGATTCACTGTTGAACAGTGATCAAAATGGATCTCTTCCTTCTTTGCAAATGACGATATGGAAAATGGATAACAGAAATCTGCAAACCAGCCTGAAACAAAGAATTGTTCCAATTAGACATAGTCTTGTGCAAATGTGTTTGTGTTTGTTTGTGTGTGTGTGTGAGAGAGAGAGAGAGAGAGAGAGAGGCACACAGACTGACATCTGCACACGCTAATCTTGGCTCTGCAGAATCTACAGTAGCATTGGCTCTCAACATCCGTGGGATCAATGCCCCTCCTTTCCTTTGTCTTCCTTGCTTACCTCTGCATAACTCCAGGACTGGGAGTTTTTTGAGAGAACCATGTCATACACAGAAGCACAAGTGGCAAATCCATGAGAAACAATATATTCTTGTTTATCTGTGTGGCATTTACCTGTGTGATGAATAATGCATGAGAGGCATCTGTGCTAATTGGTGGGTCTGTAGACCAATGAGAGAGTTTGGGAGTGGCCTGAGAGGATTTAAGGCTCTGCTCAGCACTGCTTTCGCCAAATAGGGTTAGATGGGGACCTACAGAAACACCTTAACTTGGAGTAAATGAATCTGACGGAGTTTGAGAGAAGCAGATAGGGTCACTAAGTGTTCAGAGTTTGTAAACTTAGGAACTGGGTGTGCATGTATTCAGCTTTATTAGTGATCAAGCTTATACTTTTTGCTTATACTTCAACATGTTACCACTGATGATTCGGATTCTACTTTGTAATCAATAAACGTCTTTTATTTTTATTCAACTTAAAATATATCTGAAGGCTTTAATTTACTAGCGAAGCTAGTTGGTGGCAGTGACAGAGGGAAATCAGCAGTGGTATTTGTTGATAGCCTGTGAAACAGCTGGGGGCAAGCACGTTAATGCTACAATCTGTACTCCCCTCTTTCTCTCTCTCATTTCAAGAAAGTCGGTGGCCGGTGACCACAGTAGAGACATGCCCTCCATCCCAGTCCAGAAACACTCCCCCGACCCGACCCTCAAGAAGGTCAGAATAGTTTTCGTGGTCAGAATAGCTCTCTTCAGACATGACACCAAGGAGAGGGTTCAATAAGTGTTGGGAATGAGTAGGTGTGCAAGAAGGCTGTTGTCCCAGGTCTGCTCCCCACCCAGAGGTCCCTCACGCCTTCTGATAAGGAATGTGAAGGCTTGACAGCAGAATCTGTAGCATGTTTGGCTGAATTCTCTTACTGAGCTTCCATGACTGGGACCCTTGCCTTATTACAGTTCAGCTGAATGTACCGTATATAGAATAGTTTCTGAGCTTTCACATTCATCACATAGAGTAATATTTGGGTGAAGAGAGAATGTGGAGTCAGGGTGTGCACATCCTAACATCCATTTAGTCTGTCTACAGTTTCAGGTTCCAATGTCTGTAGAGAACTGTTGGAGATTCTGCAACCTCGTATGCTGCCTCAAGTAGGCTGGGAAGGAACTTTCTGGGCTGGGGAGACTCCAGCACTAGGAAATCATTCCTTCCCTGCCTCTGAATTCAAAGGCAGCCTCACCTCTCAGCCCTGCCTCTTTCCTTCTATTTTGTCTGTAGGAAGCAGTAAATCCATTGAGGCCTGTTGCTGTGAGCAATCGTACCATTGGTCTCTTGATTCGCAAGTAAATGACACCTTTTCATTCTTTCACCTATTAATGTCTCAGAGCAAGTTCCTGAGACTAAGTGACAGTGGATGAGAAAAGGGGCACAATAATCTGGGAGACTTGAAGCTTTTCTACTTTGTGAATCCCTGCACTTTTGATGTGCAGCTAGAGGAATTTAACCAGAAATTCAAAACTATGTGGTCTTATCCTTATTTAACACATCTTTAGCTCAGTGGTTTAGATCTCTGGCCGTGGAGCCAGAGGTTGGGAGTTGAATCCCCCATGGTGCCCCCTTAACAAGGGCTAGACTCAGTTATCCATAGGGTCCCTCCCAGCTCTGCAGTTGGATGATTATAAGAAACCAGCTTCTCTGACGGGCAACCAGGTGCTTCAGAAAATCTTGCATGTCATTGGCAAGAGGTATATAAGCACAGGGAAACATACCCTTAGGACAGGATATAGAGAAATGCAACGGTTTCCACTTGACCAAGGTGTCAGACAAGGGTGTATTTTACCTCCCGATCAGTACACCCTATGTATAGAATGTGTAAGACAAAAACTGGATTAGATGCTTGTACGAGTTTAGTTTAAATGACTAAACCGGGGCTATTGTACTTTCTCAGAATGACCATAGGTTAGAAGCAACCTAACAAAAACAGTGCTTCCCATTATTCTCCATACCAAAAGGAAGGCCTCATTCCAAGATAGTAATATATAGCTGGATTGTGCCACTGTTGCGGGTCCACATGCCTGAATGCTCCTATACAACACCAACACCACATAGAGTTTCAGGAAAAAGGCCAGTTTCTGGTGGGTGGCCACAGCCTCCCTCTTTCTATAATGTACAAGGTTTTTCTTTTTTAAATGTTCAGCTGTGTAAGATCCTGTGTATGGTCAGAAGTACTTTTGTCTAGATGCAAGAGAAAAAAAGTATATACTTTCAAATGACAGACTTCCACTTTTCCTCTTTTTCAGAGTTTGAAACAATGAGCTCTGAGGCATAATAAAATACCTACTGGTATTTTTCCTATCCTTTAATTTAGCATAATCACAAAGCTACAGTTGGCTAATTTCGGTCACTTAACCCAATTGCAACTACACTGTATACTTAGTTCTCAACGATGGAAAAACAACCAGATGTTGCGGCTGCTACATTAAACGGGTGGATGGATGGGTAATCTTTTGGAAGCTAGTGCTGGCATGACCCACTGGAGTTAATTTGTCTCTCTCAGCACAGGTGTGCAAAGGACAGAATATACACACACGTGTGTGTGTATGCATACATGCATTGCATGCACACACAACATAAATGGCAGCCTTGTACAGGTTTCAACCGCAGAGAAAATGGTCAGGTCAAGGAATTGATTTGGATTATGTTGTGCTGGGCTGTTGGAAATGAATCCTTTACTTGTTTTTCCTGGAGGTTCGGTGGGTAAATGGATAACAGCAATTCTTGCAGGCAGCCAAACTGGGATACATATTCACCCGGTGGTGCTAAGCAGTCTGGAGGAGTTGTGCCAGCCCTTGCTTGGGAAATAAATCAATGATTTGTTTAGGAATGTTCAGAGGTAATGCTATTTCTGGCTTTCGCCTCAGAAGCACAGGCCTGATAGGAAGTGAGTAAAAAGCTGCTCATTATCGCCACCACTTAGCTCTTACATAGCTGAATGCAAGGAGGGAGCTGTGTTGGCAGGACTCAAACAAACAGGTCCATTAATCTCGTGCAGATTTTCTTCTGTGGGGTTGGGGGGGGGGGACAAGGAAACGAGTCATCCACACTCAGGGTAATTTGTCTCTTAAAGACTAAAGGGCTGTCCTAAAGCAGATAAGGATGTCTAATCAATTGGCTTGTCTTCCTGTTGAGCTCCTGATATGCCTTGAACAGAAGTGTGGTGCTGGTCTTTCTTAAGCCTCCTTCCTCCCCAGTCCCTGCTTTACTGGTAAAGGAGATGGCTCATTTCAAAGGTTAAAAAGGTAAAGTTTCCCCCCGCACATGCGTGCTAGTCGTGTCCGACTCTAGGGGCGGTGCTCATCTCCGTATTCAAGCCGGAAGAGCCAGTGCTGTGGAAGTCCATGGCCATGTGGCCAGCATGACTGCAAGGAAACACTGTTTTTACCTTTCCACCTTTTATGGCGGTATGCGTGGCACCCAGGATTCGAACCACCGAGCTGCTGACTTTGAAGTCAACAGTTTTCGGAGCCTTAGTCCACTGAGCCACCATGCCCCTTCCCATTTCAAAGGTTACCTAGACGCAAATTAAACAACGTGTACTCTTCAGAATCACTGAGACACGGCTACTGATGCAATGAGTAGAGTTTTAAAGGGATTTCTGGTTAAGGGGGCAGGTTACATGCAGGAATAAATTCTCACCCCATCCAGAGGTATGCTGTTTGGGAAAATTGAAATGACTGATTTGAAAATTCCAGGGTTTCACACACACACACACACCCTTTAAAAAAACCTACTCTTATCAGATTCTGTTTAGGAAAGAGTTCCAGAACTTGCAAAATAAATTTGGAGAAAGAAAAATTTCAACCGGTGGGACGTTTCCTCTCATTGTATCTTATCTATATATGGTAATCACATGGATCCTACAAAGATAGGTAGGCAGGGGAAAAGAGGGTGGAAAGTGAGTGAAGGAAAGGGTGAAGATGCTCGGGGGCGGGGGGAGAGGGCGAGAGCCACCAAAAAGAAACGGGGATTTATTTGTTTATTTATGTTTGTATTTGTTAACAGCCCAAATTTACCTTGGGAACTCTGGGCGGTGTACAACAAATTGCTCAAATAAACTATTTGCCCAAAAGAGCAACCCCAACAATAAATCAAATAAAAAGGGATCAAACAGAACAACAAACAGCATACAACAAAAAGATCCCGCAAGAAGCGCTGGGACAAACAAAACGAACCAACTGAGGGACAAACATACCGTCGTGCACTCCGTGATCACCGAAGGTTTCTCTAAAGAGCCAGGTCTTCAAAACTCTCCTAAAGGCCGGTAGCGACTCAGCCAGCCCTAGCTCCGATGGCAGTCTATTCCAAAGTGCCGGGGCAGCCACTGAGAACGCCCAGCTCCAGGTAGAGACCCTTCGGGCCTCCCTCGGAGTGGCCACCTGGAGCGAGAAGAAGAGTGAGGCTCTGGTCGGTTGGGATGAAGCTGACCTCTGAGAGATCCACTCTGCCAGATAGTCAGGTCCCAGGCCGTGGAGGGTTTTGTAAACCAGAAGCAAAACCTTGAACCTTATTCGGGAGGCAACAGGTAGCCAATACAGTTGAGCCAAGATGGGGGTGATGCGGTCAAATCTGCCCACACCAACCACCAGCCTGGCCGTCGCATTCTGCACCCACTGCAGTCGCCGAACAAGAGTCAAGGGGAGCGCCGTGTAGGGAGAGTTACAGTAGTCAATCCTGGAGATCACCAGTGCCTTCACCAGTGTCCCCACTTGACAGGGATGTGGGAGAGGGCCTTCTCTTTCACTGTTCCCAGACTCTGGAACTTTCTCTCACCAGAGTCCAGGTTGGCCCCATCTTTATTGTCCTTCCACAAGCAGGTAAAATACCTTTCTGCTCAGGGAGGCTTTTTTTTAGTGAGATTTGACTGTTTGAGAGGAGTTTTAAAAAAAAGACTGTTCTGCTCTGTTGCTTTAAATGTCCTTTAATATTGATCTTGGGTATTATTTTTACATAATACTAGTTTAATTCATTTTAAATATTTGTACACTGCCTGTCTTTAGCTTTTAAGTACTCTTTTATGATGTAAGACACCTTGGGTCCTTTTTAGGAGACAGGCGGAACAGAAATATTTAAATCAACAAATAATAATCTGAATTGGTCCAAAATGTCCTTCTGTCAGTTCTATACAGTTCAAACTACACTTCTAAGGGATTTTTTCCTCAAAAAAAAAAATCCTTCCAGCTGGAATTCAAAATGGGGATTGTTTCCTTCTTATCGCAAGTAAAAGCCGCATCCCGATCCTTCACCAGAGAACAGCAGTTGCTCAGCCTTATCCCTTCCCCTTTCTTTCATGTTGTTGGCATTTTAACCTGATTTGACTCTGAAAGACTTAAGTGTATTTTTCTTCCTTTTTCCTCTCATCCCATTTTACAGGCCTCTTTGCACATGTTATAACACTTTCCAGCTGCAGCTGTCATCACAGTTCAATGGATTTATTATGAGGCGTTAAATCACTGTGGCTCAACGAGCTGCCTTATGAATCATTATTTTAGTCCCAGGGACTTCTTCTTCTTCTTCTTCTTCTTCTTCTTCAAAGTGTCGGGTAAATATAGAAAAAGGAAGGAGGGGTGGCACGCTCCATTTTAGGATGATCCCAGGTGGTAACCTTAGATCTTATTCATCTTCAGCGAGTCCCGTGGTATGCCTTGACCTCTGCTTTATTTCGTAAAGAAAGCACAGGTGCACAAGGATTGCTTCGCTGGGCCAAACCGATGGCTGGTGACGTCTTCAAGACTGCGTTGTGTCTTCAGAATTGCCAGGAAAGAGCCATGGAGAAGCCAACATCAATCACAGGGTTAGCTTGGAAGCTATCATACCTGTTGCTGTTATGTGCTGTCAGGTGACCTCCAATTATTTAGAGATGGGCACGAATAAAAAAATGGTGTTTCATTTGTTGTTTGTCATTTAGGGGGTTCCTTTTGGTTCGTTTCTGTTTTTCGTGAATTTTTGAAAAAATTCGTTTTCGTTTTCGTTTCGTTACTGTTTCATTACCATTTATTTCAATTTTTTGTAATTTTTTAGCATTTAAAGCAGTTCAATGTATTGTCGTAACGAAAACGAAACGGACGACAAAATTTCTGGTGTTTCGTTTCGTTTCGTTTCATTTTGGAGACAAAATTCGTTTGTCGTTTCGTTACGTAACGAAATGAAAAAACGAAAATGAAAACAAAAATTGTTCGTTTCGTGCCCATCTCACTGGCCCCTATGAATGAGCGATCTCCAAAATGCCTCTTGTCTTCAACAGCCCTGTTCAGGATGTGCACCCTCAAGCTTGTGGCATCCCTCTTGGGAAGCATGCCTGGTCTTCCTGTTTTCTTGATGCTTTCCACCTTCCCCAGCATTATTATCATGCCTTCTTGTGATGTCTGCAAAACAGGACAACCTCTGTTTCAACATATTTGCCTCCAGAGATAAGCCCTCCTCCAGGACCACATTTCAAGCAAGTCAGATGCTTGAGTGCAGCTAAACAAGGCATCCTTTGTGTTTCTCAGCAAATGACCACTTGCTCCAGGCATGTCCAACCTTCAGCCCTACAGATGTTTTGGACAGAAACTCCCACAGTCCTTTGTCACTGGCAACCTAAGCTTAGAATTCTGGGAGTTGTGGTCCAAAACATCAGGAGGGCTGAAGGTTGGACATGCTTGGGCCTTGCTCCTTTAATGGAGGGGGGGAGAGGAATATATTTCCTCTGTCACTCCTCCCCCATGTTATTTTGAAGGACTGAGCTATTCATTACAGATGGCTTGTCATTAGAAGAGAAGGTTTCATAAACGCTTTGTCTGATTGTCACAACAGACAATTTGTGTAGTCTGCAAATTAGCTTGCTTTATGACTGGCATTCAGCCCAGATGTGTGTGCTTGCTCTCTAAGTTGGATTTCCCAGACATGAAAGGTCTTGAGCAATAATGTAATTTCAGTTCTAATGACCAGTTACCGGGAATGCGTTGCTTGGGTGAAGACTGACAAGTCACCGGGTCTCTTCTTCCTCCACCTCCAGGCAGAAACCGGCAGGAGTAGGAGCAGGAACAGTTTGTAAGTATCACAGCAAGAGTCTTGGTTGCCTTCCAGAAGTTTCAAATAAGCTTTCTTTGTCTGATAACTGGTCCTCAAGGCTTAAGCACCAATTTCCTCTGAGGTTTTCTGAGGTCTCAAACACAAGCACCCTCGTTCAGTCATTATCAAATAATCTGTACTCACCAGGAGTCCGGGGAATGATCTTGTTTTGCCCACTTGCTTTGGTTTCTGGCTTCATCACCATGAACGCTGACAAGCTGGAAGAAAGTCCCCAGCCCACCCCAGCCCCACCCCAGTGATGTGAGCCCTTCAAATGAGAATGTGATCACCTTGGGAAAATGGATCCTGATTTGGACTGCTTTTGGAATAAAGTGTTCTGCTTCTGCTTATATACCGCCCCATACTACTACAAGTAGTCTCTGGGCGGTTTACAATTTTAATTACAGAGTGCAGGCTACACACAGAATGGTCTGGTACAACCTGTTTCCAGGCGATAATATGATGCTGGAGGAAATGCACTCCAGCCCGACCCTGATTTGTGCCCAAGCTGGACCATTTTTGTCACTCAGCGTTTCCCTTTGGAGGATTTGGGCTGGAGTGATTCCCTAACAGAAGTCGTTCCCATTAACTCGCCTCCTCTGGTGAGGTCGGGGACATGCCTTCGCAGCCACCAGGTTGTATCTTTAGTCGAGATTCCGGTTTTCTAATATGACCCAAATCTAGACTGCAAACACTTCTAAGTAGAGATGGGCACGAATAAAAAAAATGGCAATTTGTCGTTTGGAGCGTCCGTTTCGGTTCGTTTTCATTTTTCGCGATTTTTTGCAAAAAATTCATTTTTGTTTTCGTTTGTTTCGTTACCTTTTCGTTACCATTATTTTTGATTTTTTTGTGATTTTTTTAGCATTTTAAGCAATTCACTCATATTGCAGTAACAGAAACGAAATGCACGACAAAATTTCTGGTGTTTCTGTTTGTTTCATTTCATTTTAGAGACAAAATTCGTTTGTCGTTTTGTTGCTTAACGAAATGAAAAAACAAAAACGGAAACGAAAAATTGTTCATTTCGTGCCCATCTCTACTTCTAAGCCTTCTATGGAAAGCTTGAGTCCAAATATTTAAGAATCCATCTAAATCTAAACACCAAATGCAATTCCCCCCAATAAATACATTGATGAAAGATCCATAGTAATCTAGATCTCTGGGTCCAGTGAAGACCAGAGGTGAAGGCAGGTGGAGATGCAAGCATGAAGAGGCAGAGAAATGCTTGTCTGGATGGCAACCCAGATTTCTATCTACTTGGCCTGGCCAAAGATGGGGGCTAAAATAACAATGAGGAGAGGCACCAATAAGCTGGGGTTGAAGGGACCATTAGCATCACCTTCTATGGTCTCGTGTTTGGGGGAAACATCTTAACTCTTTGTGGGTCCTCTGAAACTTTGGGGGAGCTTTTCTGAAGGTTTCTCACCCGGGCCTGATCTGTGGTTAACAAATTCCACCCGGTCAAGTCTCTGTTAAATTCCTGGGTCATCTATGCTTTGACCTTCAGAATATTGTTATGGCTTTACAAGCTGAGGTGTATAAATTGAGAACGCTGTTTGTTCCGTCATCCTAGCAGCTAGTGTCTGGGTATTCCTTGGACTTTGTCTTCCAGCACGCTTCTTATCTGCATCTGCCATCCCTTAACCCAAACAGCCTGTGTTCTTTCTGTGACCTTGCATACAACAAGATTGAACCAAAGTTGTCTTGGGGCATGTTTTTCAATACAGCTTTCACAGCCTTGAGCCCAGAGGGATTGTTACTGCCCCTTATGTTATGAAAACCAGAGTCTCTAGGCTCTTCTTTAACAAGAATCCATGGTATAAAGGCATGAGGTTTTATTTTCTTTCTTTCTTTTTCATTTCCACACATAAAGGGATAACTAACAGGTATGGGTAACAGATTAGTGTTTATAGGCAAAAAGGGAGATGTTTAGATTATTTCCATTAATTTGACACTGACAGTTATGTATTTTTTTATACTGTTGGAGCAATTTAGTTACTGGGTTCTTTTTCCTAAAAATTGTAGAGTGGTCCTCAGCTTTCTTTTGCTTTCTGTAAATCTTTCTAAGTAGTTCTGATAATACAGTATATCCATCCCTGCCGTTTCCAAGAATTTTCACCGTATTATCTTTAATTTCTGGCATCATATTTTGGCAACCTGTGTAGCCGTTTCCAAAGAGATGGTACCATTTCCAAAGAAAACAGCCATGCTCTTCTCTCTCGACTTGCTAGTGAACATAAAGGGAAAACAGGAAATGACAAAATATTATAGAACTTTAAGAAAATTCTTGTGTGTGTGCTTGCAGGGAGCAAAATCCACTGCTGGAGACATGTTGGGATGGTACAGGGGGCAGAAAACTGTCCTGGGACCCACCCCTGTTTTAAGCTGAACAGATTTGTAACACTTAGATCAAAAGACCCATAAGTAGCTAAGATAAGAAGCATCACCTTACACTAAGCACGCGCGCACACACACACACACACACACACACTCACTCACTCACTCACACACACACACACACACACACACACACCTCACTCTATTTGCCTTGATTGAGAAGTGACCCAAGTCACTGGTATTTCATTGAGTAATTTGCACTTCTTAGGTTTTTAAAAATAACCTTTGTAGCTTTGATAAGTCCCCAGGGTTCAACTCTATCTGGGAATTTTTAAGATGCTTTTCCTGAAAGCTCATCTAGCTTTAGAGCTTAGTAACAAGTCATTTCAACATCTTAGGAAAAGCTTATCAAGACAGGCAGGAATAATTTCCAGAAAACAGCTAGTACAATTTCTAAAATAAGAAACACTTGAATTTGCTTTTAAAAAGTCTTTAAATAAGAGGAGGAGGAGGAGGAGGAGGAGGAGGAATTTAGCGACAGCATAGCTAGACATGGCTTAGAGAGAATAATACTGCCCCAGGCTGTATTTTGGCTAAGTTGATGCTTAATTAAATGCATCCCTTCAGGACTGAAACCAGAACAAGTGATTCCACCGCAAGAATGTAAGCTTTGTCTGATTCACTGAACCTAAAGTGCACCAGAAGGGTAAAAAATAGAAACAATCATGACATGGGAGAAACTTTTTATTATTATTATTATTAAAAATGCAGGGAAAGGGAATGGCACCGGTGATGAGTGAAACAGGAAAAACAATACTTAAACCATTTTGGCAACACCGCTGCAGCCTAGAAGTAAATGGAGGTGACATCATATTACAGTTACACTGCGGTCATACCTGCGTTTTCTGCGTAGTTTCCCATTGGCGAACTACGCAGTAAAAGATTGTGTGCTAACCAGGAAGAGAAGCAAATTCTGCTCCCGGCCGACCACGCCCCTCAAACAGCAGTTTCAGCGAAGTTTCCGAAACCACCGCCAGGGTCTGGATTTAGAAACTTCGCTCGAAAATGCTTACTTGTTTGCTTCTGTTGCGACGACAGGACACTGAAAATACACAGTAAATTCAGTTTCTCCCCTTTCTACACAGTTTAAAAGATGTAGCCTTGGAAACTGGAGCCGGAAAGTAGGACAAAATGCGTAGTACACAGGTTAGGACAGAACCAGAATAGGAAGGTACGACACAGAGGAGAGAACACCAACTGCTCATTAAAAACCACATGACCATTCCCCCCAAAAAATATGCAGGAAATTTAAATACAAAGGAAACCCAGATATGACCGCAGTCTTAGATTTCACAGTTAAAAATCAGCAGTGTCCTACATTGTGGCCATTAGTCTGGTCTTGCAATATAAATAGGGGTACGCACGCCTAGCTACTAGTGTTGGCTGAGGGGGTGGCCAGTTGTGGTCCAGAAAAACAACTTCCCCCTGCTCTGATACTGAGCAAAATGTCGTATTTGTTTGCTTCACGTGTGCAGCACAGTGGCAACAGACTTCTAAACCAAGGAATGCCCCATTTGGGCACTACAATCGCATGTAGAAGTAGTTCAGCTTCATGGGGACAGATATAAAGTTTAAATGCCACGTGCCCAGGTTGCTCTGCAGGCCTGGATGCCTTCAAAAGGGGATTGGACAGATTCCTGGAGGAGAAGTCCATCACAGGTTACAAACCGTGATGGAGATGTGAGATACAGGAAGCTGGATTAGGAGGGCCCCTTGGCCTGATCCCGCAGGGCTCTTCTTATGTTCTCATGTTCTTATGATATAGACAGCATTTATATTATAGACAGTGGCTGAAATGCTGTTGCTTAGCGTAGTACATCACAACTGGCACAGGCCCATTGAATCAAGGCAGATTTCCTCTTTCACTACCTATTGTTCTCCTTCCTTCCCAAACATCTTTGGCTTGCCTCCAGAAGTTAAAGGAACGCCCTTCTACACTTCTCTGACAGTTGGCTGGCAGTTCCCTGGGGAAGGTGGGTGCAAAATATAGCTAGGAAGAACAGATTATGAGAGACCTCTCTTAATGATTATCTGATGGCCCCCTCTCCTCCTTGTGTCCATTGGCACCATCTCTTTCTGCAAGACACTCACATCTCAAAAATAAGTCAAGAACAAATGCACCCAAAACAAACAAAACCCCCAATATAATTTTGAAAAATTATTCCGCTCCAAACAGACACAGGAGACTGGATAGCTAAAATATGGCACTGAATCAGAACCTGCCTGATTAGAAAATCCCTAAGCATTCTTTTTATCTGTTACTACAGAAGCAGATAAACGTACTCAGTCATACTGTACATAAACACTGTTTATTCACCTCTTTTCCCCTGCCTCTTTCTCTCTCTGTCTTTTAGGCTTCTAAGAAACCAGGCTGTTTCTCCACTTTAATTTTGCATGCTAATGTTTAAAATTTGAAGACCTGCCAGAAGGTAGCAGAACATAGTGTTGCAAACATTTATTTATATCAGAATGTCATATCATATATATCATATCATATCATATATATGTGTGTGTGAGAGAGTGATATATGTATCATATATATCAGAATACAGTGGACCCTCGTATAACAAATGGTTTGTATAACATAAAATCTCTACAGCATAAAACATTCCGGAGATAGGGGAAATTTGCTTAACAGAAACATCTATAAAATTGTCATCATTAGGGATTACTCTGTTTTCAATGCATAGATAGATAGATAGATAGATAGATAGATAGATAGATAGATAGATA
>JAHTLZ010000122.1:35613488-35636249 GCA_023846285.1 Phrynocephalus versicolor | reverse complement strand
TAGATAGATAGATAGATAGATAGATAGATAGATAGATAGATAGATAGCCCTCTGCCATTTGTAACTTCCATTTATACCCCAAGCTTGGAAACATTGACCTATTTACATTACATACCCCAGAATCCCCTAGCCAGCATGACCAGGGGAATCCTGTCATTCGCACGACTCATTCTTGCATACCAAAGCCCCATAAGCCTTCGGAATCCAGTTGTACCTCGGTTTAAGAATGCCTCAGTTAACAAAATAATCAGTTTAAGAAAAAAAAATTATCAGATATGTGGATGCCTTGGTTTAAGAAAAAATTAAATGGAATGCCCTGGTTTGCCTTTTTTTCTGACCTCTGGAATGGATTGATTGGTTTTCAATGCATTCTTATGGGAAACTGTGTATCGGTTTATGAATTTTTTGCAATAAGAAACGACCCAGAGAATGAATTAATGACTTAAATTGAGGTACCACTGTACTGCCAAAGACTGTATACGCTGGACTGGCCACCGCTGTATTTGGGCTGCCAGAGCCTCTATCCTCTGGCATTGACTCAGCGGGCTGGGGCCTGCACAAGCACTGATAAAAGTACTGACCGAGAAAGTACTAGGCCTATTTAGTACTGCAGGCCCCACCCCACTAGCCAGTAACTGGCTGGAGGCTTCCTGTGTGCCTAGGGAGGAGGACACCATCACAGCCAACTGGCTCAGGGTATCATCAAACCTAGACTAGTAGTAGTGCCCACTGCCTAGATGTCAGAGCACTCCACAGCTTCATGGTGTGTAGCTCAACCTCTGTGTAGCTCAACTGTGCCATCAAGGCCGTGGGTTATTTCAAACCCCTGCAGTGAACCTTGAAAAAGCAGATATTCTAAGCTTTGCCTCAGTTTTTTTAAGCCTCTTAATCATGATGTCCTCAAAGGTGGCTGGGCTGCTGACAGGAGAGGTGGACCTATGTGGTTACTGAAGGAAGCAAAACCATCCATCTTATTAAAAGGTCTCTCTCTCTCTCTCTCTCTCTCTCTGGTATCAGATTGGCTTAAATATGTGAGACTTAATTCTTCCTCAAAACAGCTAATCAGGAAAAGTCAAGGGTTGTTCCTCAGATCATCCGCTCTTCAAGAAACTCTGTGCGTGTTTTAAAATCCTAATTTTCACTCAGATAGTGTACTGGTAAATTGGTAAAGTAGAGTGACGGCTAGCGCTTTCTTATGCATGGCTGCTTAGAAGTAAGTCTCGTTGTTTTCAACGAGGCTGCGTGATAGGTAATTTTGAACAGAGTGCAAGCCATAATTGATTTTTATTCTGGAGGAAATGTGTCTTATTTGCCGCCCTCTTTGTCTTTCTCCTCGCCCTTTCTTTAAAAAATATATATGTGGGCATTTGTGGACTCTAAGGAAAAAAATAGTCTCCCTTGTGTTGAACAACAAGAACAACGCCTCGAGCAGTGGTTCCCAACCTGGGGGTCGGGACCCCTTTGGGGGGGGGTTGAACGACCATTTCACAGGGGGTTGCCATGAGCCAGTGAAGAAAAAGGCACAAACGGCTTGGGTCTGGATGAGGAGGGAGAGGAAAGAGTGAGTGACAGCTTGATAGTTTGGAGGGGATGTCAGTCAATGGCACCGGAGGCTGCGATTGGTTGAGGGTGCCTGTAGAGGAAAGTTTTCTATGCCCCCTGCGGCAGTGGCCTGCCAAAGGGTGCTTGTGGCCTCTTCCAAGCAGGGCAAGGGGCCACCACAACATGAGAAACTGTATTAAAGGGTTGAGGTATTAGGAAGGTTGAGAACCACTGTCCTAGAGGATCTCCAGTGATTGATCTCAATGTTTTGTGCTCCAGTCCCTTCTTTGTTCATGCGCCTGTACTCCCCCTCCCTCACCAGGAATAGACAGTTCTCACTGTTGGAGAATTTTTAAATTTCTGGTTGCAGAGGGATTTGTAGACAAGATTTAGTTTCAGGTTCCCCAGAATGTGTCCAGCCCCTTTTCTCATCAACTGACACTTACAGTCTCAATAACTCACTCTGAGACATTGTTAGGAGAAAGAATAGGAGGTTTCATTTGCTTACAATTGAACAGATATACAGCAGAGTGAACAAACATGGCTGGCTGGCTTTCAGCAACAGGCCCCGTCAAACTTACAATAGACAAAAAAGTGGGGGAACTCAAAGCAGAGAGTCGAGGCTTTAATTTGATTCAGAGGCAGATGGGAATGGTTGGTTACTGCTGGATAGATTGAGAGTTGCCCCATTCCATTTTGGTTGTCCTGTCTGAGCACAAATTGCTCTGTCATTCCCTCTCCCCAATCCCATAAGGCTGGCCAAAGACTCATGCATAGTATATGGCCCGTTGTGTTCAGTGGGTTTTTTTTTGTATCAGAAGGGTGTGTATTTTAATTGAAGTTTTGATTACACACAACCAGCACTTGGCTGTGAAATCTGGGCAAGGCATTTGTTGATTAGGACTGGAAAGGGAAAAACAAAAGTGGAGGCATACTTTCGTTTTGAAGGAAAAAAAATACTACCTGGTTTCTAAAAGGACAGTACAGCATTTATTTATTATTTATTTATTATTTACACTTATATACCGCCCCATTCCCACAATGGGGACTCTGGGCGGTTCACAGCATCAGAATAAAAACAGATAAAAATCGGTTACAAACAACAATTAACAAGACAACAATGTCCAAGAGTAGTTAGGCGGGATTTAAAAAAAACAACGGACTGGGTCCTTAGACATCGCCGTAAGCTTCTCGGAAGAGGATGGTCTTAAGATTCCTCTTAAACGCTGCCAGCGATGGAGCCCGCCGTAGATCACTGGGGAGTTTATTCCAAATGGATGGAGCCACCACCGAGAAGGCCCGTCCACGAGTACTAGCCTTACGGGCCTCCCTCGGGGTGACTGTCCGCAGTGAAAAGGCCACCGAAGCGCGGGTGGGTCGGGCCAAATCTGATTGTCGGGGGAGACGCTCCGCCAAATAAGCCGGGGCCAAGCCATGGAGGGTTTTGTAAACCAAAACCAACACCTTGAACCTTATTCGGGAGGCAACGGGTAACCAGTGTAGGCGAGCCAGGATGGGGGTGGCGCGGTCATAACGGCGCGCACCAACCACCAGCCTGGCCGCTGTATTCTGGACCCGCTGCAATCGCCGAACAAGGTTCAAGGGAAGCCCCATGTAGAGAGCGTTGCAATAATCCAGCCTCGACATGACCAGTGCCTGTACCACAGTCCTCAAGGAGCCCTCATCGAGGTACGGGCGAATCTGGGCGATAAGCCTAAGATGGTAAAAGGCCGACCTGACCACGGCTGACACCTGAGATTCCAGGGTCAGATCCGGGTCCAGGACGACGCCCAGATTCCTCACTCTTTGCGCCAGCTGGAGGGCGGACCCACCCAGACTGGGAAGAGGGCCACAGTACCCCTCCGACGAGCCCCCGAAGAACATAACCTCAGTCTTGCCTGGGTTGAGCTTGAGCCTGTGGGTCCTGGTCCAGTCCAGTACCGCAGCCAGGCAACGATCAAGGGTCCCGACGGCCTCCACTGCACAGGTGGAAAAGGAGAGATAGAGCTGTGTGTCATCAGCATACTGATGGTAGCAGACTCCATAACTCCGGATGATCTCAGCCAGTGGCTTCATATAGATGTTAAAGAGTATTGGGGAGAGGGACGGCCCCTGAGGTACCCCACAAGAGAGTGTCCAGGGAGCCGACAACTCACCCCCCAAGCTCACTCGCTGGGTGCGGCCCCCAAGGAAGGACCGGAGCCAGGCCAAGGCCTGCCCTCCAATCCCAACCTCCGAGAGCCGCTCCAGCAAGATACCGTGGTCGACGGTATCGAAAGCCGCTGACAGGTCGAGAAGGACCAGCAGGGTAGAGCAACCCCTGTCAGCCCTCCTCAACAGATCATCATGCAGTGCGACCAGGGCCGTTTCGGTCCCATGACGCGGCCTGAACCCGGACTGGAAGGGATCCAGGACATGGTTCTCCTCCAGGAACGACTGGAGACGCAGGGCGGCGACTCGCTCAATCACCTTGCACAAAAAGGGAATATTGGCTATGGGACGATAGTTGGACAAATCGTCCACAGCCAAGCCGGATCTTTTAATAAAGGGCTTCACCACCGTCTCCTTCAGAAGACTGGGAAGAATCCCGTCTCTGAAGGAGGCCGAGGCAATCAGTGAAGCCCATTTCGGCATGCTCCCCCCTGCGCTCTTAATCAACCAGGAAGGGCAAGGGTCGAACGGAGAGGCCGTGTCCAGCTCGGAGCGGATGGCCTCTATCTTAGATTTAAAATAGGCTGCGAATGACTCACTAGTGAAATCAGTAGGAGGAGGCCCCAGCAGAGTGGGATTGGTGAGGTCTCGGACCACACGGAATAATTCCGCTTGACGATTCGAGGCCTCACCAATTCTCAGGGCGGCAAAAGATCTCCTAGCCGCCCTTATCGCGCGAGAATAGCGACCGTTCAACGCCTTAACCACAGCCCAATTCTGAGCCGTCCGAGCGTTCCGCCATCTGCTCTCTAGCCGTCTCCGCTCTTGCTTCATCGCCCGTAGCTCCTCGGTGAACCAAGGGGACAAACGGGCTCGGCATCGGATCAGGCGCTTGGGGGCGATCCGGTCAACAACCCCAGCCACCTCCTCAAACCACTGTTGGGCTAGGGAGTCGGCCGGATCGTCATCCAAACCGTCTGGGACATCCCCGAGGGCCTCCGAAAACCGCACAGGGTCCAGGAGCCCCCGGGGGTGGGCCCAGATGGACAGGCCCGGCTCCCCACGGGGCGGGGTGGCTACCGCAAGAGAGAAAGTCAGTAGATAATGATCTGACCATGGCACGGGCCGGGCCAACAATCTCCCGACCCCCAGATCAAAACCCCGCGATGTGGAGGCAAAAACCAGGTCCAGGGTGTGTCCACCTGTATGAGTAGGTCCGATGACTAATTGGGACAGGTTCATGGAGGCCATGGACTCCATGAATTCCAGAGCTACTCCAGACAGCCCAGCCTCGGCGTGCACATTGAAATCCCCCACCACCAATAGGCGGGGGGACCTCAAAAGTGCCGCCGAGATGAATTCGGAGAGCTCCAGCAGGGAGAGTGCAGGTTCACGGGGAGCACGGTATACAAGCACTACCCCAAACCTGTCCCTTTGACCCACCATAAGGTGGAGACATTCAAAACCCGGACTCACCAACTTCGCGGATCTAACGACATGAAAAGAGTCCCTAAAGACCATAGCCACCCTGCCCCCCGCCCCTCCGACCTGCCCAGCTGCTGCAAACGGTAGCCCTGGGGGCAAAGGAGGGTGAGGGAAGCCCCACCCCCCTCGCCCACCCAGGTCTCCGTGATGAAAGCCAGGTCGGCACGCTCGTCCACAATCAGGTCGTGGACGAGAGGGATCTTATTGTGTACCGACATGGCATTAATAAGCAGGCAGGACAGGTCGGGGGGACAGACGGTTTGGATCCCAGCCATTTGGCGGTGAGCCGACGGGTCAGAATGGGGGACAGGCAATAATTGTCTGTCCCGAGTTCTCCTTACCCGATCGACCCGCCGGCCCACAGCGTATCTCCTGCGGCCCGACACCACCCTAATGGGACGCCCGGCGGGCTCCATAAGATCTCAAGTAGTTCATTTGGGGGAGGGGGACAGTCTTCTCCCTCATGTTAGATTTCTGACAGAGATGTGAAATGCACTTCACCTTAATGTCATCCCTTAAAAGTCTCTCTCTCTGTTTGTGTGTGCGTGCATGTGTGTGTGTGTGCATGTGTGTGTGCGTGTGTGTGTGTGTGTGTGTGTGTGTGTGTGTGTGAGAGAGAGAGAGAGAGAGAGAGGTGGGGGGGTTCTGCTGCTCTAAATGGATCTTATGTTCACATAAGGAAGCTTAGTATGGCAGCCTTATTTTACGGAGGATTCAGTTAGAATTTTAAGTGATTTGTTTTTCTTCCCTCAGGTAAGCAATCATGAGGGAAGATAGTTCAGGACTGGGTGAGAGGGCTACAGCTTGGACTATATTGCCAGAATCCTCCAAAAAAAAAAAGGATAAGCATTAAGATTCTGCCCATTAAAAACCGCAATGACAGCACAAGTTCTGAGATTGAGTTTGTAAGCCATCAAGGAGGAGGCTAGTTCAGCACTGGACGGGATGCAGCAATGTTGTGGCTGACTTGGAAGCTCAGATGCTCATGAATCCCTGTAGGCAACAACCACAACAAGGAGAGTCCAAAACTGAAGGCCGTTGGATTGATCATATGAACCAGTGATTCTCAGCCTGTGGGTCCCCAGATCTTCCTGGACTGCAACTCCTTGAAATCCTGACCAGCTCAGCTAGTGAGGTTAAACTTCTGGGAGCTGCAGTCCAGGAACATCTAGGGACCCACAGGTTGAGAACCACTGATATGAACAAATGAGGAACAAGGCTTCTCCAAAGTTAATGACCCTTAACTACCCACTCAAGCCACAACGGCCTATGAATAGTTTGTACCACTACAGAGATAGACTCCATGAGTATACTGATCCTAGGAACACCAGCAAAGTTCAGAGGGAACAGGGAAGACTCCAGGGTATGGCCAATGAAGTCCTAGTCCAGTGGTGGTGAACTTTCAGCACTCTAGATGTTTGGGACCACAACTTCCACGGGCCTTTGTCACTGGCAATCTAGGTTTGGAATTCTGGGAGTTGTGGTCCCAAACATCTGGCGTGCTGAAGGTTTGCCCCCACTGTCCCAGTCCCTGCTAATCAGAAAGTTCTGGGTCCATGGCACCACTGTACTCCTTCCTGAAGGAAAGATAGTCGGCTAGTCGGCATGTCTAGGTAGTGCCATGAAGGTCAGCACTCAGCAGCCCCTCATGGGCTTTGATTTCAGGGCTAGCATCTGAGACCCAGGTGATGTCAAAGATGGGGCTTTGCGAGTCCCAAAGTCAGCTTTGATGTCACAGGGGTGGCTCCTTGCTGAGGTGGGGCAGACAAGGTCTGAAGGTCAGCCAGAATTGCTTTTGGGCCAGCTGATTCTGGAAGCAATTGCAAGAGGCATCAAGGCCAAAAGGCCTAGATGAATCAGAAAGCTAACCAAGTAATACACCATCCTACAGGAGGAGAAGTAATTTTCTCATTGCCCAACTATATTCACAAAAAGTGCCCTGTAGCTACAGCAGTAGTTTTGCTGTTTGTGTTGGAATTCTGCATCCCTTCAACTCCAGTTGACCCAGGCCCTGTCCTGCTGCTGGGAAATCTCGTTACCAACCCACAGTCATTCCCCCCCCCCCAGTTCTCTGCACCTATGCAGCCATGATTTTTGCAGCATGGTCTTTCTTATGATCCTCAAACCGTATGCTTGCCATGATCCAAATGCTATGACAGGTTCATGCCCTTTTGCTCAGGGCACTCCCCTCCCCTTGCCCCTGGCTTTAGAGCAGTGGCTCCCAACCTTGGGGTCCCCAGACATTCTTAGACCACAACTCCCAGAAATCCTGGCCAGCACAGGTAGGGGCAAAGTATTCTGGGAGTTGCAGTCCCATGAACATCCGGGAAGCCAAGGTTGGGAACCCCCTGCCTTAGAGTGTGCTGATGTCGTAGAAATGTTAAACACATATTGGTGGTTACTTCACGTCCTTTGGTCTGCAACTAGTTTTGTACTGTGACAGCGTTGGTCACGATCATGTGGTTTTGTCCCTGTTTCAGTGTTCCCATGGTTGTGACAACTTGTCTTGTGATAAGTGTTACCCCAAGGCCTTGTACCATGACAAACACTGAATTTGTCTAGCTTCCTTTTCCCTTTTTTTTGGGGGGGGGGTTGCTTTAAAAATTCTTTTTCGATATTTCATTTCTGAAAAGTCAAAATTAAAAAAAATGGACACAGTTTTCTGAGAGAAACAAATGTTTTGTTGCGTGACAGTTGTTACTACATGGTGTCTTGTTTCGGAACAGAAAGTGGGAACATAGAGTGACAAGGGAAAACCCTACCCCAGCACCAGGTACAAGATTGTCGCACTCAGCACCCATTCCAGGGCTGTGCTCGAGACAAATTTCAGTAGTTGCGCGACAGACGTGAAGTAACTTTTTTTGTTACTGCTCCTAAGCGCAGCACTAACAGAGACAAAATGGACACTGCCATTGAGGCGCCTTGGTTCTCGGCCAGTAAACCCTGGTACTGGTTCGGAATGGGTGTGCCCAAGCTTTAAAGCCTTCTCACTCCCCAAAAACAAACTTTATTCTTCTGGAGCGCCACCAGCCCTGAGATTGTTCTCCCCATCTAAATACTCAAGGAAAGATAGCGTTTTCCCAGAGATTCGAGCTGGTGCCCCAGGAACTAGCAGCCCTGGGCAGCTAGTCAGCTGGAACAACAGCACTGTCACTGACCCTCCAGCATGCCTATACACAGTGGGGTAGCTCCAGCTGATCTATCACTTTCTTTCTACCACTGACACAACGCTCTGTAAGAAGGTGGGGTTCCATGCTCAGTAGCATTGGGACCTTTCTGTTTCACTGCTTCACACTGCTTGACGCTGAGTGATAAGCCACCGTCATTTATTACCAGTCGACAATGTCTACATCCTAAGAAAGATTCATGCTTATTCCTAAAAGCAATATGCAGCTTCAAGGCAACACAATTTCTATGATAATGGGCCTATTTGCATCGTCAACCCATCTCCTCATTCGGGGAAAATATTTGCCTTGATATATTGTGCACAGCTTTCTCCCCACAAAATCAGTTCTTCCAGTACTCCATCTTGTGGTTCTGTTGTTTGAAGGCACCAAAAAAAAAAAAAGCAATTCATCAAATGTAAACTTTCTCACCAAGGATATTGAGAACGGGAGGAAAGGCTTGATATGGATGATGAGAAGGCTGGAGCTAAACATTTAGCCATGGATCATAAAATAATGAATCTCAACACTGATTGAAGGTTTATGGGCCGATGTCTTCCTATACCAAATATCAGCTGTGGTATGTGGGTTAGTCCAGGCATAAGTCCCTATTTCATCCATACCCATCCACATGTAAATGTGGGACCATCTCTCCACTTATCATACTCTTTGCTCCTTTGGGCAAATCAGCCTAGCTTGTGGCTCAGCATGTATTTAGAAATAGTGCTTCATTAAATGGTGAAAGATGTCTGATTGTCTAGAAGCCTGCGTTTCCAAGATCCTTTCCTCTGGAACCCTGTCTGCCTTGTAAAGTAGTTGTTGTTCTGAATAATGGCAGAAAAAAAATGTTAATCTAAGCTTTCTGTTCAATTTCTTCTTCCTTGAAAGATCAGAGGAAAAGGTCAGTTCCTCCACTTCTGAAAAGTGAGACCGACCCATCAGCTTTGTCTCTCTGCCTTTCCTCTCTCGTGAAGACCCTGAATTATTTAACTGATCCAGGAGGAGCAGGCTTTCACAAAGACATTGATTTCTTCACAGTACCTTATTAATGGCCTATAGCTGACTTTTCCTCTGTCTGTGAAGAAAGAACTCACCCACACGCATAAACTTTGGAGAAAAACAGGCCACAACTTTCTTAACTAATAGAGGTGGGCATGAAATGAGTGAGTTTTCATTTTTGTTTTTTTGTTTCATTACGTAACAAAACAAAAAATTAATTTTGACTCCAAAATGAAACAAAACGACCCAAAACACGAAAAATTTTGTCGACCGCTTCGTTTTCATTACGGCAAATACATTGAATTGTGCTAAATGGTAACGAAACAGCAATTTTTTGTTTTTGTTTTTTCGGTTCGTTACGTAACGAACCAAAAATGACATTTTTTGCAAAAAAACCTCACGAAAATGGAAATGAAACGAAACGGACTCCTAAACAACCAAACGAGAAACGAAACACCATTTTTTTGAGTCGTGCCCATCTCTATTAACTAATTGCAGTGCAGCTAATATGGCCAGGCATTTGTTTGGATCCCAACATCAATGAGCCCCACTGTTCTATGATGTAGCCCAGGCATGTCCAAACTTCAGCCCTCCTGATGTTTTGGACCACAACTCCCAGAATTCTAAGCTTAGATTGTCAATGGCAAAGGACTGTGGGAGTTGTGATCCAAAACATCTGGATGACTGGAGTTTGGACATGCTTGATGTAGCCTGTCTCCTTAAGAGACTCCAATGGATTAACTTCCATATGTCCCACCCGCTGGGTGGGCAAAGCACTACCCCGCCCCTACAGCCACCAGTTCAGATCCAGCCAGACTTTGCAGGGCACCCCCTGCTGCCTGCCAACCACAGGATCCAACCCAATGCCTTCAAAAATGCTGTCGAACAAGCTGTGGCAACATGTAAACAACCACAAGAGCATTACAGGGTGGGAGGGTCGGGCAAGCCGTCTTCAGCGAGACTGGGGGCTTCCGGCCCCAGCACGTACATTTAATGGTGTGCCAGAGGACCATGTTGGAAACCCCACCACGTCACATCCGCCGGCCAATATCCCTCCTTTCTGGAAGCTGCCTGGCCAATCCCGGCCTTGCAGCATATCCGGGGCTTACTCCTTCTCCTCCGGCAGTGCCCCCACAAGGTGGCCGCCATTGCTGGGATCACCCTCCATCCTCGTCAACGCGCCAGCATCAACATGGGACCCTGGTAAGTCAGGGTCCCGTCCTTACCTGGGAACACTTTGCACCGGGAGTGGCCAAAGCAGGCACTTTATTTCACAAGGGCAAAACCATCCACTGCAGCGTTTTTGCTTGTTGTCGTTCAGTCGTTCAGTCGTGTCCGACTCTTCGTGACCCCATGGACCAGAGCTCGCCAGGCCTTCCTATCCTCCACTGCCTCCCGGAGATTTGTCAAATCCATATTGGTTGCATCGATGACACTGTCCAACCATCTCATTCTCTGTCGTCCTCTTTTCCTTTTGCCTTCGATTTTTCCCAGCATCAGGGACTTTTCCAGGAGTCCTCTCTCCTCATGAGGTGGCCAAAGTACTGGAGCCTCAGCTTCAAAATCTGTCCTTCCAGTGAACATTCGGGGTTGATATCTTTCAGGATGGATAGGTTTTATCTCCTTTCAGACCAGGGGTCTCTCAAGACTCTCCTCCAGCACCACAGCTCAAATGCATCAATTCTGCGGCGATCAGCCTTCTTTATAGTCCAGCTCTCACTTCCATACATCACTACTGGAAAAACCATAGCTTTGACTATCTGGACCTTTGTTGGCAAAGTGATGTCTCTGCTCTTTAGGATGCTATCTAGGATGCTAGCGTTTTTGCTAGAGTAACAAAAAATTCTTTCTTTCTTTTTATTTCTTTCTTTCTTTCTCTTGGTCTCATCTCCTTCACTGATACATCTGGCATGGCATGGGAGAGGGCCTTCTCTGCCACTGGTCCCAGAATTTGGCTGGCCCCATATTTGTTCTCCTTTGCAGACCTTTCTCTTCAGGCAGGCTTTCCTTAAAAGGACTGCTTGAGCAAGGAGATTTTTTTTTTATGAGAGCAATTTATTTTGTGTTTTATGCTTGTTTTTAATATTGCTCTTATTCTGACTTTTTAATATACAGTATTTGTTTTGTTGCTTTTTAGTACAGTATTGTAATAATTTATTATTTGGCTTTTAACTTTGTTTTTTTAAAAAATATTAAACCACCTTGGATTCCTCAGGAGAAAGGCAGGATATAAATAAATAAATATTATTTATTTGCCAACTGTTCTGATTTTTGCTCTAGAAACTTGCACGAAGAATTCACTTTTGCCATAAATTATGAGTATTGTTACCAAATTTCTCAACATTTTATGCAAGAGCATCTACTGGGATTTTTCCAAGAGAAGGTAAAACTGCATAATAGCATGTTAATATAATTCATGCACACAACACATGCCATTAAAGCAGTCTCTCTCCCTCTGTGTGTGTGTGTGTGTGTGTCTGTCTGTCTGTCTGTCTGTCTGTCTGTCTGTCTATCTATCTATCTATCTATCTATCTATCTATCTATCTATGTTTAGGATGTCAGTAGGAGCAAGCATCCTCCTTTCCCATAGTTAACCATAATTAGTATAAAATGTACAATTTGGGACCAAAGAATTTAAAAGGAAATTTTACAATCATTACTTTGGAAAACAATTTTGCTGTTAAGGATACTAGCTTGTCCTTGCAAGGATAAACAATATACAGTGGTACCTTGTATAAAGGAATTAATTCGTTCCAAATGAAATTATGTTAAGCAAATTTTCCTTTATACAAATTCCCATAGGAATGCATTGAAAACGGAGTAATCCCATTTTTATGTTGTACGGATTTTCCCCATAGGCGATTATGTTAAGCAAATTTCCCCTATCTCCGGAATTTTTATGTTGTACAAATTTTATGTTATACAGGCTGTTTGTTATACAAGGGTCCATTGTATATCAGAGAGGTACTCTCTGGCTCACTCTAGTGGACAGTCTTGTTGTTGTACTTTGAACATACAAAAGGAAAAAATGACTTCTCACTTGGAGCTGATAATAAAATGGAATAAAAATCATGTAAAATATAATGAAATACTCATTGAAACTAAGTGCCTTTAATAGTAACTATACACTGTTTGAGGCAGACAGGCAAATATTTTATTGAACAATTCTTCAGACCATTTAAAATCTAAACAGAATATACACAAGCTAATAACCAAAACACAAACATTTAACTCACCAAGAGTTAAAATTATAAATTATAAGAACTGCCAGATAGTACCATGGTTTAAATATCTGGCGATGGAGCCAGAGACTACGAATTCAATTCCCCACTGTGTCTACTACCCTGACGGGGGATGAACTTGATGATACAAACGGTCCCTTCCAGTTGTGCAATTTTAAGATTATTATTATTAATATTATAAAATTATGTATACCATTTTGTCAGTCAATTAGTCCTATTGCATAAATGCCAATCATCCCTGTAGAACCCCACCAGAGATTGAAAACATTACTTGGTGCATTGCAACAGTCAACTTTGATTGGGCCTTTGCAAAAACAGAGAGTCCAGTTTCTTCTCATCCTCCCACTCTCTCATGCAGGCAAGGAAAGTGGCTAGAGAGTGTTCTCTGTTCCTAGAATAGAACTGGCAATACAGTCCATATCAGGCAAGACCTTCTACATTGGCTGCTCCACACATCAAAGTTTGTCTTTGGGATGACCCGAAATCTACCTTTTTGGTTTGCTCAAAAGAAAGACGAGAGAAGGTTGTATGTATGTGTTTTTTGTTTGTTTGTTTGTTTTTGCATTGGGAAAGCCAAGTATTTCTCCTCCTGAAACTGGGTTTTAGTCCTTGCTAAGCATTTCACAGATCTCACTGAAGACAAGTCAGCTACAGTACATCCAACTGGGCTCTGAGATCTCATAATCGTTGTTTGAAAACATTTCTCAAATTGAAATTAAACAGACGTACAGCCTTCTCGCTAAAACCACGATTTGAAAGCAGTTTTGGAAAATTAATGAACCAAGGTTTTCCCGAGGTTTTAATCACCCGTTCATTTAAACATACCTTGGGAAGCCTTACATTGCTCCTTTGAAGTAGTGTGTTCTAATAATTAGACATCCTAAGAAGGCAAATATCTAGGAAAGAATGCATACCAAACTCAGCTCTCATTATTTGGTTTGGAGGGGTACTTGGCACTCCCAAGATGAAACGTTAAAAATGATTCTGCATCCTTTTGGTTTTATCTTTGCTGGCCAATTCCCAGATTTCTGGGCCAAAGATTAACTTTTGCCTTATATAACTTTGTAACTGGTTGGAGTGAGCCAGGATACTAATAATTTAGCAGCTTATTCAAGGTTTGAACACAGACAGTTGCTTTCAATTCATTCATCTTTATCAGAGCAGACCATAATCTAGTAAATGAAAAAAAACTATGCCCAAATAATTATACAATTCTACATTTTCTAAAAAAATATATAGTCTTAAAAACACCTGTAATGCTTCTGTAATCCAATATAATAATAATGGTTTAACTTTGAAGCAAATATCCTAATATGCACCCAAGGCATAGTTAATGTTTGCTTCAGGAGAGCTTATTGTACATCCTAAGATACAAGCCCCATTCCAAGTTCAAATTGCAATTCATTGGATCCGCTTGCTGCCATATTAATCTTTTTTTCTTGCACGATATCCAGATGTTCTATCACCTACTTATCAACCTGTATTGCTTTCCTTAAGTCAGATGCAAGAGTTAGCTGCCTGGATATAGCTTGATCATGATCACTATCTGCTCTAATATTTGCTGAGATGCCAAGGGAAAATATGATTTTTATGTCTTCTTATGCAAATATAATCACTAACACTATCTGTATAATAGGTTAAAAATGCAAATAGATAAAATAAACTGCAGTTACTCGAGCTAAGAATCTGTGGTCCAAATCTGAACAATGATCTCAGCAATTTTTGCCTAGTTTTTTTTAAAAAAAATTTTAGCACTAGAGAGCCAACACAATATTTCTTGAAGTTCATCCTGAAGTCCCCATAGCTCTGTTTAAATGGAGCGAATCTGAGGCTAGCTGTTGTCAGAAGGTGGACTACCAAAGAATGGTACATATTGAATGTCCCGTGAATGGTCAGGACTCAGAAGAAATTGGAGGACATATACATATCAGCTGCCAACCCTCCTTTCTTTCTCTCCTAGCACCTGACTAGGGTGGTTACTTCACATCCCATTCGTCCCTCCTTGCTGTCCCACTTGGGACCAGTACAAAAAAACTTACGTCACGTCCATAGTGTGACAGCAAAACGTTATCTCAACCACACTCCCGGAACCGGGAACAGAGCATGACATGCCATTACTGCCCCTGGGCTGGGGAATTCTTTTGTCATGGTTGGTTCCCGGTTCCTGTTCCAAGACAAGGGACCATGTGGTAACAACTGTCACGCAACAACCAGTTTCCACCTAGTGGTCAGTGGCTGAAGCGGCATTCAACATTAGTTTCCCTATGGGAAACACCATGCAGTGCAAATGTTTATTAAAGAAAGTACTGAAAATTCTGTAGCATTGACGGGTTAATACCAGAAGACCAGTAAATTGAAATATCGAAACAGTTTTATTTACGATATTTTTTAAAAAGGGTTAAGAAAGCAAGACAAATTCAGAATTTGTCACGGAAAAAGACCATGAAGTAACAGTTGTCACGAGACAAGTAATCACGCCCGTGAGTAAACGGAAACAGGGACTGAACAGGGACAAAACCACGTGACCATGAACAATGCTGTCACGGTACAAACATAATCGTGGAACAAAGTAGGACGTGAAGTAACCGCCTAGGGAAGCAAAAAAATCTGGGAAAGTTTTCTGTCCTCCTCCTATTCCATCTTCCCCACATACAAGAATATATTTCGGAATCCATCCCAGTGATTAGGGTGAGACTTAATTCCTGTACACACCATTCGTCATTAAGTACTGTCCATCAGCAGTGTAGTAAAAAATAATAATTGCAGGGCACTTCCCTCTGTAGACTTATTTATGAGGCCAGTTCACATCCATGGAGGCAGATTTGATCAATCAGGACACCATGCATGGTGTGATGAACTTTCCCCTGGCACCTAGCTTTGTGTACAAGTGATGCTAAATAGATTGTGTACCTTCTCCCCCCCCTTTTTTTAATTAAGTCAGTGTCAGGAGGAGGTGAACAGCGCTCCTACCTTGGTGATGTGGTTGTCAAAATAGCTGACGATTCTGCTGAAAAGCAAGATTTTCTGAATAAATGTATTATTCATGGAGAACTGAATGTCCTTAGCATCCAATTAACTCCACTGGCTGAACGAACAGCTTCCCACACTAGAAGTCACCAGGAAATAATTCGCCTCCTGTCCTGCAGCTTTCTGTCTACTTCCAATCCTCAAAGTATGTTCTCTAGTCTAGGGGATTAGCGAGACAATGTATGCACACCCTAAAAACTGAGGAAGAGCGAGGGGGCTAGAGGGTGAAGAAGGGAAGGGGGAAATCATATTGCATCAGCAGAAGGTTGCTCATTCACACAACCTTGATTTTCACTTAGGCCACAGTCTTACCAGCATTTTCTGAAAAGATTGTGTCCTAACCGCGAAGGGAAGTAAATCGGTGTCCTGTTGACCACGCCCCAGGAAGTGCACTTTCTCCGAAGTTTCTTAAACCACTGCTAGAGGTTGGTTTTAAAAACTTCCCTTAAAATGCTCAATTATTTGCTTCTCTAACGAGGTGCGACCCCAGAAAATATGCAGTATTTAGCTTCGTACTCAATTTCCTGCCACTTCCTGTGGGTCCGGCTTGTCAATTCTTCGTTGAGAACACATGAAACACGTGAAAGGAAAGAGGGCAGTTTCGCAAAATGAGAAACTGCAGTGGTTGAAAGACGGCTTACCAGTAATCACCCAGGGAAATTTTACATACACACATACACACACACACACACACACACACACACACACACACACACACCGGAGTCTTAGAAAATCACAGAAAACTTTAGTGAGACTGCGGCCTTAGTAACTGATGAAGCCATTTGGATGAGTCGTGAAACAAATCGCTCTCACAAGAAAAGAAGTCCAGTTTCCATGACTCAGCTTCCAGATAACCTCACCTGGATGACTGAGAATCTTCACAGACACTTAGTAATTGCTTTTTTAAAAAATTCTCTGCTACAGAGAGCCTCTACCCAGAAGTCTTTTCATTCTTCACCTTCAGAAGTGACCATCAATGAGGTAAAATGTTTTCCAAGGCACAAAACAGGAACCGTGTGGTATCTGGCAGGTCCCATGCCACTGTTGTATATTTGGGAACTCAGTCATACTAGGGACAGGTAATGCCAAGTTGTGGGCGGGGCATTCTGCTTTCCTCACATATCTCAGCCTTCAATTCCCATGGGGGGGGGGAACCCACCAAAATAGAAATGTTTGCTACTTCTCCAGGCCTTTCCATCCTCGTGGCTTTTAAAACTATATTCTTGTGACCCTGAAGGTATTAATGCATCTGTTTGGTTTATCTTGTGGGACATCACAGCCACAATCCATCACACAGACTGGTCTCCTCCAAGCCTTTATAATTAGATCTATAAAGTCATGCATATCTATTTCTGTGCCTCAATAAATAAAGCTATGACTAGACATGGGCACGGAGTGGCGAAATTCTCGTTTCCGTTACCATTTGTCGTTTCCGTTACGTAACGATAACGGTAACGAGAATTACTCCGCTCCAGCTCGAACCCGACCCGATAAAGATAAATTGGGTCTGATTTGTCGTTGTCGTTCATGGCATCGCGGCGATCGCGCGATGCAAAGCAGCACAGAAAAAAAGTTTTAAAAATAACAAAAAAAAAACCGATTCCTGGCCAAAAAAGCAGGCGGAAATATGCCTGCCTAAGTGAGGGCACCTACCAGAGAGGGGTGGTTTCTGGGGGGGTCCCCGGCCTTCCCCCCTCTCCTTTCCTGGGCTGCTTGCACCAGGCTGGGGGGGTCATCCTTGTCGTCTCAGTCCATGCCATGCGGTGGGGGGGATCCAAAATGGCGACCACAATAATTTTTTTTAAATCGTGGTCCAAAAACCCACCAAAGCACAACAGAAACATGTGAAAATTAGGTATTTTAAATGCCTGAATTTTTATAGTAGCAGCAGTGGGTTTTTCTTGCAATAAAACGTCTCCATTCATTTTATTTTTATTTTTATTTTTTATACCTGCGCATGCGCAATGATGGGCTGGCCATGGGATGGGACCATGCAAATTTTTGGAGCCATTCCACCAATCACATGGCCAGGTTTTGACTGAGACTTCTGGATGTGCCAGAGAGGGCATAAAAAGCCCACCAACCCTAACCCTAACCCTAACCCATACGCCAGTACACTGTCCTTCTTAGTGGGCCAGAGGCACCCAGAGGTGCAGCCCACTAACCCACCCTAACCTGAACCGTAACGCTAAGCCTAGCCCTTACCTTAACCCCAACCCTAACCCTAACCCAGATTTGTACGCAAGTACACTTCCCTTCTTAGTGGGTCAGAGTGATGCACCCAGAGCGGTGCCTCCAACTCCAGACCCACTCCCTCCCTAAGCGTAACCTGTACGCCAGTACGCCAGTATGCTTTCCTTCTTAGTGAGTCAGAGAAGCGCCGAGAGAGGTTCCTCTGCCACACTTACCCCCCAACCCTAACATAATATATGGTACACGGCGGCTACGTGTTACGCTTCCCTTCCCTTCTTAGTGGGTCAACTCAGAGGCACCCAGAGAGGTGCCTCCCAGAGCCCACTTACCCCAACCCCAACCCAAACGACAAACAGAAACGGAAACGACAAATTTTTGGAAGTTTCCGCGACAAACGGAAACGGCCCGAAACGGGCCCGTCCTGACAAACGACAACTCGAAACGTCATTTTTTCTGGTCGTGCCCATCTCTAGCTATGACTTTGGATTCTCAAGACCTGGGCAGAGCTGTTAATGATATGAGTTTTTTGGAAGTTACATATTCATAAAGTTGCTATAAGTCAGAAGGGACTTGACAGCACATAGCAACAACACCCCAATGACAAGTTCTGGCACATTTCCCCCCTGTTGCTAAGTCAGTTCCTTGCATGTGAGTACTATACTTTGTGTGTTGGCAAAATGTTACAGCCAAACACACATTTTGTGTTCAATGGCATAAGTTGTGATAGCTACTATTCTGGTAACTTCCTCCTTCCAATTCATGGTATTAGTCACCATCATGATGTGCATTTCCATGCTGTGGGTAGCCAGTGATACGAAGCAATGACATCATATCCATGATATGACCCAATGCCATGATATAGGTGATGAGATCATATCACTCATTTGTTTATGGTAGTGGGAAAGCACGAGGCTAGAGATGGGCACAAATTAAAAAATGAATTGCAAAAATCATGCAAAAATTGTTCATTCATTGATTTGTATTTGTAGAAACTGATACCTACCTCCAGCAAATACAAATCAATGAATTTTAGTGTTTTTGAATTATCGGTTTGTTTGGGCTACAAAATGGCCCCCAAGAGACATCAAGTTCACAGAAACATGTCCCATGAACTTTCTCTACAATCCCTCCAAATTTGAGAAGATTGAATTTATGGTGTCCATGTTATGGATCCACTCTAGGTTTTATTCTGAACTTGACAAGAGCCACTCAAGCTGCTGAAGTGACCCCAAAAGTAGGTTCAACACTTTGTGTGTCTCCTTTACATTCCAGACTAAACCTCAGAGCAGATTGGCCACCACCATCCCACCACTCTGGGGCCACCCTTACAGTAGCTCCCCAGGATCTTCATGTAGGAGTTTCACCTCATTCTCCTTGCAGATACTGGGAACTGAACCTGGGAACTTCTGCAAGTGTGCTGCCACTGAGCTGTGCATTCTGATCGATGGGTGCTTTGGGGGATGTGTTTGGGGTACCCATTGTGGCATAATAGGAAAAGTAATGGACAAGAACTGAGGAAACGTGACTTCAGCTCTCTCCTTGGCAGTGGAGACTCACTGGAGGAGGGCTGGCACTGGTAAAAAATCATTCCTAAAACATTTTCCTTAGGGTGACTGATTAGTGGCGCAGTGGTTAAATGCCTGTACTGCAAGTAAAACTGTGCTCACCACCTGTGGTTCAATCCCAGGTAGCAGGCTCAAGGTTGACTCAGCCTTCCATCCTTCCGAGGTCGGTAAAATGAGTACCCAGCTTGCTGGGGGGGGGGATGTGTAGCCTGCATACTATAATTAAAACTGTAAACCACCCAGAGACTACTTGAAATGGTATGGGGCGTTATATAAGCAGAACACTTTGCTTTTTTTAGGGTCACTGTAGGTCAGTCCAGAACTGACAGCACTTCACTCACTCACTCACTCACACACACACACACTCACTCACTCACTCACACACTCACTCACACACACACACACACACACACACACACACACACACACACACACACACAATATCATCACAAGGGTGGGCTCCTTTTCCCTCCCAACAGACATTCAAATATTTTCAGCCTCCTGTAGATCTCTGGGTTGAAAAGGTACCTACCGCTTTAAAAACAAATCCTGAACATTTAAACATTCAACTCCCTGTGTTTAGATTGTTAGCCTGAAGTGCCCCTTAAATAACAAACAAAAGCAAACATTTTGTTTGAACAACAGCACGTAGCATCTATGTTTTATAATAAAATGACACCTGTTGTGGACCATTATTTGTTCCTGTCATATTTGTGCTCCTGGTTCCTCGGTCCTCCTCCTCCTCCCCCCCCCCCCGCCGGAAGGGGCTCCAGATCACGGCTTACAGATTATCCTGCAGACGCACAGAATTCCCCAGTTGCTTGTAAGCTGTGCTCATCCTACTGCTTCCTTTGGCAGCAGAAGCATTAAGCCCAGTGGGACATAAAAGCTCACAATATGGTGTGCTTGCCGTTCTTCTCGGTTAACACCTCGTGTACTTTGTTTTCATAAGCTGTTACTACTGGAAGGTGGTTCTTCTCTTGGCTATCATTTATCTTAGTTTTTTTTAGATATTTACATGCCGCACTGTAACGACCTTCTCAGATTCATAGGAGCTTATGCTCGCTTGTGCTCTTTTCTCCGCAAGGATTCAGTACCTCCTGCCACTCTTGAGGGATGAGTAACACCTTGGAGGTGGCATCTCCTGGATGATGATGATGATGATGATGATGATGATGATGATGATGATGATGATGATGATGATGATGATGATGACGACGACGACGACGACGATGATGATAAATGAATTGCTTTAGCACAAAAAA
The DNA here is from genome assembly GCA_023846285.1 of Phrynocephalus versicolor. Classification (NCBI taxonomy): domain Eukaryota; kingdom Metazoa; phylum Chordata; class Lepidosauria; order Squamata; family Agamidae; genus Phrynocephalus; species Phrynocephalus versicolor. The sequence continues at coordinate 35,615,615 of JAHTLZ010000122.1, read as the reverse complement.
GCTTTGCAATAGGAAGTGGAGTTTCTGTAAAGGGCACCACAGGAATTTTGTAGCTTCACAAGTTGCCAATTAGTTTGCATTGTTTATGATTGATTATTGGGAAGTGAAACATGGTTTTCTTTTGCAAGCTGATTGGGAAAGCACAGCAGCTTTGAAGGATTGCAACTGTGGTGAGATATTATTTCATGACCTTCTAATTACAAATGTGGCCTCTTGTACAATTTGGCTGTGACGCAGATTGTCACTACTGGCCCAGATGGGCATCAAATGAGCACAGACAGTCATGGTTCATTTCCAAGGAGGCATAGGGCTTACCAATACAGTGGTACCTTGCATAAAGGAATTAATTCATTCCAAATGAAATTATGTTAAGTAAATTTTCCTTTATACAAATTTCCCATAGGAATGCATTGAAAACAGAGTAATCCCTAATCACGACCATTTTTATGTGGTACAGATTCTCCCCCATAGGCGATTCTGTTAAGCAGATTTCCCCTATCTCCGGAATTTTTATGTTGTACAGATGTTATGTTATACCAACTGTTTGTTATACAAGGGTCCACTGTATTGGTGTATTCAATGTAGTACAAAAACCAGAGAATCTGAACTCTTCTCTAGACTTCCTAACAGTGACAAAAAGTCCTTACGAATTGCCTCCTCACCTCAGCCCTGGCACTACCATTTGCCTCACTCCTCATTTTTGAAACTTAAGGTAAAAGGTAAAGGTAAAAGTCCGCACATGCGTGCTAGTCATGTCCAACTCTAGGGGCAGCACTCAATTTCGTTTCTAAGCCAAAGAGCCAGTGTTGTGCAAGTCTGTGGCCATGTGGCCGACATGGCCAAACACATTTCTGCACACAGAACATTGTTTTACCTTCCCACTTTTTATGGCGGTACCTATTTATCCAGTTGCATTTACATGCTTTCGAACTGCTAAGTTGGCAGGAGCTGGGGTGAACAGTGGGAGCTTGCTCTGCTGCCTGGCACCCGGGATTCGAACCGTCGAGCTGCTGACTTTGCAGCCGACCGTTTCTAGCGTTCTTGCCCATTGAGTCACCATGACCTTTTGAAACTTAGAGGCTTTCAGAATGGGAGCCGGCAGTGTGGAAATGAACTCTGCATGGGAAAAGCTGTAGCATATAAGTTGCACCACTACCTGCCCTGGGGAGGGGTGGGGGGGAGCCTGATTCAAAATAATATGAGCTTTGGAGGGAGGTCAGAAAACACGCTGCTGAAACAAAGCTGCTGAAAGGGCACAGATATGTTGGAATTCAGCCTTGCATATGATTGTCAAAGTGTTCTGCTTCTGCTTATATACCGCCCCATACCACTTTAAGTAGTCTCTGGGCGGTTTACAATTTTAATTACAGTGTGCAGGCTACACATTGCCCCCCCCCCCGCAAGCTGGGTACTCATTTTACTGACCTCGGAAGGATGGAAGGCTGAGTGAACCTTGAGCGTGCCACCTGGGATTGAACCCCAGGTCGTGAGCACAGTTTTACCTGCAGTACAGGCATTTAACCACTGCGCCATGAGGCTCCTTAAAGGGGGGGATACACAAAAAGGGGGGGATACACAAAAGGAACAGTGCTGAAACATGCAAATGAACGATAAAATAAAGGATGAAATCAGGAAAGGAGTTTAGTACCAGTAAGGATAATGTCAGAAGAAATGCAAGCAAATGCAAACCACCCACAAATTAACATAAAACTCTTTAAGAAACTTTCTTCTTGCTAAAGGCAAAAGGGGTAGTCTTCTTCACTATCCCTACCCCAAACCATTCGGCAAGGCCAGCAAGGTCTCTGCTGCTTTTGTTGGTGTTCCCATGCTAGAAACAAAAGCTGTGACGAAGCAACATCCATCCACCTTCTCCAGGTCCAAAATGCTGCAGCCAGATGGCTGAATGGGGGTTGCTGGTCGAGAACATATAACTCCCCTGTTGCAGCTGCTTTGCTGGCTGGCAATCCATTTCTGGGCACCATTCAAAGTGCTTGTTTTTTAACCTATAAAGCCCTAAACTGTGGGCTCCAAGCTATCTTGAGGACCGAATCTCCCTCTATGAGCCTACCTGGGTGGGCATTAATAATAATAATAATAATAATAATAATAATAATAATAATAATAATA
>JAHTLZ010000122.1:35592162-35613478 GCA_023846285.1 Phrynocephalus versicolor | reverse complement strand
ATAATAATAATAATAATAATAATAATAATAATAATAATAATAATAATTTATTGTCATTCTACATTGTACAATGAATTTAATCCCAAGTACAAATATAACTTAAAAAAAAAAAGAATTTCAACACACCAACCCATCCACCACAACTCCCTGCAGATGGTCGTGGGGACACATTTTTTGAGCTGGATTACTTGTAAGTAAAAAAACGGATCAAACTTCTCGTGAGATAGCGCCCTCGGACTGGTGCTGTCACAGGTTCCTGTGAATATTCATCTGGGCACAGGGCCCTTGGTTGATTGTTAGGAGATGGTCCAGAGCAGGGAAGGTGAGTGTGTGTGCTTGTGTGTGTGTGTGTGGGGGGGTGTTCCTCCATGGCCTCCCCTACAGGGATTGCACCTTGATTGCCAGGAGGGAGGGAGGGAGGGTGAGGGAGGGTGCGTAGGCTAGGGACTCGACAACGCAACTCAGAAAAAAATGGGTCTGAGTTACAAGTTGAGCCTGAGTCTTTTCAAGCCAAGTCTGAGTCAAGTCATGCGTGTGACTTAAGTCAGACTTGACTGTGGGCCATGAGCCCCCATCCCTGCTTCCTATTCACACACACACACACACCCCAGAGACCCACACTTCTCTTTTACTTTAACCTGGTTTTTCCTGGTGTCTCAGTGTCTTCCTGCTGAATTGGATTTGGTGGCCTGGTGGATTTGAAAATTATGGTGAGATGAAGAACTAGTGCGAAAGACCTTCTGTTGGATTTCAGCCCTCAGATATCCAGGCCCATGGCAAAAATATTAGGACTATGTGTCTTATAGATCAAAGTTTCAGGGGGCGGGGGGTTGAGTTCTCCAACCCTGAAGTGCATAAAGTGATTTATTCTGTTGGAGATGCAGATTGCGGTGCGGTGACATTGTGATACTACCGGTAAGTTACGGCACAGTGACTTCAGTGTTATGGAAATGGGATCAATATTTCACGTACGAAAAGACAACCTTTGGATATATGAAAGGATCTTTCCTTGCACAGTTAGGTACTTCAGAGCAGAGGTGTGTAGATAAGAGTTTCAGGACTACACAAATCTGCACACTTCTGTTTCTTACTGAGAGGAGGCTGATGACTCCAATTTTGGGAGAGCTGTGAATCAGGGTTTGGGGGCTGAATTTCGCAAGAGTTCTACCACATGTGGAACCTATTTTGGGATTTTAGGGCCCAGAACTTTGGATAGCTCCTGAAAAGTTCAGACTAAAACTCTTGGTGGATTTATATAACTTCCCCACCACCACCACCCACTCCCCAAAGTCATGATCCATCGCTGTTCACAGTGCAAATTATTTCCTGCCTTAACCTGCAGCGATCTGTAATAGAAAGTTCTCAGGTGAATTCACTGATAGATTGCTCAGGGTGGGGATGGAGATTTGGAGAACCATTTTTGTTTTGTTTTGCTTGGCGTGGCTGTTGAGGGTTGCAGCTAGGGATGGTCAAGAACAGAAAAATAATGTCTCTTTGTTTCATTTCATGCTCACCCCCTTTTTGTTTTGTTTCATTTTTTATGAATTTTTTTTTAAAAAATTGTACAAAATGAAATGGCTCCCCTGGGTCCTAGAGGCACCAGAATTGGTGCCTGGGACTCTGGGAGCCATTTTAAAATGACTCCTGCTGAGCTGTTATCGGCTGAACCCCTTTAAAACTGGCCCAGTTGGCACCAGGGAGATCCCCTGGTGCCGACTGAGCCAGGTTTAAAGAGGTCCAGCCATTGACAGCTCGGCAGGAGCCCGAGAGCGATGGAACAAGACGGTTCCTTTCAATGGAAAAAACGACCATTTCGTTTCGTCTATAATGAAATGCTGCTTCCTCGATTCATTTCGTTTCGTTACGTAATGAAACGATGAAACAGCATTTCATTTTTCGTTTACTGCCCATCCCTAGTTGCAGTCTTTCCTTGGGGTAATCCCTCTGTGTTATGGGCAGGGACAAAGACAGAAAGTGGGTTTTCTCTTATCTGTCTGTCTTTTTCTCCCTACCCGTCCTTAATAATAGAGGGGAAAACACTGATGGCACTCCCCCCAAGATCTGCCAAGGGCTTTGTCCTGCTGGCTACAGGACTCCGGGAGTATTGTAGCGTGGGGATAGTGATTTTAGCAGTGATTTCAGCTCTGAGACATAGCAGGCTGGAGACAGCTTCCAGTGAACAGCTCTTTATTCAGGGAGAGAACAAGACTGGGGACTGGGGAGAGGGAGGTACATTTATAGGCACCAGAACTGGCTAGGAAAAGATACATTTTGGAGGGAACAATTACAAGCAATCACAAGGCTGCCTTTTGGCGGGAACCAATAGGATTGAGGATCCAAATGCAGCAACTAGAATCAACCAATAGGCCTGTTCCCTTTGGAACAGGAAGGCAGTTACTTCAACCAGCAATTACAGATCAATACACAACAGGGAGCTCTCATCCAAAAAATAACTTCTCCAAGCTTGGTGTCCAGGCAGGGTAGTTATGAGGCTTCATTTTCAAAAGATGCCATGTCGGCTTCGCTGAGCAAACCTGAAGGATGTTGGGAAACAAATAAGATTAAAGAAGGTGTGGAGGAGGGACATGAATTTATGACGTGAATGTCAAAACCACACGCGCACAGAAAGAAATGCTCTTTTCCTGCTCTTACAACACTTTTCTTCGAAGCAATGTGATCTCATTGTGTGGGATTTTGTGGTTAGACATGAAAATGAAGCCACTGTTTACACTGCATAGATAATCCTGATATCACGCAGAGTGACTTCTCCTTTTAATGTGTTTCCCCATTTGCACCACCTGATGGAGTCCTCGTCCTAAATATGGATCCTTTGTGTTGTCTAAGGAGACTGGGAGATTTGAACTCAGGAACATCTGTCTTGCAAGAGGGGAACTGTCCTGTGAAATGGCAGGATATTTAAAGAAATAAATTATTTCTTAATGTTCATAGCATGACAGTGGGATTCTCAGCACAGCATCTCACACAGACAAGCAAAGTACATGTGCATTCTATTTAGTACCTTTCAGTGGCTTCAAATCGAGGCCTAGTAAAGGTAAAGGTCCCCCCCCCGCACATGTGTGCTTGTCGTGTCCGACTCTAGGGGCGGTGCTCATCTCCATATTCAAGCCAAAGAGCCAGTGTTGTGCAAGTCCATAGCCACATGGCCAGCATGGCTGCAAGGAAACACTGTTTTACCTTCCCACTTTTTACGGCGGTACTTATTTGTCTACTTGCATTTACATGCTTTCGAACTGCTAGGTTTGGCAGGAGCTGGGGTTAACAGCAGGAGCTCGCTCCGCTGCGTGGCACCCGGGATTCGAACCACCGAGCTGCCGACTTTGCAGCCAACAGTTTTCGGAGCCTTAGTCCACTGAGTGTTTCTGGCCCTCATGATCAATGGTCCTTTTCTCCTGATCTTGTTTCCATTATTTATATCCCAGCGCATTGCAGAATCCAACATTTTGGGCGCCCGCGAAACATAGGCAGAATAAATAACGATAATAATAATTTTAAAAAATGTCAAGACTATTTTTTTTGACCGGAAACAGTCTGAAATGTTGGCAGAAACTTTTCCTGAATTTCAGCCATTGTCCAAGAGGGGGTGGGGTGGGGTGTTCATGAAGTTTGGTGCTGTTCCAGTTCACTTCGACCTCTGGAAATAAAGGATTTGCCAGCTGCACACTATTGCCTGAGTGCATTCACCAAGCTTATCCATTCTCTGGGGAGGCTCCTTCTATGCCACCCCCTTCCTGCTAATAAATGCCAATGCCACCTTGCTTTCATTCCTCTGTGGAGCTAGTACCTACAAGCCAGCATGAAATGGATCAGTAGAGGGCAGTAGCAGTCTTTCCTGGAGGCGCTGCCTGCCTGGCCTAAGGTGGCCTTCCATTTTCCTCCTACTTAGCAGTGTGATCTATATCTCCATGGAGAGGGAAGCAGTCACTTTCTAAATTTAGCTTTTCCCCTTGCTTAGTATTCCCTTGCACATGTCTTGCAGAGAAGGGATACAGAACGGTAAAACTTGCTGATGTTCCTCTCCCGGGACCTAACGAGACCGGCCTTATGAACTCAAGGGGAGTTGTCTCGTGCAGCAAAACTTGTTCAAGTCCCACGCTGTCCTTATTGCATTTGATCCAGTTAAGACGTGTTCTCTAGCTTCTTCCAGCAGAGCTCATTCATCAGGAGCAAGTAACCCAAGCGTCACCTGTTCCTGATGGAACATCCCAAGGATGGGAAGAAGAAAAAACACCTCTTCTGGTAGTCTTTCCTTTCTGCTTGGCTGTGATCAGATAACGGTGTGATCCGATACATGTCAATTTGTAATAGATCCTATTGCCCTCAGTGACATTTGTTGTTGCTATTCAGTCGTTCAGTCGTGTCCGACTCTTCGTGACCCCATGGACCAGAGCTCGCCAGGCCTTCCTATCTTCCACTGCCTCCCGAAGTTTGGTCAAATCCATATTGGTTGCATTGATGACACTGTCCAACCATCTCATTCTCTGCCGTCCTCTTTTCCTTTTGCCTTCAATCTTTCTCAACATCAGGGACTTTTCCAAGGAGTCCTCTCTCCTCATGAGGTGGCCAAAGTACTGGAGCCTCAGCTTCAAAATCTGTCCTTCCAGTGAACATTCGGGGTTGAACTCTTTCAGGATGGATAGGTTTGATCTCCTTGCAGTCCAGGGGAATCTCAAGACTCTCCTCCAGCACCACTTACTCCCAGGTAAATGGACATAAGGCTGAAGCCTCCTATGTTGCCCTTTGTTGTGATTCCTCAGCTGACTGTCAAGATTTCTTCTCAATATATCAGCACTTCGCTGAAGTGGCGAGAGAGCGAGCGAGCGAGAGAGAAGGCAGACAGAGCTTGTACTGTCACCCCAGACACACTTTTGTCCTCTATATTCTTGGAATTTTTTCTATGTCACATCAAATCAAATCCCAAGGGCCTACATGATCTTGTTGCTATATCTATCATCTAGTTTTTTTAAAAAATCAGATGGAATTTACATGATTATTGTGTCCCAGCAATCCAACTGAGCATAAGATAATTTATATTTTAATAAAGCCACTACTCATTGTCCGTCCAAAGGTACATCCCCTGCTCTCTGCTGCTGGCTTTTCATGCTTTTTTTTGGGGGGGGGGGGTCACACTGCATTTACTCTTTCTCCAAGGAGCGCAGCGTAGAGTATGTGATATTTATTTCCATGTGTACTTGGCTTGCCCTCCATGGCCTTCAAGCTGGTGTCAAAGGGGTTCCTGACATTTTATTCTCACTGTGATAGCCCAGTGACTTAGGTAGCTAATTCCGGAGTCAGAGGTAGGAAGCTCAATTCCCCTATATCAGTGGTGGTGAACCTTTGGCATTCCAGATGTTTTAGACCACAACTCCCATAATTCTGAGACTAGATTGCCAATGACAAAGGACTGTGGGAGTTGTGGTCCAGAACATCTGGAGTGCCAAAGGTTTGCCACCACTGCCCTATATTTTTATGTGAACTTTCATGGACAAGTTCACTTGCTCAGATATATTTTGTGAGGTAAATTATAGCAGCAGGCTCACTCAGGACCAAAGATTCCAGTTATCCCAGCTCTTGGTGGTGAGGTCTGCTATTCTTCCACTTGGCATGCTCTGGGTGAACCCAGGACAAATTCATGTCATTGTCAAAGGTGTTCATCCAGCACTGATTTGGTCATCCCCTCAGTCAGGATCTGCTGACATACAGGTTGAGATCCCTTTTGCCCAGAGTTTCCTCATTGGCACACAAGATGTATCCATACCACTGCAGTTGGGCTTCACGCATCTTTTCAGCAATTGGTACAATGCCGTATTTTGATCAGATGTCTTCATTGCGCACATGATCCTTTCATCGGTGGCCAGAGGTCCATCGCAGCATCTTTGTATCCATGACACCAAGTTGATGTTCAACTTCTTTAGTCGCCAGCCAGCATAATCTGCACCATAGAACACAATAGGTTGTACAATGATGCAATAGATCTTTGAATTTAAATGGTTGGTGATCTTTTTGTCGCACATGACACTTGATGTTGTACACCATTTTTAACCAGGCACTGTTGATCTTTGATGTGACTCTGTGATTCAGATTCCTGTTGGCTGTGACTGTAGAACCAAAGTATTTGAACTTCTCAGTAGGTCAATGTCATCAATTTGGATCTTACCAAATTCATTTAGGTGGGACGTCAGATATTCTGAATTCCTCACATTCAGGCACAGCCCAAACCTTGCCAGAGAGTCGCACCATACTTGGGCTTGGCACTCAAGATCTGCCTTACTCTCATATGCAATCATGACATCATTGGTATAAAGGAGTGTCTAGGAAACTGGATTCTGTAGATCTCGAGTGACTGTGCCCACAAACAGAATGAAGAGAAGTAGGGATGGCCCCCAACTGTGATATGAAAATGTTACAATTTACCAGCATCAGCCTGTACATGGCTCTTTGACGACTTTTAGAGCAGTTTGACCGAACTAACAAGTTCCTCTGAAACTCCATGATGTCACAGCACGTACCAGATGACATCATGTGGGACTCTGTCAAACGCTTTCTCGGGGTCAAGGAAAGCTGTATGCACTGGATTCTGTTTCTCCCTGCGTTTTTCAAGTAGCAGCCAAGCAGAACGGATTGCTTCTATTCTTCCGCAGTTCTTGACGAAGCCGTCTTGACTGAAACTCAGCTGGACTATGGTGAGGATTCGTGTGTCGATGACTCACTCAAAGATTTTAAGAGTATGTGAAATCATCTAATCAGTCTAGTTGATGCATTCGGCAGGATTCCCTTTCTTTTTCCCGATTGGCACTGTTGTGCTACTTTGGCAGTCTTTGGGAATCTTCCTCTCCAGCACAATCTGGTTCAGGAGTTCAATCAGGCAGTTGCAGGGGTTCCCATATTGCAACTTCTACAGTTCCATTGCCACATCATCTGGTCCTGTGGCTTTGCCTGTTTTTCATCTGATTCATCACCATGGAAGCTTCATCAAATGTGATAGGTTGCACAGACCTTAGATATGGAGGGACATGTGTGATAGGGGTGTGTGGGAACTGTTCTATAGAAACTTTCTCGAAGTCATCCCGCCAGTGCTTTGTTGCCTTGATACAATCATTGATCAGCTTTCAGTTCTCATCATTGACACCGTGGAATCTCTCAGTATCTTCAGTCCTTTTGTGGTGGGCTTTCACTAGCTGGTAGATGTTAGGTTAGCCTTCACATGTATCAAGGGGCGCTTTTACACGATCCGCTGGTCCCTTAAATTCGGACCAGAGATCATAGGGGCTTGTCGCTTTTCCTGTGTCCCCACCCTGGCTGCTGGCTTCGTGAGGGGAGGGAGAAAAAAAAGGAAGAAAAGATCGTGGTTCACCTTTGTTCTGCCTCTGTTCTTGCGCGGCAACATTCCTGTCTCTGTAAAGGAGCTCTTAAAGGGGCGGGAGCCAAAAACAACAACAAACAGGAGAACCCCGCACTCACTATCCTTACACCGCATCAAACAATTTTCACCAGGGAAGAGCAGGTACAAGAAAAGTGCGCTGGGTCACGCTTAGGTGGGCGGGGTCGCACTTAATTTCCTCTAAACTCCGGAGCTGGTGGGGAAACATTTTTAAGCTCCGGAGCTTGCAGCCATTTGCTGCGGAGTTTAGGGATCGTGTATAAACGCCCAAGGTTTCTGTACAGTTCCTCAAAGTGTGTGGACTTTGTTGTAGGTCCTGCTTTCTTTGCGTCGCAGTACTTCTGTCCGTTGTTAGTTGTCTTTTCAGGTAGAAAAACGTGGAGCCACTTTTTCTCATGAACCATCACCTTGACTTAGTCTGTCCAAAGCCATGTTTTGTTTGTCAGCCTTTTTACGACCAGGCTTTGTCATTGCCAGTTTCAGCCCAGGCAGCTGTTTTGTTCTGCTTTGACCCAAGTACTGTCTATTGTTTTAATGGGAGGCAGTTGCATTTGCAAGATGATTCTTGCCTCTTTTTGTCATAACAAGATGGCGCCCCATAGTCTTTTTATTGCTATTAGCTTGATTCTCAACAAACAATTCCCACCACATCTCAGTACTAGTACAGTGGACCCTCACATAAAAAGCGGTTTGTTTAACAGAAAATCTGCCTGAAGGAAAAAATTTCCAGAGATGGGGGAAATGGCTTAACAGAATCGCCTATGGGGCAAATCTGTACAACGGAACAACAGTCGCAGTTAGGGATTACTCTGTTTTTGATGCATTCCTGTGGAAAATGTGTACAAAGGAAAATTTGCTTAACAGAGTTTGATTTGGACTGAATTAATTCCTTTATACAAGGTATTTAAAAGTGGGACCTATAAAGAGAACACTGCTGCTAGTGAAAGTTTCTTGACGGTTTTCTCTGTTTTGTTCCTTAATTTTAGGCCGGGTTCAGGACCGTTTGTGGCCAAAAGTGAAACAAACAAACAAATAAACAAAACAAGATGGCACCCCCCCCCCCCCGAGAATCCAAGTGAATCTTCTTCCAGCAAGGTTGATGTTGAGACCATGTTCTCCACCATTCTTGAAGGTTAACTTAGTGAATAAAGGATAGGCTATATACCCTTCCCACTCCTCTCTCTTTTACTATCTACTGTTCTGCCTCCCAGAAGCTACTTCCTAAGGACTGCCTCACTTTGCCATGTGTAGGGCCAGCGTTGCCAGGGTTACAGCTAAACAACAACAACAGCAGTGCTTATTTATGTGGAGCAAGACCATATGTGGCCTTCCAGAGGTAGTTAGACTGCAGTTCTTACAGTTGCTTAGCTCCAGGGTTGATTTTACAGCACGTCGTTGTTGCTGTTGTTGTACATGCATAATGTACCCCTTCCACAGAGCAGAAAGCGCTGCCCTTTAGGAAAAAAGGGGGAGGGTAAAAGGTGATACTCATGGACAGCTGGACCCAAAACTCACTGCTGTGAAATAAAAAGGAGTTTTGAGCCATGCAGCCATTAAAATAAACAAAATTAAAACTAGACTATGGGTGATACCTTCATAGGCTGCTGGTAGAAAAATAAAAAATGCTTGCTAAGCTTTTGAGAGCAAGCTCTCTTTTTCAAAGCAGGTATAAAAGTCCATACATGGCAAGGGATGTAATTTGCCAGGAGAGAGTTCTTAAAAGTTCACTTGGCAAAGATGGAGGCCAGGCATCTTCTTGGAAGGCTCAGAGTAGCCTGGTCCAATGGGCTGGACTTCACAGGATTCAAACAAAGAGCTGCATGGTCTGAGCACCTCCCTCTTGCTTACAACCATCATCTCTATTGGCTCTTCAAAGCACAAGTCTCCTGATTGGCCAGAGATGGGTTAGAAGCAGCAGGTTAATGCAACAAACATATGATCTCCACTGGGGGGGGAGGGGGGAGAGAAAGGTGGTTTTTTTTGGGGGGGGGGGGGAATTTTAAAATGTCCCACTAGGTAGATCCAATTAAGACCCAATAGAAGAAATAGGATCCCTGGATGCTGGCTAGGCTGTGCTCTAGAGTAATTGTGATGCAATGCCTCTCAACATGGCTTCTGACACATAATTCGAAAGCCTTTAGGTTCGCTTTCACTTAGTTTCTATGCATGGCTGAACCTAATTTCCCTCCACTATGAAGCAATCATCGTGAACACAAACCTCAGATGTTATAAATTAATGATTTTACAGTAGCAGATCATGTCGGCAATGCAGCATTAAATGGATTAAATGCCACAGAGGTCAGCTGAGAGTGGTGTGCTTCCCACCACCAGGGGAAATGGAGCCTGACATGACATGAGAGGAGTGTGTAGTCCAATCCCACAATAGGAGCCTCAGCAGGCAGGATCGGTGGTTGAGAAAGCCCTCCACCTCAGCAGAGGTCCAACTTTCCTCTCTGTTAATTGTTTAACAGATTTATCATTGTGCTTATACGACACCTTACCATCGATTAGCACAAGACGGAGTGCATGGTTATCCTCAAAGCAACTTTGCGATGCAAGGCAGGTTGAGAGAGCCCAACTGGGCATACTGGCATGTGGACTCCCAACACCAGCAGGGCAAGACTTCCTAAGGTAATATTCCCTAAAAAGAACCCCGTGGAACAGTGGTTAGATGCCTGTACTGTGAATAAAACTGTGCTCACAACCTGGGGTTCAATCCCAGGTAGCTGGCTCAAGGTTGACTCAGCTTTCCATCCTTCCAAGGTCAGTAAAATGAGTACCGAGCTTGCTGGGGGGGGGGGCAATGTGTAGCCTGCATTACTGTAATTAAAACTGTACACCCCCAGAGACTACTTGAAGTGGTATGGGGCGGTATATAAGCAGAACACTTTGTTTTGTTTTTTTCTTTAAACTGGTCCCAATTAGGTATGCCTAGTGGGTTTACTAAACTTTTACCCCAATCCCCAAATGGAGCACAATGTTTATTCTGCATCAACCCTTCCCCTCCCATGGGACAAACAGGGAGTTGTATGTCTTAAAGAGCCAAATGGGGAGGAGTTGTGATTGGGTGTGCATGACCTCTTGTTTGAAGAGCTGGGGCGTGCAACCCAATCGTTGACTTCAGATGCAGCTTCAACAAAAGCCATGCTGCTTCCTGCCTTATCGAAGACAAGAGGTGCCTGGTAAATATCATTTTGCCAAGAACTTTACCTCTAAGGCTGCTATCTCACCTGGGAAAGATCCTGATCTTCTGAAGGGCCAGCTTTTCCTCTTCCTCCCATCAGGTGACTGAAGATGTGGGATAGCAGTTCCCACCCACAAAGATTTTTTTAAAGCAGAGTTCAGCGACATGGCCAGCAGTGGAGCTAGGATTTAAAAAGGACCAGCTGGCTGGCAGTAGAACTTGGGGAAGTTAGAAAAAACCCCAGCACCCGATCCAGCTTCCTGTGCTCGGAGGGTGGGTGGAAATAAATAATAATTTAAAAAAAACAGCGCCAATCGGCCCCAGGAAGAGCCGGTAGCGCTATGAGGGGGGGGGGAGAAAGAAAACCGGATCATCTACATGGTCCCACGATGTCTGCCTCTTTTAAGTGTAGCAAAAAATTCCCTACCTCTCTGATAAGTCTTGGAAACCTTGCTTAAGGGGTTTTTCTTTTCTCTCTCCCCCCCCAAAAGCCCAGTGGCTGTGGGACGGCATTTTTGGACATGGTTTATCTAAATATTTAATCTGCATTTAAAGGGGTGTGGGATAGGGGCCTAAGAATAATTTCCTGGCAATCCACATCTTTTGCCATGTTTGGACTTTTGGTACATGCTTTGGAAAAAGAAGGTATTGCCCTTGAAAGCTTGCAATGATTTTTTGTTATTTTATTTGTGTCCCACATAGGTATCACTTGAGCTTCTTGCCCTCTGAAGATGCCGGCCACAGAGCCTGGTGAAACGTCAGGAAAAAAAACTTACAGAACACAGCCAAACAACCATGTTCTTCCTCTTCTTTAAGGATCTCAGGAAGTTTCCTCTCTTTTTTTTGTAGTGACGCCTCTGGAATCCTTATTCAGCATGTCCCGAGAGCTGTAGCATGAAAAAGTAAAATCTCCAGGCTCTTTTCCCATGTACTGTGGGAGGAAACAAGCAGATGGATGATCTTGTCTCATCGTGGAAGGTTCATCCGACACCTTTCAGCTCTTTCTGACTTGCCCGTGTTTGATTTATCTTCCTCATCAATTTTCCCCCTCTTGACCTAATCTTCAGTTTTATGAGGCAGGCAGTAAAAACTGAATTACAGTTTTGCAAAGAGTTTGACATCTGAATGAGAATGAACTGTTCCTCAGCCTGAATCCAGCCCTACCACTAGGGTAGTGGTGGCGAACCTTTGGCACTCCAGATGTTTTGGACTACAACTCCCAGAATTCCAAGCCTGTATTTCCAATAACCAAGGACTGTGGGAGCTGTGGTCTAAAACATCTGGAGTGCCGAAGGTTTGCCACCACTGCACTAGGGAGAGGGAGGTAACTGCCTTAGGCAAAAGGTTGCCACATCTCAAGGTGCCATCTAAAATTTCAGGGATTCCCATGTCCTTCAGAACCTCCAACCGAGGTTATAAGTCTCAAGCTGAATGCAGGTTCAGGAGTAAGTTTGCGGAGTGTGGTTTCCTTAAATCCTGAGCTCCCATCTCCTCCCTGCTTCCAACTGGCATCAGGGCTCCTTGAACAAATCTTACTGTGCACATACTATTTGCTAAGGAAGCAATGCAGGAAGTCTACATGCATGCATGCACAGACACATATTGTATTGCAAAGGTTACTCAAGTTCCCATCCTTTGTGAGATGGAAAACACCTTTCCTCTGTGACTTCACAGGGGCCAACCAGCCTCGTCTTGGGTTTTAGTCCTGGAATCTCAAGGAATGGGAAGACATTCGGTTGCACTGATCCTGCCCCCGCCTTGGCTAGTGTCGGGCTGCCTCGGTCGCCCCAGTTCATTGAGTTTGGGCCTGTTACACCTGTGGATGCCTCCAGGGCCCTGGGACATTGCAGGCCTGTGGCTTCTCCGTTCGACCCTTGCCCTTCCTGGCTGATTAAGACCGCCGGAGGGAGCATGCCAAAATGGGCTTCACTAATTGCCTCAGCCTCCTTCAGAGACGGGATTTTTCCCAGTCTCCTGAAGGAGACGGTGGTGAAGCCCATTATTAAAGGACCAGGCTTGGCTGTGGACGACTTGTCCAACTATCATCCCATAGCCAACGTTCCCTTTTTGGGCAAGGTGATTGAGCGAGTTGCCGCCCTGCGTCTCCAGTCGTTCCTGGAGGAGAACCATGTCCTGGATCCCTTCCAATCCGGGTTTAGGCCGTGTCATGGGACCGAGACGGCTCTGGTCGCTCTGCACGATGATCTGTTGAGGAGGGCCGACAGGGGTTGCTCTACCCTGCTGGTCCTTCTCGACCTGTCAGCGGCTTTTGATACCGTCGACCACGGTATCTTGCTGGGGCGGCTTTTGGAGGTGGGGATCGGGGGTCAGGCTTTGTGCTGGCTCCATTCCTTCCTTGAGGGCCGCACCCAGCATGTGAGCTTGGGGGGTGAGTTGTCGGCTCCCTGGACACTCTCTTGTGGGGTGCCTCAGGGGTCGTCCTTCTCCCCAATGCTCTTTAACATCTATATGAAGCCGCTGGCTGAGATCATCCAGAGTTTTGGAGTCTGCTGTCATCAGTACACTGATGACACGCAGCTCTATCTCTCCTTCTCTACCTGTGCAGTGGAGGCCGTCCGGACCCTTGATCGTTGCCTGGCTGTGGTTTTGGACTGGACCAGGACTCACAGACTCAGGCTCAACCCTGGTAAAACTGAGGTTATGTTCTTCGGGGGCGGCTCGGAGGGGTACTGTGGCCCTCTTCCCAGTCTGGGTGGGTCCGCCCTCCAGCTGGCGCAAAGAGTGAGGAATCTGGGCGTCGTCCTGGACTCAGATTTGACCCTGGAATCTCAGGTGTCTGCCGTGACCAGGTCGGCCTTTTACCACCTTAGGCTCATCGCATAGATTCGCCCGTACCTCGATGAGAGCTCCTTGAGGACAGTGGTACAGGCGCTGGTCATGTCTAGGCTGGACTATTGCAACGCTCTCTACATGGGGCTCCCCTTGAACCTTGTTCGGCGATTGCAGCGGGTCCAGAATGCGGCCAGGCTGGTGGTTGGCGTGCGTCGCTATGACCGCCTACACTGGCTGCCCGTTGCCTCCCGGATAAGGTTCAAGGTGTTGGTTTTGGTTTACAAAACCCTCCATGGCTTGGCCCCTGCTTATTTGGCGGAGCGTCTCCCCCGACAACTAGACCCGGCCTGACCCACCCGATCCTCTTTGGCTCTCTCGCTCTGGACTGTCACTCCGAGGGAGGCCCGCAAAACGAGCACACACGGACGGGCCTTCTTGGTGGCGGCGCCAACCCTCTGGAACAAGCTTCCGAGCGAGCTACGGCAGGCTCCGTTGCTGGCGTCGTTTAAGAAAAATTTAAAGACTTTACTTTTTCGGGATGCCTTCAGCACTGACTAGGGACTCAGTTTGTTCTTTTTTTTTTCCCTTGCCTGGCCCGCCTGCTCGCCTTGCTAACCCGAGTCTTGGATCCTGTTGTTTTAGCTGTTTTAATTGTTTTATCTCTTCTTGTTGTAAACCGCCCTGAGCCCCCTATGAGGGAAATAGGCGCGGTATTTAAATGTGAAATAAATAAATAAAAATAAATAAACATTGACCTGGACATCAACTGATTTGAGGATGTCTTGAAATAACGCTTATGTATAGTCTTCTACTTCTTTTGCTAGAGAGGTGAGAGCTATTTGTGGTGGAATCATAGAACTGTAGCGCAAGAAGGGACCCCAAAGGCCATTGTGCCCAACCCCTGCAGAATTAGGCTATCCACTGCTAAATCATACAGACAGGTGGCCATTTAACATTGCTTAAGAAATCCTCTTTCAGTGCTCTGCATCTCTTTAGAACAGTGGTTCTCAACCTTCCTAATGCTGCAACCCTTTAATACAGTTCCTCATGTTGTGGTGACCCCCTTGCCCTGCTTGGAAGAGGCCACAAACCCCCTTTGGCAGGCCACTGCCACAGGTGCCATAGAGATCCTCCCTCTATAGGCACCCTCAGCCAATCGCCGCCTCCGGTCCCATTGACTGTCATCCCCTCCAACCTATCAAGCTGTAACTCATTCTTTCCTCCCTTCCTCCTCCAGACCCAAGCCGTCTGTGCCTTTTTCTTCACTGGCTCATGGTGAACCCTGTGAAATGGTCGTTTGACCCCCCCCCCCCCCGAAGGGGTCCCAACCCCCAGGTTGAGAACCACTGCTTTAGAGGTTTTAGAAGCCGGGGTTTGGGGGCTGACCCAAAGCCCCCCCCCCAAAAAAAAAGTCATGGGGGCAGCTACTGAGCACACAACACACATCCAACCTCTTCCTCTTGAAGAGCAGCACAATAGGTGGCATCTCGCTTGAGCTGATAGCAACACACACACACACACCTTACAAAAACAGCAGTTTCATACAGAGCTCCTCGGGTCATGTTTGTCTAGCTCTTCTTGACTGATTTTGAGTCTGTGTTGATTTTGCCAGCAGTCTAAAGTATTCCTGGGAAAATCAGATTGCTGATGTTGTTAAGGAGCCAGGACACTTCACCGAACACTCCCATGAGACTACTGTGTGATTGCGCAGCATTGTCCCATTATCAAAGGAGGTTGGCTTTTTCTTTTCGGTGAACCCAGATGGTTCCTGCCTTTCTACAAATCAGGCATGAAGTTTGCACGGCCACACACACATTGCTGTCGGTGGGTCAAGGACAAGTCTTGTCCAGTGACAAAGCTAGGCGGTGGGAATAAATCATTCTTTCATTTATAGAAATGGAGAGATATGTCACAGATAGGGAAAAATCAATCACATTTGCTTTATTCCACATCCAGGTTTCGGAAATGTTGATAGATTCTGATTTTAAAAAGAAGAAGGACTTAGAATGAAAATCTCACCCATTTCTAAATTGATGTGTGTGACCAGCAGCTGATGATCACAGCCGGCTCTTAGATACTTTTTCTCCCATGGCGGGATGATGCATCATAATTTTCTCTGTGGGCAATTTTCTTCCTCTGTCGCTGCTTAAAGAAAATAACCTTCTCTCTGGGGCCCCTCCCCCCCCTGCTTTTATTTCCAACCTTTAATCTTGAAAAATAGTTTTAAAGCCCACCTAATGAAACTGATGGCAAGGAAGCCATTTATCATCTCAGTGTTCAGGAAATTGAACTGGATGTCTTAGCAGAATTTGAACTTAAGTCAAAAACCAAATGGAAGGAAGAAGAAAGCCATCCCCGAGTACCCCTGGAAATATCAAGTCTGCATCTTGGGCTTTTGAGAGCCAGCCTCCTACATCCCATTATTTCTGGCATCATCATATCAGTTTTTTGAGTTTAATAGGCCAGGTCAGGACATCCGTTGGTTACAGAGGCCCATTCTAGCTTGGAGGCCCCAAGGCCATGATAATCTGCAAACCACTAATCGGAGTGATTTAGCGCTATTTCTATATAAAACTGCATTTTTCAGGGAAAAAAGAAAGTTTATAGGGGACATTGACTCCAAACGTTTCCTGGCCCTCTTGAAAACAAACTAGGTTACTTGCACCAATGTGTGTGTGTGTGTGTGTGTGTGTGTGTGTGTGTGTGTTGCATCATTACAGTCGTGACCAACTCTCCGTGACCCCATATCCATGGAGTTTTCTTGGCAGGAATACCGGAGTGGTTTGCCAGTTCCTACTCCAGGTGCCTACAGCTCCTGGTATTCCCTGGTGGTCTCCCATCCAAGTACTAGCCACAGGGCCGACCCTGCTTAGCTTCCGAAATCAGTCAAGATCGGATGTGCTTAGGGCATCTAGTATATTTAAATAAAATATTGTATTTATTTATTTCTCTCATGCTTTAAACAAAAAATAAACAGCACTCGAGGTGGCTGATATAATCATTAAAAACTTCCATAGCCACATAAGCAAGCCCCTTCTCCCACTATAAGTAAAATTCCATTTAGCTTCTTCCACCGTTAAGTTCAACAGTGATGTCTAAGAAAAAAAATGCCCATCCCGTCTCATGGAACACCTGGCACTGTGAAGGGAAGGTGAAATCTTTAAAAAAAAAAAAACCAAAACCAGAAATGTATTGATTGATTGACTGATTTTATTTTTGAGTGGTTTTACCCCGCTTTTCTCCTTGGAAAAAGGACCCAAGGTGCCCAATCCTGGTTCACCAAAATTAGAATTGGAGCTAACATGGTTTAGCACAGTGAGACCGAGTACCCAATATTTCCGGGAATATTAATAACCCAGGGGGAAAAGTGAAGGAGAATAAAATACGAGGTTTTCCCAGCAAAAATGGGAGAGTTGACAGCTATGGAACGGAACCCTTGGACTGGACTTACACCTAGCAAATCAAAGATAAGATTGCTGTGTGATCATCTAGCCCCAAACAGAAAGAAGGAACTCCTTAACAGCTGAAAGCAGCTCAGTGCTCAGCAAGTGTGTAGCTCACCTCACACAGCGAGCAAAGCAGTTTCCTTGGTTTCATGATTTATGTACAGAATTCCTTTGAAATCAGATTTCTCCAATCAAAAAGACTGTCTGAATTAGAGCTGGCAATCTAATGGCAATCTGCTTTCATGAGTGGTTTATAATGCCTGTTTTTGGTCCTAAGGTTCGTTAGGAACAACAAATGAATTTATAGCTAGTTGTCTTCATTGCTGACTCTGTTCCAGAGGGAGTCCTAAGTGTGTCTGGATCACAGCTTGGAAATAATTTGCAACAAAAAATATTTAGCCTGCAATGAGTTTTTTTTAAAATTAATGAGTGATATAAAATACCTAGATGCCCTGAGTACATCCGATCTCGCCTGATCTCAGAAGCTAAGCAGGGTTGGGCTTGGCTGGTACTTGGATGGGAGGCCACCAGGAAATACCAGGTACTGTAGGTGCCGGGAGTAGGAACTGGCAAGCCTGTGCGGTATTCCTGTCAAGAAAACTCCATGGACATGGGGTCATGAAGTGTCAGTTGCGACTTTAATGACACAACAAGAACAATATAAAACACAGTTGCAATGTTACAGCAAAAATAATGCAGTAAGTAGTTAGTGACATGTTTAACTGCTATGTTCATAAGTCACTATTGGGCAATATTATAAAGCATTTTGCAGGCATTTTGCCTTTTTCAGGTGTAATACTATTTTCTTTTGTATTTTAAGTGGCAAAAGAAGTGCATTTCGGGCTTCTTGTTTGTGTTTTGTAAATATTTGCAAAGCGCAATACTATATTAGAATTCACCACAAGAAAACATTTCCCTTTAATTTTTTAATTTTTTTTGCAGGAACAACTAGTATCTCAGCAAAGTACTTGTGGGGCTGTGATGATGATGATGATGATGATGATGATGATGATGATGATGATGATGATGATGATGATGATGATGATGATAATAATAATAATAATAATAATAATAATAATAATAATAATAATAATAATAATAAATGTGCCTTCTGTTGGCATAGCAAGGCCTACATCCAAACATATGGCAAAAGCAAACCTCAACATGACTCAGCAGTTTGCATGTCTCTTTAAGACCTTACTACTTAAGTAATGGTTCTAGCCTCAAACACACACACTCCTTGGCCACGCCCTGACCTGCCTGATGTTGGTGTTGTTCCAGAGGCACAGAGAGAGTTGCAGAATTACTTCTGACTTATTGCTATGTAAGGTTGTATTTTCTCCTTTTGTATTTATTACAAGCAAGGCAGTATATATATGTGTATAGCTCCTTAACCCTTTTTATGAGCTTTATCGCAACTGCTGTTGCCCTAATTTTCTATTTTGTATATTTTTCTGTACAGATATTTAAGGAGTGTTTTATTAACTTCGTAGGTCAACCCGTTTACCTTTTCCCCTTAGAATATATATATAAAGTATATTTTTCATATACCTTTTGTGTCTGTGACTACTCCTTTAATCAGACTACAGCACATAATATCCAAATAATACACCAATCTCCCGACAATCCATCAACATATCCCAACACCTTCAACTCAAATCTGACTTATGACAAACCTTTTCGGGGTTTTCCTGGTACAGAGTACTCAGAAGTGATTTACCCTTACCTTCCTCCGGGGGGGGGGCTACGATTGTGCAGCTTGCCCAAGGCCACACAGGCTGGCTTGAGTGGGAAATTAAACTCCCATCCGCTGGCTCTGTAGCCAGAGGCTTCCACTGAGTTGCGTTTTATGTAAATATTCATAATGTTTTAAGCTTTAGTTGGAATCGGAATAGAGAACTGCAGTTCACGATAAGAGGACCAAGCATTATTTTTGTGTGCTTCTTGGCAGAGGAGTGTATTTCTTTGCCTCGTGGAGCAGTGGTTAAGTGCCTGTCCTGCAGGTAAAACTGTGCTCACGACCTGGGGTTCAATCACAGGCAGCAGGCTCATGGTTGACTCAGCTTTCCATCCTTCCGAGGTTGGTAAAATGAGTACCCAGCTTGCTGGGGGAGGGGGATGTGTAGCCTGCATTACTGTAATTAAAACTGTAAACCGCCCAGAGCCTACTTGAAGTGGTATGGGGTGGTATATAAGCAGAACACTTTGCTTTCACTTTTAACTTAAATAAATCCTTCTGCTATATCCTTTACCTCTGAAAAAGAAGAACTGAACATACTGTTTGAGTTGTCAGCAGATTTTAGAGGTCGTGTAAAAGCGGCCATAGTTTCAAACACATTGCGCACACATTTATACAAATCACATAATTTTGCCCAATAAGGGGCAATTTACCCAAAGTATTATTATCACCCTGTCCCATTCCTACAAATTCCTTGCCAACCTCACTAGTGAGGAGCATGATGGAGCAGTGTCTCATCCACACTTGGAAGGAGGAGACAAACAAGGATTTACATCAGTGGCGTATTTGGGGGGGAGGGCCATCTGCCCTCAGGCGCAGCATCAATTAGGGTACCAGTGCCCTGCTCGGCCTCCACAGGGACTGCCTAAGATCTCGCAAACTGGTGGAGGGAGGGGTGCACCAGAGCTCCAGAGGGGTCTGGCTGGGGAGGGGCACCATGTGTTCCTTGCACTATGGCCGACAGGAGGGTCCTGGGCCCCAGAGGCTGAGCCCAGGCAGTGCCAGCCAGAGAACAACCCGCACTGGGCTGTCCGCTGCATGGCTTAGCCCCCCTGCTTGGAGAGAGGGAAGCTGACCGCCCTCACCCCTGCCATGCTGCAGTGCCGGTACCAGAGCCAGAGAGAGCCCATGATGGCTCCCGACTGAGGTGGCAGAGCAGCCTGGAGGGGGTGCCGGGGAACAGCCGTCTGCGTCCCTCCACCGCTGGACTCCCGGGCCAAGTGGGAAGGCAGACAATGGGGACCTTGGCCAATGGCAAGCCCGGCTCGGGAGGTGCTGTGCACCCATGGAGGTCCCAGATTGGGCCAGCGGGCCAGCAGGGACTCCCCACCACCACTTCAACCTTTGCCTTGCTAGCCATTCTATAAAGAGCCGGGGAGACCGACCCAAGCCAGTCACTGTTTCCCGCCACGATTGTGCTGGGCACACCCGGGCGAAGTGGCCTCGTGGTCAGCCTCCAGCAGTGGCACACCGGGAAAGAGTAGGTCTGGATGCAGCTACAGGGCTGCCAAGCCAAGAAGGAGGCACCGCGGCCCTGGAGCATAGGGTTCCCACTGGCCTCGTGTCTGCTTGTCTCCAAGAAGCTGCCTAGGATGCTGCGCGCAATCAAGGGAGGGTATGTGTGTGTGAGAGAGAGTGGGGGTAGGGGATGTGAAAATGGATTTTATCCTTGGGCGGTGAAAATCCTAGCTACAACCCTGATTTACATCCCTTGTACCTAAACAGGCACCTTGTACTCTATGTTACTTCACAGCTCACATGTTTTATTTCATAGCCATAGCTAATCTTACCAACTAACCTGACAAATACTCGACTAGATGCAGTTGAGAAGTCCTAGAAGCAGCTTCAATACGGTCATGACATGGTCTTAAGTTTATTTATTTATTTATTTATTTATTTATTTATTTATTTATTTATTTTTACAACTTATATGCCGCCCACTACCCAAAGGTCTCTGGGCGGCTTACAATAAGGAATTAAAACAGTTAAAACATCAAATATCAATAAATAATTAAAACAGCAACAAAACCTTATACTAAAATCATCACACTAAAATTGCCATCAAAGGACCCACAGTCTATGTTGTATAAAAACATGCTGTAGCTTTAGCTTTAGCTAAGCAGCCTCTTCTGCCTTCAGTAGGTTGGATGAGAGGCTGACTTTTAAAATGCAAAACTTAACTCACAAATAATCACTAGCATAATGCATTCATCCGATGACGTAACATCTTGCCCTTGAGAGAAAATGGTTTAATATTAATGCATTAGGAACACTGAACTCTGCCCTTCCTGCCTCAAACACAACTGCTATGAAAGGCCAACCCCTTCTTCTGATCATTCGGCATAATTTCTTCTGCTCTTTCACCTATAAATAAAGGAGAGAGAGAGAAACAAATTTGCAAAAGAAATTGGGGATGGCTTGCAAAGATGAACTTTGATCTCCTGTGCCTGACTTAATTAACCAGCTGCAGTTGTAGTGCATATATATTGTCAGTCTGCTTAGCTTTTCTGACTAAGTTTGGCATGGGTTTCAGGAACTGCAAAGCCAGGCTTTTTACAGGACAGGAGGGAATTATTTCTATTTTCTCGCCATTCCTTCCCCCCAACACCATCCTTTTGCATACTTTTTTAAAGGGACTAGAAAATTTATCAACAACTGACCAAAGGGCATGGCAGTAATTAAATGTTCATTATTTTTTAAAAAATTAAAAAATAAACAAGTTAAACAAAATGAAGAATGAAACTATTTTTAAAGTT
>JAHTLZ010000122.1:35512720-35581499 GCA_023846285.1 Phrynocephalus versicolor | reverse complement strand
ATAAATAAATAAATAAATAAATAGGACTGTGATAGTTGTGGTCCCAAAGATTCGGAGAGCCTAAGGTGGAGAGCCTAAGGTTCACCACCCCTGCTTTATGCCAAAAGATGTACCCGTATATACTCGAGTATAAGTCGACCCGAGTATAAGTCGAGGCCCGTAATTTAACCCCCCAAAACTGGGGAAACGTATTGACACGAGTATAAGTCTAGGGTGGGAAATGCAGCAGGGCCTGGCAGCTCCTCCTTTGTGAGCTGGGGGAGTGGTGTGTGATGTTTAAAATGGCTTTTAGCCACTGATGCAAGTGCTTGGGTCAGTGGCTAAAAGTCATTTTAAACATCATGCACCGCTCCCCTGTGATGCAGAGGGGGGTCAGGAGAAGCGGTACACGATGTGTAAAATGACTTTTAGCCACCGACCCAAGCACTTGCCTCAGTGGCTAAAAGTATTGACCCACATATAAGTCAAGGGCCCCTTTTTTCAGCCCAAAATTAGGGCTGAAAAACTGGGCTTATATTCGAGTATATACAGTATATTATGCACCAGGGTTAATCGGGAGACCTTTTTTTTTTTAAAGCAAGAACGAGGGGCATGAGTGTGGGGGGGGGAGGGCTTGTGCCTTTTTATTACTAAAACAGAAAACAACACATTTTTACCTAACCCCTATGTTCATCCCAACTAGAGTAGACTCACAGAATAAATGAAATTTCTTAATGCGATACTTCAGCCTTTTTGTTCCTCTCTGCCACAACCATTCTAGTGTTGGCTGTGAACGATTGTGAACAGATCTGAACAATTAATATGTACAGCATCTCAAGAACACACTTGGAGGTACTTTGGGGGGGGGTTGTTGTTATTTTTGTTGATTTTTGCTACCATTCTATCTTAATCACAGGGAAGGGCAGAGGGAAGAATACATACATTTCATTTTTTTTGTCACCACAGAGTTTCATGTTGCACGCATCTGGGGGAGCAAAGCTGCTTTTTATCTTTCAGACCAAATGAAAAGAAAATATGGTTTTGGAAAAGAGAATTAAGACCGTATGAGCAACTTAAAGGTAGCAACTCCACAGGGTTGATGTTAAGAGGCACAAACAGAATCAATCTTGCTAATACATGGCCTTTTTATTTTCCTTTTTTGGGGGGGGGTGTTAAAAAGCAGAGGACAGACAGGCTTCAGGAGGATTTCTGTAATCCCAAGAAGGCTTTCCTTTGTCCAGTAAAAGTCAGATGGCGCTTCTGAATGCTACAAATTCAGCGGGAGCCCTCTGAGGAGAATGGAAGCTGCCAATGCTGATGTTTAATCAGATTTGGTCTTCAAGGGCTCGGAATACAGAAGGTTACAGCAGTAGGAGTGCGAAAGATTGTTGCCACCACTATCTTCTCTTCAAAGCTTCTCTGTCCCACGTGTACTAGTGTGATTATCTTTGCAAAGCTCTGTTTTTCCCGCCATTGTGCTGAAAGAACGGTAATATTTAAGGCAGGGGTGAAATGCAATGAAACACACAAACACACGCAATATCTATGGAAAGAGTGGGGACACTGCAGTTCTGCAGATGTTGTTGGACTGGAGTTGTTGGAGTTTTGTTTACAACCTCGCATGCTGTCTGTAGTTTGGAGTGACTACTACGGACTCTTCCTGGCTGGGGAGGTTGTCTATGTGTCTAGCACTAACCAACATTTCCTTCCAGTTTTTGAATTCAACGTGAGCCCCATCTCTCTGCTAAGGGTTCTATCCCTTTTTCCACAGTTGGTGACAGTTATTTGTTGCTGCTGATCTGATCGGTTGGTTATTAGTGCATATGCAGTTTTTAAAAAATCAGTAGAGATGGGCACGAAACGCTAAAACAGGCACCAGGGTTTATGTTACTCTCAGTTTATTCTCTGATATTAGAATGGTCATGGTTATATAAGGTACTGTATTACATCTGTTTATTTTTATTCTTCTCCCCACTCTACTGACTCTCGGTCCTTGTTTTGTGCACTGACTGCATTGTTTTAGTTAGGATTTACTTCCTGTTTGTTCTTGATTTTACTAAGGCCATAAGAACATAAGAACATCAGAACATAAGAAGAGCCATCCTGGATCAGGCCAACAGCCCATCTAGTCCAGCTTCCTGTATCTCACAGTGGCCCCACCAGATGCGTCTGGAAGTGCACAGGACTAGATATCTATCTCCTGATACCACTTCCCCTGCATCTGGCCCTTGAAGTACCCTGGTTTTAAGACTGGAAATGACACATATCCATCATGTTTTGTAACCTGTGATGGACTTTGCCTCCAGGAATCTGTCCAATCCCCTTTTGAAGGCATCCAGGCCAGATTCCATCACCACATCCTGTGGCAGGGAGTTCCACAGACTAACAACCCGCTAGGTGAAAAAATATTTTCTTTTGTCTGTTCTTACTCTCCCAGCCCTCAATTTGAGTGTATGTCCCCTAGTTCTGGTATTTTGGGAGAGGGAGAAGAGCTTCCCTCTATCCACTTTACTCATACCCTGCATTATTTTGTACATCTCAATCATATCCCCCCTCAGGTGCCTTTTTTCCAGACTAAAGAGCCCCAAATGTTTTAGCCTTTCTTCATAAGGGAGGTGCCCCACATCCACTTTGTTGCTCTAGAAAGTGCTCTGAGATGTGGATCTTAAAATTCTTCTTCCACGTCCATCATGCTTTAAGCAAAATAGAGTGCAACCACGCTTCCCGAAGTGCAACTCAGCGGATCTTCCATGTACCTGGTCTCGTGTGTGTGTCTGTGGAATCCTTGTTGCTGTTCCATTGTGGTTTTTAAACCGGTACACGCAGCATGGGGTACCGTTTAATCCGCAGCATAACTGTTCAGTTGCCCTATCGCCACCTAATGGCACTACTTGGAGCAGCCACATGACAGTAAATTCACAGTATGAGAAGCCACTATGCATGGGGGGAAAAAACCCAAAAAGGAAGTACTCAAAGTTTGACAAATGACAAAAGAAAATCAATATACCAATATACCTACCTATTGGGTTTTATTTTTTTAAAAAAATATAGAGCCACAGTAAAACAAAACAAAATGCACTTTGATGAGGACCCCGTCTATGGGGTCAGAGAGGTTACGTAACAATAAAGTGCGTCTTTGGGGACGCAGGAACAGCAACAAAACCACATGACCGCAACAAGATTTATTACGCCTTTTAATTTGTTGCGGTACAAAGTGGACGTGAGGTAACAGGGAAAGAGTGCCTTTGGTGCTGTTGGCATGTGACTGCCACTGTAGTAGCTTTTCTCGCTTCCTAGACTTTGCAAACCAACTTTCTTGGCTTTGGGTTTGGTTTTCCTTCACAAACTCCTCTGAGCGCACTCTTCCTTTGCATGTTTGATTTCACAGGCATGCCAAAGACTGTCTCTGGAACATCTCTTAAATACTCAACATGGTTTTAGTTTGGGTGGCAAGATCTCTGCAATGGATAGCTTGACACTGGCTGGATTTAATTGAGCAACCCCGGTTTATGTATAAAATATGAAGTTGTGTTCTAAAAAGCCCTGTAAAATCTGTATGCCAAGGAACGTTTCAGAGAACCATGGTCCTCTCAGCAGTTTATAAGAAACTAGTATGTACCATTCATATTTTTCCTACTCACCCTGGCAAAATGACATTTGTTTCCCTTTCTCTCAAGAGCCGGGGTTTGTTTTAAAGCAGTGGTTACCGTTTTAAAGGATACGTTTTTTTTTGCCATCAGTTCCTATTATTGTATCTCAGTCTGTGGAATTTTCTAAGTTTGGGAAATGAATATAGGGAAATATTAAAAACTTTGAACTCTAATGGCTTGGACAAGACAACCAAACAAATATAGACTCGGAAATAAATTATTTTTTACTGAATTTTAAAATTCATTTCCACTTTCTTACTCCTCAAGCTTGGAAGTAATAATCTGTTCTTTGTAAACCTGGGAGGGGGAAAGGGGGTGAAATAACCCCTTATTATTTCCAACTCCTATTGCCATCTAGTGTTAGGAAGAAGCAATTTGCTTAAAGCTTTTTCTTTTATACACCGTACAAGTAATGGCTCTTGCTAGCAATACCTCTTGCTAGCGGTGGGAAAAGGCTGGATGGCCATCTGTCGGAAATATTGTGAAGGGGTTCCTGCTTGGCAGGGGGTTGGACTCGATGGCCCATGAGGTCTCTTCCAACTCTATAATTCTATGATTCTATGAATTTCAAATCTCAGAAGATGTAAGAGCTGTTATCTTTCCCAAAGGAATATAGGGTGGTGTAAATTCTGTGAGCGGTGGGAAAAGTCTCAGTAGCCAATGCTGAACTACTTAATATTCATAGGATTTTTTCATTAAGGCCTAAAATCAAGCTCACACAAATATGATGTAAATTATCAGTGTAGGTAATTATCCTCTATGTGCAAAGCTGCTTCAATTTTAATATAAAAATGGCTTCCCACCTTTGTTTATTTCAAACCCACAAACACACTAAGGCATAGACTTGTTCACCGAAAGGATCCGATACCAAAACATAAAAGGAGCAATATAGTATATGCGGTCCAGTGCAGTGAGGAGTGTTCAGACCTCTACATTGGAGAAACTAAACAGCCATTAAACAGAAGGATGGCCCAGCATAGGAGGGGTAACAGCTCGGGACCAGAATCAGCAGTACACCTCCATTTGAAGGACAAAGAGCACTCTTTCAAAGAGGAGGATGTGCACATATTAGACAAAGAAGAGAGGTGGTTTGAGAGAGGAGTAAGGGAAGCTATTCATGTGAGCATCGAAACCCCCCTCCCTCAACAGAGGTGGCGGCCTCAGGCATAGTCTATCTGGTACTTATCAGGGTGTGCTTTCCAAAGTACCCAGACCAATCAAAAAGCCTTCACCACCAAGGCCATAGCTAATGACCCATTCTTGATAGGTTTCAGCACCTCAGGCCATTGTTCACTTTAAGGCTGTGGATACTATTGTCTCCCTAACGAGCCTATTCAGGCCATTGTTCATCTTATGAGCCTAATTCAGACCAGGCTGACAAGAGGTCAAAGCTGACTATAAGATGGAGGACTCGTACTAGCTGTATTCAGACTGATGAAGCTGTTTGGATGAGCAATGAAATGTTTCTGTCTCTCAAGAAAAAGTCCAGTAGCCATGACTCAACTTCCAGATTGTGTCTAATGGTGCTCCAGTCTACACACACACATCTTATTGCAGAGGGATGCCCCTTTCCCTCTCTGCTAAACTCTTCAGATCTGGCTTGGGGTAGTAGCAGAAGCCTCTCTAATCCTCCAGTTGGATAATTATTTCTTTCCCGTAGCTAAGAAATGGGGAAACAGCAGTCTTGGAAACTATCCTTCCCTTACTAGTAGTTCAGCTGATCTCTGCAGTCCTAATACTTGCAAACAAATGAAGACAAACTCTGATATGGTCACTAATAACCCAAAATTGGCGTAGTTTGGTCCCAAGACCTGAAGGCGTGCTAATTGGTCTCTCACGTCGCCCTCCTTGGGATGTTCATCATAAGACACGTCACCCAATGTTCTCGTGAGGAGATGTTCTTGACTCCATCGGTTTCCAAAATTAGTTTCTTTATAATTTCCCCACCTTTAATTTTTTTTTTAAATCAATGCTCCCATATGGCAAATGCTTTACTGTTCTGCATTAAGCACTGAAGAAAAAAATTAATTGAGAAAACAAATTGGTAAGTGGGTCATAGCTGTCCGTACCTGTCCTTCTGCCTCTCTCCCCAACCCATCTGTGCTAATGCTTCCCTAAATGGACGTCATCAAACAAACAGAAGTACCATGCTGAATTCTCCATTGATGGATGAATGAGTGGCAAAATGCTCCACTTTCGTAATGCTTCCCATTCATCCTCCTGTCTCAGAGATTTATATAACCACAAAATTGCGGACACCCTTGCTTGCCAGAAGAATCCATGACGGTCTTTCGTCCCTGTCCAACACAATTCTGTGGGGCATTAAGGCACATGGATGTTCACTCTTAGCAACCTACTTTTGAATGCAGCATTAAATGTGAATCCTAGGTAGAAAATTGTGTGTGTCCTGTGTTGTCAATTCAGAACCAGCTCAGAGTGACCCTAATAGGGCTTTCATGGTAAGTGAGAACTTTAAGGGGTGGTTTTACCAGTTCCACTCCCCAACTGAGTTTCCACGGCTGAGCGGGGATTTGAACCCTGTTTTCCAGGGTCCTAGTTCATCACTCAATCCACTACACTACACTGGGAATCCCAAGGTTGTTCAAATTGTTTAATTAATTAATCAATCAATCAATCAATCAATCAATTAATTAATTAAAAAACCAGCAGCCCCACTACCAAATGGTCTCTAATTCTAATTAATTTAATTCTAATCAATTTAATTAATTGATTTAATTAATTAAGAAAAGATAAATAAACTAGATATTTTAAATGCTTTAAAATGTTTTAAAAAATTATTTTAAATCTTGAACAATGTTTAATTGCTTCTAAATACAGATTTGTATAATATTTTAAATCTTAGATGAGGTAGCTATGTTAGTCTATGTTTGATATATCAAGCAAAGACAAAAGAGATTTTTAAAAAAAAAACAGAAGACGACAGAAATGTTGCGACAACTGCAAGACAACCTGCTGTGTGTTGGTATGAGCTTTCTTGGACAAGTCCATTTCTCCTGGTGATGTCTGAATATTTCCACTGTGGTGTAGGGGATAGAGTAATGAACTAGGAGTTCATTCTCTACTGAACTAGGAGTTCATTACTCTACTTTTTCACCCAGAGGATCACTGATCTGTGGAACTCCCTGCCAGAAGAAGTAGTGACAGCTGTCAGCCTTGACAGCTTTAAGAAAGGATTGGACAAGTTCATGGAGAACAAGGGTATCAATGTCTGTGTCCACTTCTAGCAACAGATTTCTGTGGCCTTCTGCATCTCAGTGCCCAGGCTCAAAGCTCTGGTCACATCACCTTTTACATGACCCCTAAAATCCGAGGCAAAGGGCTCCCAGATCTGGAGCTTTAAAATGTTTTCCCACCAGCTCCGGAATTTTTTAAAAAATTAAGTACGACCACGCCCACCTAAGCACGTCCCAGCACACTATTCAAGTACCTGGCCTCCAAGAGGTAAAAAAGTCTTCTGATGTGGATTGTAAAGCTGTGAATGCCAGGCTCCCTTGCCTTCTGTTTTTTTTTTTTTTTGTCCCTGCTGCCCCTTTAAGAGACAGGAATCACTACGGGGCTGCTCCGACCAGCTGACAGAGGTGAGCCTGCATTTTTTTTCTGCCTTTTTTTCTCCTTCCCCTCATGCAGACAGGAACAATGGACTGCAGAGGGGTGTGAACACAGGAAGAGGAACAACACCCCACGATCTCTGGTCCGAATTTAATTTGCCACTGGTTTTTAGAGATCATGTAAAAGCGCCCTTAGTTACAACTCTGACTGCGCCCTATTTAAAATGTGACTCACCAGCTGCTGGAGTTGTTTGCTGAGGTAACGGGGGCAGAACAGAATGATAAAGCTGAAATTCAAACAACAACCTTATGGGGTCTGATCTAGAGAACAGTGAATGAAAAATGATTTCTAAAACACATAGCAGTGCGATTGTATACATGACTACTCAGAAGTGCTGGTACCATTTGTTGTCGGTTTTGTTTTTTTTTAATGAGACGAAACTTCACTTTTATAGCTGCAATTAAGTGGAAAGCACTGAGCAAGTTGTGCGTGCTTCTCTTAAGGGATTTAACCTTCGTCTTTCAATGAAACTTACAAAAGTTCAAGCACAGCAGAACATGTTAGAATGGGAACAAAAACAAGAAGGGAAGAAAGGAGAAAAAAACTCTGACTCATGCCAAGGCAGTGCAGGTACTAAAATTTTTCAAACTAAAATTCTGCTATGGTCAATCCTCTTTGCCCACTGGAGTATCACAAACATGTTTTGCTGCCCGAATAATCTTTCAGAAACCAGAAAGCATTTCCATATATTTGATAGCTGAGAGGGTTTCTTAGGTCTTTTAATTGGAATTTCATCTCCGCACTGCTTTGGATACTGCCATCCAACTCCTATTGATTTAATGTTTCTAATATATTTGTTGCATGGTTTTCATTTGTCATATTTTGTTTGAAACGTTTTAACCCATCCTGGAAATTTTGTTTTAAAAAATCACTTAAAAGTAAACAGACAAACTAAGTCAATTCAGGGCATGAGTAAAGTGGACAGAGGGACGCTCTTCTCCCTCTCACAAAATACCAGAACTAGGGGACATCCACTCCAATTGAGGGTTGGGAGAGTGAGAACAGACAAAAGAAAACATTTTTTACCCAGCGTGTTGTTAGTCTGTGGAACTCCCTGCCACAGGATGTGCTGATGGCGCTTGGCCTGGATGCCTTCAAAAGGGGATTGGACAGATTCCTGGAGGAAAAGTCCATCACAGGTGACAAACCATGATGGAGATGTGTCATCTCCAGGCTTAAAACCGGGGTACTTCAATGGCCAGATGCAGGTGAGTGGTATCAGGAGACAGATATCTAGTCTTGTGCACTCCCAGACTTATTTGGTGTGGCCACTGTGAGATACGGGAAGCTGGATCAGATGGGCCTTTGGCCTGATCCAGCATGGCTCTTCTTATGTTCTTATATGTCTCTCTTTAAATGGGACCATAAAATCGAAGTTTATTATCATTCTTTTCTTACAGTACCACTGCTTCTATGTAGGCCTACATAAGACTGCACTGTCATTTATTTTACTAGGTGCACTTCATTCTCTGATTTTAGCTCAGGAGGACCCAAGAGGCTGTTGTTTCAGACCTATCCGAGTCCACCAACCTGCCATCTTTAAAAGAAAACACCTCAATAAATGAGTTTATCTAGGGGAAATTTTAAAATAATTGCTGCTCTTTTAAACGGGTCACTGCGCTCCCAGTACAACCAGCTTTTTTTTTAAAAAAACCATCAAAATGGACACTTCCACCCCCCCCCCCAAATTGGGGTGTGTGTTCAGTCCCTCACCCCCACCCCATGTGTTAAGAGAATTCTGGAGGTACAAAATGGGCCCACCACACTTGGTGGCTGCCCATCTCTGCTTACTGCCTTATTCCCAGGCAGAGAGGATGGTGATCTCGCTGTACTGTCAGCAATCAATTTTGAACCCTAGGGGGATTGAGCTGGCCAAACGGCGCTGGAGAAGACCCCCGTTCCAGAAAAGTTACTGCTGGACTTTTCCCATTTCCATTTGGTGGGAAGGGAGAGCGGACCAATCGATTACATACTTAGGTCGCAAATGGAAAGGTTTTCTTTATTCCTTTTAAAGCGAAGCACAGTGTGTTGCGTTAAAAGGTTTCAAGCGTGACAGATGGCAGAGAAGCTTAATTACCTAGGTGACCTCGTTTGCTCAGGGGTGGGTAGAAGCTGCCCAGAATATAGCTACTGCAGAGTAGGCTCTTTCAGATATATGATGGCTGAAAAGCCCCAAACTTTGGGTGTGTGTGTCAGTTTTACAGTTCGTTCTTCTTCCGAGTCCCCAGATTCTTTGCTCTTACATTTAGAGTTGCACAAGGAATGGCAGATGAAGAGAGGCAAGGAACGCTTTCAGGAGGAGCATTTGATATGGGGGAAGGAGCAGGGCGTGTCTGGTCTCTTATCCGTTTCCTCATCGCATAAAAACGGTTCAGTTCCCAAATGCTACCTAAATATGTTTGTTATTGACCCAAGAGTACATTCCTTCCTGCATGAAAAGGCATAGTCTGATCCCCTGGCTTGTTGGGACTTTAAAAAAAATCTTATTGTGGCTGCACAGCGGTTAACACTAAACTGTGACACCCATAAAAGTAGGATAAATGGTTACTGGAGTCCCAGATGTTTCCATCTCCAAGAATGAGGGGATGTTTCTATATGTCAGCTTGGAGAATAGCAGGAACCAAGAAAAAGCAAGCTCAGGAGCACTGTTTACTTTTTTTAAATAAATAATTTTGCATGACGTCTTAACTCTTCTTATTGAATGATTTGAAGCTGCCTTGGGTCCCCTGTGGAGAGAAAGGCAAACAAACAAACCCCAGTACCTCAGCAGAGGTGGGGGGCGCTCAGGCACAGTCTATCTGCCACTTATCAGGCTGTGAGTTCAACAATACCCAGACAAATAAAAAATACTTCACACCTTCACCACCAAGGCCATCACTAACAACCCATACTTTATGGGTTTCAGCACTTTAGGCCATTGGTCACCTTAAGGCTATTGAGGCTGTTGTCTACCTAACGAACCTATTCAGGCCATTGTTCATCTAATGAGCCTAATTCAAACTAGGGTGACAAGAGGTCAAAGTGAGCTATAAAATGGAGGACTCGCAACTAGCTCTCTTCAGAATGATGAAGCTGTTTGGAGAAGCAGCGAAACATTTTAATTTCTCAAGAAAAAGAACTCCAGTTGCCACGACTCAACTCTAGATAAACTCACCTGGATGACTGAGAATCTTCACAGACCCCAGTCCCAAATTAAAGCAGCACTTCTGGCTAATGGATGTTACAGAACTGCCATCGCTGTTCAGTGTTTAAGCTAGAAGCAGAACTTGTAAAGGAAAATGAGAACTAGGTATGACTTATAATTAATTTCCCCTTCCCTGCAATGATATTTCATTACAATTGTAACTTAACTATTTTGCTCCCTTATGCTTTACAGTGGGTACTGAGCTGACAGTGATTTGGAAAAGGTGAGAGCAATACCATTCACGGGCATTTTTCCTTTAAGGGGTATTAGTGCTTTCTGAGAAAATTTCTGAGAAAAGGCAAGGAAAGTGTTTTTTAAATAGTCATAACTGCTGTATAATGGCAACTACTGTATATACTCGAATATAAGCTGACATGAATATAAGCTGAGGGCGTTTTTTTACCACAAAAAACAACTTATTGACTAGAGTATAAGCTGAAGGCTTATATTTGAGTATATATGGTATGTGTTCTAGCTTGTGGCCAAGAGCTCAGTTGCCCTTGGAATGGGCAGGAGTTGCCCTCCACTGCCTTCACTCGAATATAAGCCTGGGGTGTTTTTTTTTCAGGCAAAAATAAGGGCTGAAAAACTCGGCTTATATTTGAGTATACAGTATATGGTAATTATTTTGGTAGTGATGGAATGGCAACTCTAATTAATTACAGTAATTTAAAATTATTTTTTTCAAGCTCTGGGTAAGACAAACATATGAGCACAAACTGATCAGGAATGAAATGAAAAAGCTGAAACCTTGGTGGGCTACTATTAACGAGATAGAGCTGTTTTAGTAGAACATCATGAAACTACAGATGCCTAAATAGTACCAACCAACTGAAAGGAATGATACAGGAGATGTTCAGTACTCCTTGAAGCAATTCTACAATATGTATTTGTATATAGCAGTGGTTCTCAACCTGTGGGTCCCCAGATGTTCCTGGACTGCAACTCCCAGAAATCCTGGCCAGCTTAGCAAGTGATGAAGACTTCTGGGAGTTGCAGTCCAGGAACATCTGGGGACCCATAGGTTGAGAACCACTGGTATACAGCTTTGTAGTGGTATGCATGGTCGTGACTAGGGTTTGATGGACAACAATAGGTTAGACGTGTGCCAGGAGAGGCATTTGTTAACAGTGGAGAGATGTGATCGAATGTTTGTGAATAGAACAGACGGTCCCTGTCTGGAGAGTGGCTCTTTGGTAGAAGAGCAGGTCACCATGAGAGAGAACAGAAGTCAGTAATCATAGTGAGATTCAAGTCAGTAAGAGAAAGAGTAAAAAGCATGCTTTCATTTACAGCTGGGGTGATCTGGTCTTTTTTTGGGGGGGGACCCCCAAATGGAAGTCATGTGGTTATTATACAACATAGATGACTACAACACCTTTCTTAGACCATTAAAATACCGAACAATTTGCGCAAGGGCGCATGTTCTGAAATCCAGCATTGAGTTGCAAACAGAGTGGAACTTACAGAAGATATGACTCACCACGGCCTCACTGATCCAATGGAGCTATTCTAGTTTCCACTTACTATCAGATTTCAACCACTGTTTTAAGAAGCATCACCCTAATAAACAAGGCACAGTGCGTTATCAGAAATGTTCTTATTCTTTCAAAAGGTGAGTGTAACGTTAGCTGTGGTAGTATTTAAACAGTGGTGGGAAAGGAGCACTAGCTGTTCTCTCGGTCTGGTCAAAAAAGTCAAGGGAAAGGACTTCTTATTTGTCAGACAAATAGTAATCTCAGGGGAGGGTGTTGGCAGTTTTGCAGTGGCACACACTGGGTAAGAAATTTAAGTAAGTGACAGAGTCCTCACCTTCATGTTTCCTTTACTATTACTGCATTATTAAAGTAGTCACATCCCCCGTCGATGTTATGTGAAGCACAATGTACAGGTAGAAATGTATCTGTCACCATTGTGCCCAGTCTGGCCCACACATACCCACAGATTTTTCATGGTAAATATACCCATATGAGCATACCTGATGTTTAAGATGTGTGGCACATATTTTATTCATGTTTAAGAAATCTGAGGGGGAGAGGGAAAGAGCCAGAACTCCTTAATTCAAATTAATTCAAGAAAGCAAGCCTGAGTTTATAATTTGGTATTAACTATTCTGTCACATTTCAGCTGAAACACACAACATCTTGCTAAGGTGCAAATCACAGAGGCGTGAGGAATCTATTGATCGATAGGTAATTGGAACATCCTTCCAAACCGAAAGAATGTATCTGATGGAAGAGGTTAATAGTGATAATTAATGCTTCAGCATAAATGCACACATTCTGTAAAATGTGAGATTTAAATGTAAAACGCCCAGAGTGGCCTCTGTTGCTAGATGGTGCAGTATAGAATACTGTCAAGTTCATTTTAAGTCTACAGAACTTCTGTTTCAGGTGCAAGTTTCTGTGCTTAAAAGGAAAATAACAACTGATTGAATGGAACATGTGTACATTTTCAGACAATTTAATATTGAGGGGAAAAGTACGGTATAATTAACTATCAGTGATTGTGGTACCAGGGGTCAGAGGGCATATGGTATTCTCTTTGGTGAACTGCTGCTTCTGGTTTTCTCAAGGCACAGGTATAAACCCATACATGTTCTGAGAATATATACTTCAAGCGGTCTCTGGATCATTACAGTAATGCATCTTAACACAGTCTGGGCCAAAATCACATTGTACTTTCAGGGATTTAGACTTCTGGGGCTGTATCTAACGTGTGTGCATGTGGGTGGGGATATAACACCCAGCCCCCAAAGGGTTCCCAAGGCTTCATGCTTGGACCTTGGCTTGAAATGGTACTCCTCCTAGGGTAGTGTTAGCGAACTTTCGGCACTCCATATGTTTCGAACCACAAATCCCACAGTCCTTTTGTCACTGGCAATCGAGTCTCGGAATTCTGGGAGCTGCGGTCCATTCACTGCCACCTTCAAGTGCCTGTGGGGAAGTGGGCAAGAAGGAGCTAACCCCAGCTGGAGTGCCGTCTGCCCCTCCCAAGGATAACTACCCCCAGGGCTGGGAATTGCACACAGAGAAAGAAGAACAGTGGCAAAGGCAGGTTGAGCTAAGAGAAGGGAAGGGAAGGAGGGGAGAGGAAAGGCGAGGAGAAGTCAGGGACTGGAGGAGGAGAAAAGGCGGGAGAGAAGAAGGAGGTGGTGGCTGAGATGGGACAAGGGCATATAAAGGAGGCAAGAAGGATCCTACCGCCCAACTGGGAGTGGGTTTGGATGGAGAACCCTGGCACACAAAGATGGGAAAGAATGACGATGCCCAGAGAGGAGGATGAGAGTTGGAGGCACAGAGCTCATCGCCAGGGCTGCTCCTACCGGGGGGAACGAGAAGCCCAGGAATACAAAAAGAAGATAAGAGAGGAAAGGGAAAAGATAGAACCGGAAAAGAGAATACTAGAAAGGGTGGAAAGAGAAAAATATCAGGCTGGAGTTACACCAAAAAAGCGACGGAAGCATATGGACTCCCAACCCCTTCAAGAAGCCAAGGGTGGACCAGAGGGAAGAGCCCGGTTCAAGGTGCCAGTAGAACCTGAATTGTCTGGACTGTATGGATTAGGTCACTCACGGATTAGAGTTTTTGTCTGGAACCCTTAACCGTTGCTTCCCCTGTTGAATGTGTTAACAATCCTTTCCTCACCCCATTTGAACCGTTACCTGTTGGCAACTTAAGAGTTGACACCTCAATATTCCTGGGAGAGAGCAATACATCACTACTGTTTTAACAACCCATGACTTTCTTTTTTGTGTGAACCAGAGAGAGAGAGATGTCTAGGGTACAGAAGAACCTTCACACTGCCCTGCCACCTCTTGTCATTTCCCTTTTATATCCATTTCCTTTCCTACACAAAAGGTGCCCCCTACTGCCCCAACTCTCTTCCTGACTATTCAGATCTGTAGGCCTCAACTTTATCTTTTCCATTTCATGGCCCACTGATATCAGAGAGGATCCCTTAGGGGTACTCCGGAGGACACACCCTGCTCAGGGTTGTCTGTCTCACAGCTTCTGAGATGCTATGAGAAAATATTAACTCCATGCAGCAAAACCACAAGACTGGGCAAGTTCTGAAATTCCGACTGCTATTGTAAGGTCAGGGGTCAGGGTAAGCAATTTGAGGTGCCAATGTTGTAGCGAGGAAAAAAAAAGGAGAGAGAGGGGGGTGAGGATATGTGAGAGTGCGGATGGTGTGCCGTCTGAAAGGCGGATGGCATTGGAAGGGCAGGGAAGAAGAGAAAACAGGGAAAGAAGAGGAAAAAGAAGGCATAAGGGGAAAAGAAGGAGCGTGCGCAGGCATCACGGAGAAAGGGATGACAGCGGATGAAGTGGTTGAAGGGATGTGCGAGTCTATTGGGGGAGAAGAGGAATCGGAGGAGGAGATTTGGAAGGAGAGCGGACCAATGAGGGAAAAGTGCGGTGGGGGTGCAAATGGATAACAGGGTGACAGTTGGGGCAGTTGAACCTCTAGAGTGGAGGGTGATGGTCTCACCACTATGGAGTGGGACCAGCTCATCACCACAGAGGGCGAGTTTTTCCCTCAGGGAGCAACGGGAGCCTCTCTGACATCCTTGTTGTGGGACGTTGTGTCATGGGAAGGGGAGTTCCCCAGAATCCATTCTGGGACATTTCAGGATGTTTGGGAGACCCTGATAATGGACAACCTGGAAGTTCATGTCATTTCGCAAACGGAACCCGTTATGTTCAATGTTCAAGCAAATGTGCAGGAGGGTTACAGTAAAAATCCATTTGTTCTTAACTCGGTTAATTAAAAGATTAATCGCCATCGTCTATCGACTCCGCAGAAGAAATAGAAATTCACAGAGAAAATCCTGAACCCACTCACAGGATCTCAACATTTTTTTTCCTGCCAATCTCCCATTCCCCAAAAGAGAGTGAGATAGATGGTAGGCAGCCAGGTGGCAGAGATCACCTCTCCAGGGTGCAAACAGATCACGTTGAAGTGGAAGTGGAGGACAAGCTAGCCTGCCAAGGGAAGGCAGGGCCTCTCTACAAGAACCAGACCACCAGACCTCACAGAGATGGAATCAGCAGCAATGACTTCAAGTGAAATGGAGACACAAGGCAGAAAGAGCAGAATTTTAGGAGGACAGCTGCTAATCCTCTGAAGTTCTTCAATTCTTATCTATAGCCTCTTTTTCCTGAGTGGTTTTATTTTTTGGTGGGGGGAGAGAAAAGCCCATTCTAGATGGGGTCACAAACCACTTATAGGGGCAGATGCATTGCTCAGTGACCTTAGTGACCGATTGCCAGAATACAATTAACAAAGTCCTGTTGTGTAAAGTTATTCCAGCACAAACCGGGTGTACACAGAGAGTGTCTCAGAACCTGAAATAGGGGAAGATAATACTGTAAGTTATTTCCAGGTTCAGATCCAATTCATGCCAGCAGAACGTTACACAGTGGGATTTGGTACCTCAGGATAGACTCCTGCGTTTAACAGGATGGTTTATTTTTTCATTCAGCTGATGGCACTCGTTACCCCTTTTTGCTGATTTGACCATATAAAGATAGACAAGACTGTTATGTAAATAATCTGTATCAGGAGGGTAGATAAAACAGGATAGCAATGATCCAGCCCACATCAAGCCCCTGAGTGAAAACCACACTCCATGTGACCATCAGGAGCTGAAATTAATGCCAGACTCAAGCCTACCTACATCTACTGCAGCAGTCCATAATCTACCAGTAAGGACATAGTTTGAGATCTGCTGGGACCTGTCAGAAAGAAGCAACTTCATATAGAATTAGACAGGTGTAGCACAAAATTAGTTAATAACAGGTTGAATAAGTTCCTTATCTAAGTCAGGATAATAAGAACAATAAAGAAAAACAGGAGTGGCCTAGAAACTGAAAGCCAGCACCAAATTCACAGAGGCACCTGTCATTTAGGACAGTCTTTTATCAGGTCGGTAGCTGAAATGTATAGCCTGATATATTTTGCAGTGAGCCCTGGCCGGATCCCACCCAACCTATACTCAAACTCTGGAAGCCCCTCGTTATTCCAACGACACAAGTTTCGCCATTAATATGGGACTCCAATAACCGTTCCAGGGGCAAACCCACTATGACTCCCAAGAAGCAAAGCCACTGCGTTACTTATATGAGTAACGAACTACTTTTCGGCGGGTTGGAACGATAACGCCGGCTCGCTCGTTTGCAAAAGTAACTTCCCCCAGCGCGGCCGCGGCTGCCTCGGGGACATAAGCCGGGACGGGTGCAGCCTTAAAAGGAGACGCCTTTTAAGTGCCTTCCGCCAATGGGCGCGCAAGGGAAGGAGAGGGGGGCTCGGTCGCGTCCAATCGGAGCCCCTTCGGAGATCTGGCCACGCCCCCTTTTCTTCCTTCCTTCCTCCCTCCCCCCCCCTCTCTCTCTTTCGCAGCCAATGGCCCGCCCTCCCCGACCAAAACATTGACACGCGCTCGGGGGGCTTTCTCTTCCGACACGTGACGCGGGAGTCCATTGGACGTCACAAAGGCCCGAGCAGCCAATGGCCGGCGCGGGCGGCGGGTGGCAACGGGCGCCGCGCGGGCCGGCCAATGGGCGGGGCGGGGCGGCCAAGGGGCGGGGCCCAAGGAGGTGGTGGAGGTGGTGGAGAGATTCCCGGGGACTTCCGTCAATAAGAAGGTAACCTTTGGAGTCTCCGGGAGCTGCGCTTCGGGTTGCGGCGGCGACGGCGGCGGCAGGAGGGGGGGTGAGAGCCAGGGCGGAGGAGGAGGAGGAGGGGGGGATTTCGGGGCAGGCGATGCGGGGGTTGGGGTTGGAGCTTTGCAAGGCTTCAGGACCGCTTACGGAGCTCTGCTTGCAAAGGAGGGGCGGCGAGGCGTTTGGAGGACCGGGTTGGGGCGGGGGGGGACCCCCTTGGCAATTCCCGCGCCTGGACCCCTCCCCTCCCCTCCCCTCCCCTCTCCTTCCCTGGAGCACCTCTTGCAAGCAGAGGTCGGTGGCCCCCGCCGAGGGTGTGTGTGTGTGTGGGGGGGTTCTTCTGGGGGAACAGGAGTTTGGTTCCCCCAAAGTCTTGGTGTCCGTGGCCCTAAAGCAGGCATGTCCAATCTTCGCCCCTCCTGATGTTTTGGACCACAACTCCCAGAATCCCAAGCCTGTATTTCTAATGGCAAAGGACTGTGGGAGTTGTGGTCCAAAACATCTGGAAGGCCAAAGTTTGGACATGCCCGGGGAACAGGAGTTTGGTTCCCCCAAAGTCATAGTGTTGATGCCCTGAAAAGCCCTGATGGATTGCTCCGGCACGGCTCGCTATCCGTCATTCAGGCAACTTGAGGTGGATCCTACAGCAGTGGTGGCGAACGTTCAGCCCTCCAGATGTTTTGGACCACGACTCCCACAGTCCTTTGTTATTGGCAATGCCAGCTTGGAATTCTGGGAGTTGTGGCCCAAAACATCTGGAGTGCCCAAGGTTCCTGTGGTAATAGTGAACCTTGGGCACTCCAGATGTTTTGGACCACGACTTCCACAGTCCTTTGTCATAGGCAATGTGGGCTTGGAATTCTGGGAGTTGTGGCCCCAAAACATCTGGAGGGCCAAGGTTTGGACACCCCTAGAGGAAGGCTTCTGTCTCCTCTTAGGTAGTCAGTTGCCACCTGGACCTTGGAGGTCTGCCCTCTGGCCATCCCTTGCTTATTACTTCCTATGTAGCCCATGTCGAGGTGGCAGCCAAGAAGGGGCACTCTTTGTTTTTTTTTTGTTGAGCATCGCAATGCTACCGCGATCATGTGCCGTGGGCTTGGTCCACATGAAGGATGCAGTGGTCAGTTGGAGGACAAGTGGCCTAGTGAACTGTTATAATGGCCGATTTTAAATGGCACAAGTATTTCCCCCCTTTCATGTATTGTATATTGTAAAGGCCTTTGGACAAAAACAATAAAGTCTTTTATAGCAAGCAAACCTTTGGCACTCTAGATGTTTTGGACCACAACTCCCACAGTCCTTTGTCATTGTCAGTCTAGGCTTGGAATTCTGGGAGTTGTGGTCCAAAACATCTGGAGTGCCAAAGGTTCACCACCACTGGTGTATAGCATCTCCTACTCCCACGAAACATTCTTGGGTGGAAAAGGGGTTAGTCCCACAACTGTCCAGTATCTTTTTTAAAACTGCCTAGTCATATGCATGTGGTTGGAAATATGTTCACTCTGTATAACTAGAGTAGGCCCACTTGAACCAGTGGGACTTCTATAACATAAGATAACATAAGAAGAGCCATGCTGGATCAGGCCAAAGGCCCATCTAGTCCAGCTTCCTGTATCTCACAGTGGCCCCACCAGATGCGTTTGGGAGCGCATGAGACTAGATATCTGTCTCCTGATACCACTCCCCTGCATCTGGCCCTTGAAGTACCCTGGTTTTAAGCCTGGAGATGACACATCTCCATCATGGTTTGTAACCTGTGATGGACTTTTCCTCCAGGAATCTGTTCAATCTTCTTTTGAAGGCATCCAGGCCAGATGCCATCACCACATCCTGTGGCAGGGAGTTCCATAGACTAACAACGTGCTGGCTGAAAAAATATTTTCTTCTGTGGGTGTTGACCCACCAGATCCCCCACTGACTGGTGTAGGCCTATTCCAGTTGTTCTTTCTGCGCTAAATGACAGGGATTTCAACCACTGCTGCCTCAGCATGGATAGACGGTGGCTCTTTTTCACCTGAAAACAGAATACAGTAGGACCCCCGTATCCACTGATTCATTATCCACTGATTCAGTTATCCATGGTTGGCAGCGGAAAAATAAATAAATAATTCAGCAGACGTAAAGCAAGCGACTGTCACAAAGAGCAGCTGTAAAGCAAGCTACGGTCATAAAACAGCAGCCGTAAAGCAAGCTACTGTTGCAAAACAGCTATAAAGCAAGATGCTATCATAAAACAGCAGTTTTGGGGACATTTTTGGCATTCTTTCTTATCCACGGTTTTCGTTAACCACAGGAAGGCTTGGAACCAATCCCCAGCGGATACTGGGGTCCTACTGTAGTTAATTTAGAAGTCCATTTTCCTCTTCTGTCTTTGCAGCCACCTGCATTACTAGTCCATAGTGCCTTTCTGTGTTGTGAGCAAACACTAAAGCTTCAATGCTTTTTTTCATGCTGGGCTTGAGGGTAGCGACTGATAACCTAAAGTAGTGATGGCGAACCTTTTAGCGACCAAGTGCCCAAACTGCAATTCAAAACCCACTAATTTTTTGCAAAGTGCCAATATAGCAGTTTAACCTGAATACAGGTGGCTGTGAAGGATGCTATGTTGGGTGCCCACAGAAAGAGCTCCGAGTGCTGCCTTTGCACCTGTGCTATAGGTTCGCCAACACTGGCCTAGGCCCTAGGCTGGAAAGACCTGTGACTTGCCTGTGAAACATGGCGAAGTGCTGCTGCTATGCCATAAACGTAGCTAATTAGAGTACTGATATCAGAAGGACACATTCAGGAGGGGATTAAGTTCCCTGAAAACTTCGTGGGAAGATTTAGGTGAGCCTAGCTAAGCAGGGTCAGGCCTGGCTAGTACGTGGATGGGCGACCACCAAGGAATACCAGGTGCTGTAGGCGCCTGGAGTAGGAACTGGCAAACCACTCCAGTATTCCTGCCAAGAAAACTCCATGGACATGGGGTCACAAACAGACGGTCACGACTGTAACGACACAACAACAACATCAAGCCTGCCTTGCACACTTAAGAGGATAAAAAAGGAATCGAGACCATGTATATGACCTTGAGCTCATTAAACAATAAGCAGTCTTCACATGTAACAAGTAAATATTTGCCTTCATGGGGTTTTAAAATGGTCAGTGGAGAACTTTATCTCACCCACCTGCTTAATTAATTTCCTTTCAGTGACTGAAGTGTAGTTCCACTATACTGTACAATACTTCCA
Source organism: Phrynocephalus versicolor (assembly GCA_023846285.1). Classification (NCBI taxonomy): domain Eukaryota; kingdom Metazoa; phylum Chordata; class Lepidosauria; order Squamata; family Agamidae; genus Phrynocephalus; species Phrynocephalus versicolor. Next base: position 35,561,158 of record JAHTLZ010000122.1, on the reverse strand, counting down.
TTCAGCCTCAAAGGACAAACACTGCCTCCCCACCCCCATCCCATTTACAATGGAGTTACTGTTGTCATTTTTCATTTGCTTTTTCTGGCTTTTTCCGGCTTTATGCGGAGGCCGTTATTCTGCAGATAAAACAAACATACTGTGTAATTTTGAACCACAAAGGTGCCAGTTGAGATCTGACTCAATGAGGCTGGTAACAGAGATCCAGAATCTCTTTGGGTTTGGCGCTGTAGTGGCTAAGAAATGCAGTATTAGGGGACAGCAAAGGAAGAGAATATTGAACTTGCCTCCTCCCTTGTGGGTTTTCCAGAGGCATCTGCTAGCCACCATTGGGGTGTCGGATGCTGGACTAGTAGGCTGAGGTGAGCCAAGGAGCCACATACAGCCCTGAAACCTCAGGTAGCTGTTTTCCTACCCAGCCCACATGATGGCCAACCCATTTTTAATCCCAAGTGGTCAGTTGTGCACTTCAGTAGGCATAAACCTGCTGTTTGGGTCTACTTCTACACTCCACCTTGACATAGGCTCCCAGACTCCTCCTTCCCACCTTCCAAAACTGAAGGTGTCTCTAGGTAAGCAACCCACACATGTAAGGTGTCTAAAATAAGGAACAAGGAAGTAAATGTCCCAAACAGCTAATTGCATTCTTTAGATCAGTGGTTCTCAACCTGTGGGTTCCCAGATGTTCCTGGATTGCAATTCCCAGAAACCCCTGGCAGCACAGCGAGGGGTGGAGGCTTCTGGGAGTTGCAGTCCAGGAACATCTGGGGACCCACATGTTGAGAACCTCTGCTTTAGATGGTGAAACTGGTCTGTTTTGGGCTCAAAATGTTGTTAAAGGCCTGGGAAGACGCCATTATACACAGAGGTGTGTTATACAGTATACTTGCAGCCTATGAGTTACACTTTGCCCACAGTAAGCTTGGTTGTGATCAGTTAGAGCTTCTGGTTTTTTCCTGTTACTACGTGTTATAAAACTAAATACAGTGGTGCCTTGTATAAAGGAATTAATTCGTTCCAAATGCAATAATGTCAAGCAAAATTTCCTTTATACACATTTCCCATAGGAATGCATTGAAAGCAGAGTAATCCCTAATCGGGACCATTTTTATGTTATACGGATTCGCCCCATAGGCAATTGTTAAGCAAATCCAATTTTTAAATGTTTTACCGATTTTATGTTATAGAGATGGTTTGTTATATGAGGGTCCACTGTAGTTAGATAGTTCAGGATTGTGCCAGGTGTCTTCACTTTTACCGTAATCGTTCATTTATCTATTTTTGTAACCTTTGTACTGTCTTGAGTGTGTGCTAAGAAATTCCACAATGCCCTGTGTTGCAATTATCATGCAAACCTAGTTAAGTGTTAATTGCTTGAAGTATCGAGGGTCTCCTTGTTACTGTTTCTGAGAACTCAGGCCCTTCTGAGCACACTGCTGGATTGGGAAGATGTTTTGTCCCCCCAAAATGATTTGAGATCCCTCTCTTGGAATGAAAGCTACAAAAGGGGGGGGGGGAGTTAAATAGACAAGCAGGTTGTTAGTACAGTGGTACCTTGTATAAAGTAATTCGTTCCAAATGAAATTATGTTAAGCAAATTTTCCTTTATACAAATTCCCATAGGAATGCATTGAAAACGGAGTGATTCCATTTTTATGTTGTACGGATTCTCCCCATAGGCGATTATGTTAAGCAAATTTCCCCTATCTCTGGAATTTTTTATGTTATACAAATTTTATGTTATACAAGCTGTTTGTTATAGAAGGGTCCACTGTATTGGAAAAACAGCTTCCTTACAGTTCTTCTGTGATGACTGACAATTCTTCCCCCTCCCCGTACGACACTTGGATAAAATAGGAATCCCCACTTCACCCATATGCATGCAGTGAACAGATTTATTTATGATTTAGCATTTTGCTGAAGCATGTTGGGTATATCCGTGCCGTTAAAGGTAACAAGTTGAGTAGGTAACAACAAGGTTGAGTAGGTAACAACGAGGTAACAACAAATCTCAGTTGCTGTATCCCTTATCTTGAGTTTCCACTCTGGGTGTTTACGTAGCACATGTTCTAGTGAAGGGAGTAGGAAGCCTCTTTATCACCTCCCTGCGCCACCTCAGGCTTGACCACTGGGTGCAGCTTGTGACTTGGGAACCCTGTTTGTTGTCAAGCAAGGAGGCTTTTTTGTGGGGGGTGGGGGAGACACAACTGGATATGACTTCTTAAAAATTAACCACCATCCTTGACCAACCTTTGTCATCACTGGCTTTGCGGCGAGCATTAGCAGGGTCTCTCAGGAGAACTGAAGGATTAAAAAAGACATTCTGTTGTTGCTTCCATGTTATGTCAGATATTTAAATATGTTTAAATATTTGAAAGGATGTCATATTGAAGAGGGAACCGGTTTGTTTTCCGTGGCTTCAGAGACTAGGACTCGGGGCAATGGTTTCAAACTACAGGAAAACAGATTCCATTTGAACATTAGGAAGAACTTCATGACAGTTAGAGCACTTCAGCAATGGAATAATATGTTGCCCCAAAGGAGGGTGGTGGAGTCTCCTTCTCTGGAGGTTTTTAAGCAGAGGCTGGATGGCCATCTGTCGGAAATATTGTGATGGGGTTCCTGCATGGCAGGGGGTTGGACTGGATGGCCCTTGAGGTCTCTTCCAACGCTATGCTTCTATGATATCATCTTGTAACTTGAAGGTTCATCAGGGTAATGAGCTTAAAGTACCAAGATGTGGCTTCATCTGCTGGATAGCTCAGTGGGTTAGGCATCTGGCTGTGGATACAGAGGTTGGGGGTTTGGTCCCCCCCCCCCAACTGAGCCTCCTTGACAAGGGCTGAATGCAAGAGCCCATGCTATGCCATTGTGAGGCGTGGATGATGATTCTCTAGCATGTGCTAATATCCTCACCATCCACACCTGCACCTTTTATCATGCCACACCCGTTTATTTGCCACGGATGTAATAATGAAATTGTTAAAACTCCCATTTTTTCCAGAAAGGGAACCATGCCTTTTTTGGGCCAGGATTGGCGGTCTCCAGGATGGAGATGGATTAAAACAGAAGATGGTTGGAAGCCTTGTGGACCTTGCAGATCAGAGCTTGAATTGGAAAATAGTCATCTTGACAATGACATTCACTCTGTGTAAGTCTTCAGGGCGGAAGGGGTATGTGTGGGTTGGCAGAAATAGGGGGAAAAACTGGCTCATTCAAGAACTGAAATATTGCCTTAACTGTAATGCTTCTTTTATTTACCGTAGAATATATTATATTTTAGAACATACAGGAACTGTCTTTACTTGGTTCTCTCCACTGTGACTGGAGTCATTGGCCAAACCTGTGTGGGGAATGGTGGCCACTGTGGCTGGTGCACTGGGGTTGACTCAGTTGACGGCAGGAAAGCGGCCCCTCTCTGCCATTGCATGTATAGTAGGACTGCTGTATCCATGAGAGATTGGTTCACGGCCGCCCCACTGATAACAAAATCTGTGGATAAGAGTGAACTCTCTTATCCAAGGCTGGCAACAGTGACAGTGGTGGCATGGGTGCTGGGGGCAAAAGCGGTGGCACCATGGCACATGTGCTTTGTGCTGCCCAGGCCACGTTTTAAGAACATAACATAAGACAAAAGAAGAGCCATGCTGGATCAGGCCAAAGATCCATCTAGTCCAGCTTCCTGTATCTCACAGTGATCCCACCCCTGCATCTGGCCCTTGAAGTACCCCGGTTTTAAGCCTGGAGATGACACATCTCTGTTGGTAGCTTGTAACCTGTGATGGACTTCTCCTCCAGGAACCTGTCCAATCTCTTTTTGAAGGCATCCGGGCTAGATGCCATCACCACATCTTGTGGCAGGGAGTTCCTCCTTGTCGTGCTCGCCAGGGCGCGAGGAGGGGGGCACCCTGCCGGTTGCTGGTGAGCTGGGCCTGGCGGAGGAGCTGTGCCGGGCTCAGATGTACCCACTGGCAGGAGGTGGCAGCAGAGGAAGAAGTGATGGTCCTCAGGCGCCCCTCCGCCCGGCAGGTCAGATCTGCCTCCCCACCCAGCACCAGCACCTGGGCAGCAGAGGTGCCCTGACAACCTCTGCCAGCGCCCTGGTGAACCCGTCATGGTATCGCAACCATTTGCTACCACCCTGACCGCATCCTGCCACAACCACTGACAGAGTTTTGGCAATTTGATCTGCCAGTGGAAGCTAAACTTAGGGCAATAAAATTCAAACAAGCAAATGGTCAGAGGTTCTTAAAAACAGCTATATTCCATATATGCAAGTATATCAGAGCTTCAACAGCATTTCACCTCAGAGAGTACATAGAGATACCAACATGACATAATGCATATACAGGGAATGGCAAAAATGGGCACCTTCTCACCAAAGGTCCAGAGTCTACTGATTTCTGGAGTCCTTTTATACTTTATCATAACCAATCAGGAAACTGGTTACCTCATACTGTTGCACCTATTTTGAATCAGCATTGCTCATTACTTTCATTCTGTACACTTGGGTTTTACAATGATTTAGCATTACTTGCTGGACTCCCTTATACCAGGGCTGTTCAACTTTGAATAGGCCAAGGTCTGCTTTTTCTGGCCCAAAGTACCTGAGGGCTACTACATTAAAACCTCTACTTACGAATTTTATCCATTCCTTCCGAGCACATGGTCATAAGTAAAAAAATTGTAAGTAGAACAGCGGTTTCCCACAGGAATGCATTGAAAATCAATTAATCCATTATGGAGGGAATTCTCCAGGGAGGAAGAAGAAGGGAGATGTCACTGCACAAAGGAGATGGGCACACCGGCAACCCCACCTCTCGCCCCTCTCCTCCCCTCTCCTCCCCTCTCCTCCCCTCTCCTCCCTCCTCCCTCCACTCTGCACCAGCGACTCAGGTGGTTACAAGACAGTGGCACACCGATAATCTGGCTGCTGGTGGTGGTGGGGACAGGGGACTGTGCCATGGCCTTGAACTACCCCGCTCAGCTGAGACAGTGGGCTGGCAGACCCAGAACTTTGCTGGGACAGTGGTGGTCCTTGGGATGGGGGAGGGAGGGGTGGAGAACTTATCCCCTCACTTTTTTATTGATGGCCGGCGGGCTACTTTTGAACCCTTTGCGGGCTACCGGTAGCCCACGGTCTACCTGTTGGGCAGGCCTGCCTTATACAATTCAATTAAATGCGTATGCAAAACACCTGTAGACAAGCCTCCTCTGTCTAATGCAAAGTATTTCTCTCTCTAATACAGTGGTACCTTGTATAAAGGAATCAATTCATTCCAAAGGAAACTATGTTAAGCAAATTTTCCTTTATACAAATTTCCCATAGGAATGCATCGAAAACAGTCATCCTTAATCGCGACCCTTTTTATGTTGTACGGATTTGCCCCATAGACGATTCCATTAAGCAAATTTCCCCAGTCTCTAGAATTTTTGTATGTTGTACAGATTTTATGTTATACAAACTGTTTGTTATACGAGGGTCCACTGTACCTGACAACCACCTCTGCCCAGGCAGGCACTCGCGGGCCATGCAATCTCTGACACCACCATCGATGTCGCGGGCGGGCATTCGCGGGCTTTGTGGTCTCTGCTGCTGCAGCTGATGTCTCGGGTGGGCACTCATGGGCCATCTAGCCTCTGCCACTGCCGCCACTGTCGTGGGCAGGTGCTCGTTGGCCGCTCTGCTGAGGCCCGTGCAGCCTCTGCAGCTGTGGCTGATACCCCAGGCAGGCGCCCCTGGGCCAGGCAGACCTCTGCAGCTGTGGCTGATACCCCAGGCAGGCGCCCCTGGGCCAGGCAGACCTCTGCAGCTGCTGTCATTGCGCCACTTGGGCCACCACACTGCCACCATCCCAGCCTCTCCCACTGCTGCTCGCCAACCGCGGATAACTGAATCTGCGGATGCCAAACTAGTGGATACGGGGGCGCTACTGTAGAGGCATAGATTTGGTGGTGAGAGAGATTGTTAGAAAATAATACAGTGGTACCTTGTATAAAGCAATTAATTCGTTCCAAATGAAATTATGTTAAGCAAATTTTCCTTTATACAAATTCCCATAGCGATGATTGAAAACGGAGTGATCCCTAATTATGTTGTACGGATTTTCCCTATAGACGATTATGTTAAGCAAATTTCCCCTATCTCCGGAATTTTTTATGTTGTACAAATTTTATGTTAGACAAGCTTTTTGTTATACAAGGGTCCACTGTATGGATATTATAGTGTGTTTGCACAGCATTCCCCCCAAACCCCTGACAGACTATTGCTTAGTCTTATAAAAATATTGTGTACTGGAAAAAACTCTTGATACCTAGCAGAACTCAGTGCTACTCAAGAACATTAGAAAAACTCTTGCAGATAATTTTTGGAAAAATAATTTATATATTTACATTTAACTCAGAAAGCTTTTCTTCAGCATAAAGAACATATCTTGTAATAAACATTGCCTTTGATCAGCAAAAAAACACAGCAACTAACCTTACACAGGAAGATTTTGACTGGCTTTGAGTAAAAACCAGCAAACAGTGATTCTTCCTTGCTACATTTATACAGATTTCAGGCACTAACTACCTGCAGCTGCCCATTGCTGCTGCAGCCTCAAAGTTTGTTCCTAACACCCTTCACAACTGTGTGCTCTACCCACACACAAACTCTGTGTATCTACACTCCTCTGTGTAAAAGGTTTGTTTAATATTTCATTGATGTTTTTATATCTTTATAAAAACTTGATAGAGATAGCATCCTTCAACTTATCTGAGGCTAAGCTAGTTTTGCGTAGGAAAGCGGGGAATTGAGGGACATCCTGTGTTGTCCTCGGAGGGGATGCTTGCGGCCAGGAGGGGCTCTTGCAGTCTCAGCTGGCCGATTCCCCTTGACAGCAAACCAGCTAGAATAGCCGGCAGTTTTTGCTGCCTTCCGCATCCTGATTGTGGTCTCAGGGTTAAGAAAAATGTGATTGGTAACTGCCCCCAGGAGGCAATGGGAAAGTAATCCACATTGAAATCTTTAATTTAGAAGTGTGCGGGTTCCAGGCGAGAGGCTGATCACAATTATTACACATATTTACCTTGAGCCCAGTGCACTGAAAGCTTGAACAAATTAGGTTTGGGATTTGGAAGTTAAACGGGAGCTGGAAGAATGTAGGCTGACATTCATACACAAAAGCTGTTTGATTTGTGGACTTCAGGAAAGTAATTGTTGGCATTAAATGTTTTGTAAGTCTCAAGATAGTAATTCACATCTTTCAGCTAGCAACAAATAATGCAGAATGCCTTATTTTTACCACTTCGAAACAAATTACTGTACCTAGATTTTGCATTATTATGTAATTATGGTTCCATTAATCAGCAGTGCTGTAAATGTTGAAAAGTAACACCTTGATCTTGTATTTTAACAGGAGAGATTAAAGTCTTAGTTCGTAGTGGTGCACACAGTGCATATTTTGTATGGAAGAGACATCAGGTTTTTGTAAAAGCAGAGTTCCTGAAAGCTACTTTAGGTTTTTAAAATAACCTCATGGCTTTGAGGAGTAGTGTAACAACCTGATTATCTGATGCAGTGTTGCCATGGGGACTTGGATGTTTTGAATATAGGTGAGCCATGAGACCCCACATCACTGAAATGGGGTTATTATTGGGAGGGAGAAAGTTTTGAAGTGTTGGTTTTTAGAACTCGGTGTGTGATCTTCACATGAAAGGCAGGAAGGATGCAGGGGTCTGAAAGCAAAATTACTGGTACAGTACCTGTTTTCTTATTGAGGTGGCAAAGAAACCAGTCAGGATTGCAATGGGAGAAAATCAGGTACATTTTCTGCTACAAAGGTTTTTTTTTCAGGTAATATATATAGTACTAGATCAGCACTTTATGTACATCTAGAAAGTATATTGATCCAGTCACACAGCTCTCAAGTGACCATAGTAAAGTGGCAGTTCTGTTCATGGGCCTCTCTTCCATTTTTCTTCTTTTGAATACTTGCATACTAGCGACAAGAACTACTTGAGGTGGTTGACAGTAAATCGGACAGTCTGTCCAACAAATCAAGCACCAGCCAATCCACGCCCTTTATGAACACCAATACAAATTACACCAAAGGCCAGAAAGCACCTTGAGACTCATGTCCATAACTCACCCGGAGAGGGGTCGTTCCATGTCAAATTAACCAATGAAAAATCCATTTTGGAACTTGATGACATGGTTAGTTTTTGGTACATTAGTACCTTACCATGAGATGTTTTAAAAAATTTCAGATTTTTTGGTCCACCCGTTTCTGAGATAACTGCATTTTCAAAATTGCAAAAATAAAATAAAATGCCAACATCCACTCACCAGCATAATTTCAAATGTTATTTAATAGATAGCTGTGATAGCTACGCATCTGGGGCAGGTGTCATTTTAAAGATCATGAATAGGGCTTTCATGATGTAATTCTGCATTTTCAAAAAAAAATTTACACATTTGAATAATTATAGCATTTGAATTTTTGGAAAAACAATTTTAAAAATTTTTTCATTTCATATACAACAAATTTTCAATGAAAATTTGATATACAATATACAACTATTTTCCTTCCACAACTTAAAAAAATCCCAGTCTCACTTACTCTGTACCCCAGAGCACAGAGAGAACTCCTAGTTCCCTGAGCTCTTTGCCCTCTGAAGATGCCAGCCAGAGAGTCTGGCGAAACATCAGGAAGAAAAACTTCCAGAACACAGCCAAACAGCCTGAAAAACTCACAACAACAATCTTCTTTGCCTCTCTCTGTGTGGTGACCTGTAAGATCAAGAACAGCTGCTAATCCACTGAAAGTCTTAAATTCTCACCTATAACCTCCTTTTCCTGAGTGGGGATTTTTTGGGCAGGGGGAGGAGAAAAGCTGGTTCTAGATGGAGTCACAAACCACTTATGTTACAGTAATCCGTCTTGTTTGCTTAAACCATTTCCTCAAATAGGCAGAGAGCAATGCTTCTTATGGTGACTTTGATATTGAACTGAAGTTCAGTTTCTTCTTGCTTAGGAAATTTGCAATGAATGGGCAATATATGCTGAGAAAATGCAAGTGGAGCTGGTCTGTGGCTTGGTGTGGATGATTAAGTCTTCGTTTTAATAAGCTTTTTGCCTCAATGTACCAGTTCTTTTGCTGCATGAACAATATCAGAACTGAAGGACTTCAATTATCTGTAGTTTTCCCTTTCTGATTGATCTGGGAAATGGGTTTCCCTGTTTTAGATTGAACCTAGATTTTTAACCAACTTTGATTTGTGGTTTAAAATCTTGGCTTGTTAGGAAAAGTGCCATTGCCATTTCTCAGACAAGACTGGAAACTCTTAATATCAGCGGAGCAGGACTGCAAACTGAAGGCAGTGCCTACTTCTAAACACCAGGTAATATTAATTTGACTTTAATTTAGCTCCAGAGTAGCCCTTGGTCTAGATGGGCGGTATAAAAGTTAAATAAATAAATAAATAAATAAATAAATAAATAAATAAATAAATAAATAAATAGTGAGTACACCCCAGATCGCAGTTGGAGGAGTCTGGGGTTTTTGTGTTCCCTTGTTCCCAGCCAAATAGAAACTTGTATTTCGAAGAAAGGCTGTGCAAGAAGGGTACATGCATAATGTCTGGGCTTTAGCCAAACAATATCTACCATAGCTGTAACTTTAAAGCCATGCGTCCAATACAGCCTGTCCTTTTCCTGACTTGCATCTAAGAAACAAGCCTAGCAGATCCATCTGTTATGAAGTTTTGGGACTCAATGTTCTCTGGACGATCAAGAAGACACTGGTGCATGCTCGAAGAAGTGGGCATTGATCCAAAAAGCTAGAGGATTGTATGATTTTCTTTAGTGGTCTCATGAAGTTATTGCCTTGCTCCTGCATTGCAATGCATTGTGTAAGAACTGGACCACATGGCTCTCTTCTGTTTCAACAATTAGAGACTTCTGGCTTGATTATTCTCAAAAGTGAATGCGTTGCACACAGGCAACAGCTAGGTTTGCGTATTGGCTTACTAAGCTCTATACTGTCTCCCATGCTGTTCAACATTTACATGGAACCACTGGGAGAGGTCATCAGGAGGTTTGGGCTGAGGACTCAGCAATATGCTGATGATACTCAGCTCTACCTCTCGTTTTCCACCAATCCAGGTGAGGCAGTTTCTGTGCTGAACTCGTGTCTGGGCCAGATAATGGACTGGATGAGGGTTAACAAATTGAAACTCAATCCAGACAAGACGGAAGTGCTGTTAGTGGGTGCTTCGCCAGACAGGTTAGATGGCCACTTCCCTGTTCTGGACGGGGTTGCACTCCCCCTAAGGGACAGGGTCCGCAGCTTGGGGGTGCTCCTTGACCCCGATCTAACTCTGGAAGCCCAGGTGGACTCGGTGGCCAGGGGTGCCTTTCTCCAGCTGCGGAAAATATATCAGCTACGCCCCTACCTGGATGAACGGAGCCTCATAACAGTTACGCATGCACTGGTAACATCCCGTATTGATTACTGCAATGCGCTCTACATGGGGCTGCCTTTGAAGACGGTTCGGCGATTGCAACTGGTTCAGAATCGTGCAGCGCGGCTAGTAAGTGGTGGGGCTGCTCGGGATCACATCACGCCAATTCTGCGTAGCCTACATTGGCTACCAGTTGCTGCCCGAGCCCAATTCAAAGTGCTTGTTTTGACATATAAAGCCCTAAATGGCTTAGGACCTGGATACCTGAAGGACCGCCTCCTTCCATATGAACCTACCCGGCAATTGAGATCAAGCCAGGGGGCCCTCTTGAAAGAGCCATCCCTCAAGGAGGTAAGAGGGATGGCTTGCAGACACAGGGCCTTCTCGGCAGCTGCCCCCAAGCTATGGAATGCCCTCCCAAGTGAGATCCGCCTGGCGCCAACACTGATGACATTTCGGCGCCAGGTAAAAACCTTCCTGTTCCAGAAGTTTTTTAATTGATATAATTTAGATTGTGGGTCTTCTGATGGCAATTTTAGTGTGATGTTTTTAGTATAAGGTTTTATTGTTGTTTTAATTATTTATTGTTGTTTGATGTTTTTTAACTGTTTTAATCCCTTGATTGTAAGCCGCCCAGAGACCTTTGGGTAGTGGGCGGCATATAAGTTGTAAAAATAAATAAATAAATAAATAAATAAGCTGCAGCATGCTTATTCAGACCCAACCTAAATTTGGTACAAGGCAGATCTTGAAGGGGGCCCAAAAAGAAGAATTACACAGTCGGAAGCGAGTGAGCTGTTTTCAGCAAAAAGAAGCAAAATGCCAACTGGGCGATACTTAGTTCCTTCTGCCAGGAATTCCCGCTGAAGTTCAGGCATAACTTAATTGTGTGCCTTTCTCTCCACTTTTATACATGCACGGTGGAAAATTGTTCCAGTTATGGTGGCTTCAGTTTACTAGGGTGTACATTGCTCAGTAGGTTACGTGTCTAATGAGTTCAGTTCTCCACTGTGCATCCAAGGAGAAGAACATAAGAACAGCCACATCCCATCCAGTCCAGCATTCTGTCTCACACAGCGGCTCACCATTGGCTTCAGGGTGTTCCCAAGCAGATGTCTTCACCTGCTTACGATTCCCTGCAAATGGCATTGATAGAGATCTTGCATATCTCTCCAACCCAGAGGTTGTCCTTAGGCATCCAATCCATAAGGATGGCCATGGAGACCCTTGTTCTCCATGAACTTGTCCAATCCTTTCTTAAAGCTGTGAAGGCTGACAACTGTCACCACGTCTTCTGGCAGGGAGTTCCACAGACCAGTGATCCTCTGGGTGAAAAAGTACTTCCTCTTATTTGTTTGAGATCTAGCACCCCAAAGTTTTATGGAGTGCCCCCTAGTTCTAGTGTTGTGCGATAGGGGAGACAGTTTTTCCTTATCTACTTTGTCCACACCGTGTATGATTTTATAAACTTCAATCAGGTCACTTCTTAGGTGCCCAGCCTATGTAGCCTTGAGTGAGCTGTATGATATCATAGAATCCCTACGAAAAGGGGATGGCAAGCCAATTCTGAGTGCTCTATACCTACTGTAGAAGATACAGAAAATGATCACTATATGTTCAAATCAATATGAGGATAGATAATAATTATTTTATGCTGGGGGGGGGCATAGTGTGGCCCTGGGTCTCCTCAGGGCTGCTTTTTGTTTATTTGTTTCCTGGCTCTGGAAACAAATATTTTGGATTCTCCCTTCTGCCCTATGAAAAATGGCTTTCCCCTGAAAAAAGAGGAGTGGACTTGTCTACGTTTTGGAAGCCGCAATTTATATTTTATTGTCCCCCATCACCAGAGTATCTAACATCCCTAAATGGTTGTTCTTCAGAAACAAAAATGAATCTCCAGGTACTTCTATTTTTGTTTTTGTTGTTTGCATTTTGTGTGTCCTACAAAAGAACCAACCCTGTGCATATTCTGCAATAAGTACATCTTGGCTAGTATCTTTTCCCACAATACTGATTACTAATGTATTTGGAGTACGTACTGGGAACAGAAAGCTGCCATGAAAGTCAGGCAAGGATCAAGAGGGACAAAGGAATTTGACAAGCATGTGTGCTCTTGCCGCTGGTTTTCAGGTTGTCTATGGAGGAGATGATTAGAGAAGCTCATCATGAATCACATGTTGGTTTCTTTATTAGTGGTAAGAAGAGCCACAATGTTGTCTATGACGTATTCCTAGCTGACCATTCAGCTGCCGAGCAAAGATGTTGTAAAGTCAGTGAAGTAACAGTAATGAATACAGTATAGTAGAACCCGGTATCTGCTGGGGATTGGTTGCAGGCCTTTCCATGGATAACAAAAACCGTGGATAAGAGAGAACACCAACCCCCCCACCTCAAACTGCTGTTTTGCGATAGTAGCTTGCTTTATAGCTGCTGTTTTGCAACAGTAGCTTGATTTATGACTGCTGTTTGTGACAGTAGCTTGCTTTATGTTTGCTGTTTTACGACAGTAGCTTGCTTTATGGCTTCTGTTTTTGATAGCAGCTTGCTTTGCAGCAGCTGAATTATATAATTTTTTCCTCTGCCAACCATGGATAACTTAATCAGTGGTTAATGAATCAGTGGATAAAGGGGTCCTACTGTATTGTCGAAAGGGGAATGTTATTCACAGCCTGATAATCTTGTTCCTTTACTGACAAACTATTATCACTTGGTCTAGTCATAGGGCCATGTATAAAATGTGACAGCCATACAGTTTCACTCTGATATGAGTCAGTGGACTAGAGAACAGTTAATCTTTAAGATGCCACAGCATTTTTTGGTTTTCCTGTTGTTGTTGTTTTTTGGGGGGGGGGTCTACTGATAAAACTGGGTTCATTCTATGAGAAAAAAAGCAGCCAGAAAAAAATGCAATTAAAGATCCAAATGAAAGTATAATTCATGTTTAGAAATAGACTCTGGTTGAATGGATAGTAGGATCATAATTGTAGAATAAAACTCAAAATAGAAAAGGCAAATTCCTTATGATGAAGAATGAGATTTGCAGATATTTGTGAACATGTATGGTGCTATGCATTCTCAATTTTATTGTATGGCACAGAATTTTTGATCATATGACAGGCTTTATAAAAGCGAGGAATTTTGTAATGTGGATATGTTATATAATATTAAATATGACACTGATTGAAAGCATGACCAGTGAAGGAATAACAAAATGGGTGGGATGAGGGAATCATAAAACCTGTGGAACACTTTTGCAATGTAAAGAAAAATGAAAAGTACATATTAATACAGCTGATCATATAGAGTAAAAAAATTGAAAAGAAATGCAAGAAAGGGGAGAACATAGTAGTTAAAGAAGCTTACAGGCTGGTTTGGGTATAATACAACATCATTGTTTAAAGTGGCTGTGAGGTCAGAATAATTGAGATGACATCCAGCCTGTATTAGTGATTCATTTCTGTGTGTTTTTCCTGCTGCACTAGGTTAAATATTCTACCCATGGCTCAGTTAATCTTTCTGACATATTTATGAAGCACTTTGCTTTTTATAACAAACTACACCGGTTCAGGTTTTTGGTTTTTTTTTTCAGTTTTAGGGGTTCCTTGGTGTACAGATCTAAAAGGAGCACAAATAGAGTCAGAGAGAACTCTTAGGGCACGGATGGCAAACCTTTTTGCCACCGAGTGCCCAAACTTGCCAGCGGGAGTGGTGGTGGTGGTCCAGATTGGCGGCAGCGGGGGGGGGGAGAGAAGGGGGCAAAGGCAGCAAGGGTGATGGAGGGGGCAGGGGCAGGGTCATCATCGTCGGCGGTGGGAGGGGCAGGGATGGCGGTGGTGATGGCGGCAGAGGCGGGGTCTGGTCGTCGTCGGCAAGAGCGATGGGGATGGTGGCAGCGGGGGGTCAGAGGTGGGTTGAGGTCGAGGTCGACGGCAGCAAGGGCGATGGGGTGAGGGTTAACGGCGGTGGCGGTGGCGGCGGGAGGGGCAGGGATAGCGTTGGTGATGGCGGCGGGGTTGGCGGAGGCGGGGTCAGGGGTGGCAGGGGGCAGCGGCAAGGATGGCGATGGCAATGGTGATGGCAGGCTTGGCTTGGCACCCGACATGCTCCCTGCCCCCCACTTCCCCCTCCACAAATTCCTCATGGCTGGTCCAGTGGAGGGGGAAGTGGGGGGGGGCAAGGAGCATGTCGCGTGCCAGGTGAAAGCTCTTTCCGTGCCACCTTTGGCATGCGTGCCATAGGTTCGCCATCCCTGTCTTAGGGTGTGCCTGTGTTAGTCTGTTGCAGGAGGAGGGGGGAAGGAAGAAGTAAAAAGTCTTATTTGGAGCATACAGAAGTTCTCTAGATCAGATACAGTACAGTATATGAAATATTACCTGAAGACATCTAAACACATGCTTGGGTGTGTGGGGGTTTGCCTAGAAATGGAAAAATTTGAAATCTCTGCCAGAATTCTGTTAACTTATGCTTTCCAGAATCAGTCAGTCAGTATACATCTTCTTTAGAAAACCATTGTTATATTTGGTGTCATGCATTAGCTGTATGATTTGTCCAGAACACAGCCAAACAGCCCGAAAAACTCACAACAACTGTCGGATCCTGGCTGTGAAAGCCTTCGAGAATACATTGAGCGCCTCTATGGGGAGGAAACAGTTAGACAGACCTGGAGACTAGAAACACTCTGAGGAAAAAGAGCACATACTCCTAGTTCCCCTGAGCTCCTTGCCCTCTGAAGATGCCGGCCACAGAGTCTGGAGAAACGCCAGGAAGAAAAACTTCCAGAACATGTCCAAACAGCCCAAAAAACTCACAACTACAGTATTAAATAAGATTGATGCTAGTAATAGGAAAAAAGCAAGATGAAATCAGAAAGGGGCACTGTGGATAAACTCTGCATTTGCATCTTACTAAGTTTGCGTTTAAAGCAAAGCAAAAAAGCACGCTGCTTATATCCTGCCCCATAGTGCTTAAAACACTCTCTGGGCGGTTTACACTTTAACGATGCAGGCTACCCATTGTCCTTCCCAGCATGCTGGGTATTCATTTTGTCGGCTAAATGGGATTGAACCAGCTTCGTGAGCACATGTTTTGGCTGTAGTAGAGCAGTTTAACCATTGTGCCACAAGGCTCCTTTAATATACAGTCCTATAAACAGTTTTGTTGTAAAATGGTAACCAAGTAAGCAGAAAGCCCGCTCCAGCAATTTTTGATTGTTTCTAAAGTGAAGTTGGGGGCGGGAGGAGGAGAACAGCAGCCTTGGTCATGGTACAGATCAGGGAGAAATTAAAAAACAATATCAGGTCAAGATGGCAGAAAATCTGATTGTTGAAAGCAGGGCCTAGTGTGGTCAATGATTTCTTTTAATTATATACTAAGAGGCGAGAGTCTATTGCAGATATTCACCTTAAGCATTTGTCTTTGGTGAAGACTAGCGTTCTTTGCCTTGGTCATAGGATCTGTTCTATTGAATGTCTGCCAAAAGACATTTTCTGAGGTACAGAGCACTTATTTTGGCAGTGGTGAGGAAACATTTTAGGTCAGTGCAGTGTTCCTTAACGGAGAAATGGGTTCTGCAGCTTCATTAGACACTGTAGCGAGGAGTTCTATGGACTGAAGATTCGAAGATTGGGGGGGGGGTGGAGGAACATGGACTGCCAAAAGTAATGTTTTGTTAAATGCACACACAAAATGACAGCATGGGCACAAACTGCCACTTCAGCGGTTCGTATTGGTTCTTCCTTTGAAGAAACAAGTGTGTGACGCTCCCCAGCCCCTCCTGCCCCCCCCGGACGCCCCCACGCAGATGCAGTGCCCAAAGGAGGCGGAGAGGCTGCCTCTGAATGGGGACCTGCTAGAGAAGGCGGGGCTGGGAAGCGCCAAACGCTTGCGCTCAGATGTAGTGATATCTTAAAGCGTAGCCAGAAGGTTTTTCAACATGTATGGACGACAGAACCGTTACTTTTAATGTCCAAAGGTGGCTTTCTTTTACACCTTTGTTCTCCTAAGTCACAGCATCTGGCCACCTGTTTTTTGGCCTTAATGCAAGAGCATGGAGCCGGAAGGCGGAGTTGGCTGTAGGTTTGAATGCAGCGGTGGTAGGTCAAGGCCCAACTACCACCTTTCCCCCAAAGTGCCGTTTGAGTAAAACGGGTTGTTGAGTAGAGGAGCCACAGTACAAATCCAGTGCTAGCATTCTTTGGTTGGAACTCTATGGGTATTTGTACACAACCCCTAAACTCTGTGGCAAATGGCTCCCAGCTCTGGAGCTTAAAATTGTTTCCCCACTAGCTCCGGAGTTTACAGAAAATTAAGTGCGGCCACGCCCACCTAAGCGTGTCCCAGCGCACTTTTCAAGTACCTGCTCTTGGAGGGTGAAAAATCCCAGATCCAGATGTAATGGAGCGAGTGCCAGGCTCTCCTCGCTTCTGTTTGTTGTTTTTTTTGCCTCCTGTCCCTTTAAGAGAAGGAATCAGGATGACGACGGGGCTTGGGGAGGCTTGGACTGGCAAACGGAGGTGAGACTGCATTCTTTTGTTCCCTTTTTTCTCCCTCCCCTCACGCAGTCAGGATCAAGGAAGTGCGGAGGGGTGGGGACGCAGGAAGAGCAACGAACCCCCAAGATCTCTGGTCCGAATTTAAGTGGCCAGCGGATCTTAGGGGTCGTGTGAAAAGGCCCTATGTTTGCCATTGCAAGACGGTGCTTTGTCAGTTTCAGTGTAAATTCCAGGACCTCCATATGAGAAGCATTTTGGGTGAGGGCTTAGTTCTTTGCCTCTCAAATATATCAGGCAGTAATATGACGAAATAGCACATGCATGCTCTCCCTGAAACGTCTCCCATGCCCTGTGTAGAGTGCACAGGACTGCATGGGTTTGGGCTTCCTTATAGGTCATTTGTTATTAAGCCCAAGTATGTTTCATATCTGCAGTATGTGAAATTCAATCTTATGTAAAACTAGACTATAGACCAGTGGTGGCGAACCTTTGGCACTCCAGGTGTTTTGGACCACAACTCCCACAGTCCTTTGCCATTGACAGTTCTGGGAGGTGTGATCCAAAACATCTGGAGTGCTGAAGGTTCGCTACCACTGCTATAGGCAATACTTTTATTGGCCCCTAATTTTTAAAAAAAAAATCATCAGAAGCTTTTGTGGACAAGATCCACTTCTTCAAAGCAGGTACAGTGGACCCTTGTATAACAAACAGTTTGTATAGCATAAAATCTGTACAACATAAAAAAATTCTGGAGATAGGGGGAAATTGGCTTAACAGAATTGTCTATGGGGCCAATCCGTATTGGCCCCATAAAATGGTTGCAATTAGGGATTACTCTGTTTTAAATGCATTCCTATGGGAAATTTGTATAAAGGAAAATTTGCTTAACGTAATTTCATTTGGAATGAATTAATTCCTTTATACAAGGTACCACTGTACCAAAAGTCCAAACACGGCAAAAGATGCAGTTTGCCTGGAGATTATTCTTAGATATCAGGTTCTCGGCAAGATGATTTTCACCAGTCACTTCTGTCTTAAGTAAGGCAGGAAGCAGCAGGTCTGTTGGCTGTTGTTGTAAAGCTGCATCTGCAGCAGAGGGCAGGGTTTCACACACCAGTCCCTCAAACAAAAGGGCAGAGGTCGCAAAGACCCTCCCAGGCCTCCTCTCCATTTTGCTCTTCTTCGAAACTTACACATTTCAGTTTGGCCAGTGGTGGGAAGGAGGGGTTGATGCAGAAAAACCCATGTCCTCCATTTGGGGATTGGGGTATAATTTAGTACATCCACTAGGTAAAGTCATTTGGGGTCAGGTTAAAGAAAAGGGAATATTTCTTGCAGTCTGGCTCTGCTGGTGTTGAACATCCATGTGCCTTCTACTTGGTAGGGGAGGGTGGTAGCTCTTTCTTGGTATCCCCATTGTTCCATTGAAATAAAAATGGGGAGCCAGGTGGGCTGATTTGAAGAAGTGGATATTATCCACAAAAGCATGGGTCCTCAACCTAAGGCCCCGGGACTTATTTATTATATAAATAATAAATAAATAAATAAATAAATAAATATGGCCCCTCAGGGTCCTGAATGTGGCCCCTGGAACCAATTGCAACCCCACCTACCCCCTGCTTTGTGAGCAAGCCAGCCTCCACAGCTGCTTCTATTGCTGAGGCAGTTCAAAGCAGTGAGCTATGTCGCTCCTCCCACTCCCCTCAACTACCGCCCAGATGATCAGCATGCTGGCTAGGGGGGCATTCAGAGTGGGAGGGCTACGGCAAGGTCCCCCACCCACCTCCCACCCACCGCCCGGATGGTCGGGGCAGCAGGTGTAGCCGAGTGGGGCAATTTAAAACAGGAAGGCTGTGGCAAGGTCTCCTACTCCCTCCATGGCCCTGAGGCCTCACCACTGCTCCTCCTGCACCCTGCCCACCTCCTTGTGGTCCGGCCCCCAGTGGTGTCTGGGGTGTGGTGGACCGGCCCGCTGTTCGAAAACTTTGAGGACCCCTGCACAAAAGCTTACATTGATATTTTAGTTTTCGTTAGTGGCCTAAAAAGTCTATGGTCTGATCTTTCATTTGAATTTTGTAATGGCCACATGCCTCCACCTTTTTTATTTTAATCTTTTGTCAGTAATCAACATCTGCTGTTTTTACTGGAACATTGTCAAGTTTTCATTTGTTTATATAAAAGGGAATTTAAAAATAACTCTTCTGCTTCATGATCCATCCAGTTAAAACTTGTCAAGCTTTCGTTACTCCCTTTGGGGTTAATTGATATAGATCTAGCATTATTCCCAAGCTCCTTGCCTTGTGGAACTTGGGCCAGCATTGAGTTTTCCTGTTTGCAAAGGAAGATTCCATAGAAAGTAAGAACAAGTTTTTAGTTCTGAGGTGCCGGCTCACATTTTTGGAGGACAGAACCGTTTGTGTGTGGCTTTATTTCAAAAATACAAATACTTCGAGACCCTTTCAGTACCTTCGTATTCCAGTAAAATGTATTCTTACTTCATAATTTGAAATAAAGCATTAAATCATGACGTATCACACATGTTTAATGTTTGTCTTTTAATCGCTAAATGGTTACTTGTCTCTCCCCAACCCACTTGCCTTGCTGACTTTCTTGTTCTTGTCTTAGTGATTTACAATGTCCGGACTCCATTCTGGATATTTGGTAAACCTGAGTTGACAGTGATAAATGCTTCCATTTGACAAACTCAGCTGTTTTATTAAAAGCGAACACTGGCGAGTGAGGCTGTATACAATTTTCCTGTCAGAGAACACAGACGGGAAGATAAAGTAATTTTACTTTCTTCTTGTACACATTGTGCTGTAATAGTTCAGCAGTTCTGCTTATCTGTGTGATGTAAACTGCTTTCCAAAGGGGACCATCTTAGAATCATAGAATCATAGAGTTGGAAGAGACCTCAAGGGCCATCTGGTCCAACCCCCAGCCATGCAGGAACCCCATCACAATATTTTCGACAGATGGCCATCCAGCCTCTGCTTAAAAACCTCCAAAGAAGGAGACTCCACCACCCTCCGTGGCAGCATATTCCACTGTCGAACAGCTCTAACTGTCATGAAATTCTTCCTAATGTTCAAATGGAATCTCTTTTCCTGTAGTTTGAAACATCTTGGACTATCAGTGTTCTGGGAAACAGCTTGCTTTTTCTTTATACTTACCGTATATATTTCTTTTGGCTTTCTTTCCAAGAAGCAGAAGTTTACATTTAGGAATTGTTGTAAACTATTTCTGGTCGTTTTTCATATTACTATCCTCTTTTAAAGGCTCATAAAAGAATTTCGAATAGTATGAAATCAAGTACCAAAATCTGTAATAAAACCCTGCTCTGAACCTCCAGCATGCATTATTATCAGATCACCAATCTTTTTTTTTCAAAGCATGAAACCTATTATAATTGCTTTGCTTGTCAGGAATGGTGTGCATCTTTGCTAGACTAGGTGATGTATACTTCCAAAGTCTGCAAAAAAACTGACATTACATAGTGACTTGGAGTGTATTGTGGTTTTGAGTAATGTGTTGTTTAATCTGGGATTCTCTCCCAACCACCCCCAACACACACCCCAAGCGCAGGTTTTAATAACATTTGTTTTTATATGGATATTACTAACGGCTGCCATGTGTGCTATTTTTGGCAGAATGACATCTTATGCATTTAATGAATTAATAGTGACTGGAACTACATCTGTCCCAGAAGTTGTCAGATGTAAGCATATGTGCTACGAGTTATTTTAACATTTTATTACCACATCCACTTTTTGACAGGCAAGGGAGCTTTATGCATTTCCCATGAATAAATAGGAAGTTGAATTATTTATTTGGTTTGATTTAATTACAGGGTTCAAAATACAGTTGACGAAACAAGCAACAAAGGCAGTGCGGTATTCCAGTAAACATGTATTTATATCCACCGACTTGCAATCAGAAGCTGTCCAGGGCTTAAGCAAGGGAGGCCTCATAATTTGGTGGTACCTGGTAGGCTCCTGTTTAGTTTCTTCTAAGCTTCAAAGAGGACACTTGCCTATTTGCCTCTCTAGGCCCCAATATTGCAGCCTTTGATTGAGTCAGGTCATAGGCACAACGGTTCACAGAGATGTGCCTGAGGTGCTCCAGTCCTAACCCATGAAGAATTTTGCTTTTTTGAACTTCTGCTCCAGAAGCTCCCAGTTCTTAATGTAAAAATGTACCTTCCCTGATATCTGAACCTTTTCCAAATCTTCCCTCAGCAACTGATAGAGAAAGATACAAGGAATTGAACCAGGGGAGTTGTATATACAGTAGGACCCCAGTATCGGCTGGGGATTGGTTCCAGGCCTTCCGTGGATAATGAAAACTGTGCATAAGAGAGAACACCTGTTCACCCACCCCGAAACTGCTGTTTCCTGACAGTAGCTTGTTTTATGACTGCTGTTTTGAGACAGTAGCTTGCTTTATGGCCGCTCTTTGTGACCAGTAGCTTGCTTTACAGATGCTATTTGTGACAACATCTTGTTTTACAGCTTGCTTTGTGCCTGCTGAATTATTTAATTTTTTTCCACTGACAACCATGGATAACTGAATCAGTGGATACGGGGGTCCTACTGTATAAAGTGCACATGCACATTTCAATATACTTGACACCTAGGACAAAGCTTATTGTAAAATGAAAAACAGCTGCCTCTTTCCTTCTTGTCTAGCTGCACATGACCTAACACAGGGAAATAACTTTTGTGTGAAAAGTCACTTTAAACTAGAGGATTTCGAGGCATGGGGATTGTCCATTGTGTCACAAAATTTAACAAACTGGATCTTTTAACTGAAAATAGTGTGTGTTCTTCTTCCAGTATCTTGGACAATGACGACGAAATATACAATACGGATTGTGAATCTGCAAGCAAGAAAAGAAAGAAAGATCACTTTAGAAACAATGCAAACTCTCAGTGTAAGCCAGGATTCCTTTTCTGCTTTGTTTTGGTTTTCCTTCTGATATAACATTTAAGATGAACAGTAAAAATACAACCTTGTAGTCAATGAAACCTGTATAAAAATGCAATTCAAACAAAGTACTGTTACATATAAATAGTGCAGATTATCCAGAGTCCCTTGTTAGTTTTTAAAAAAAGTCTTATGTGTATTTAAATTTAAGGAGCCTTGTGGAGCAGTGATTAAATTGCTGTACTGCAGTCAAAACTGTGCTTACAACGTGAGGTTCAATCCCAAGTTGCCAGCTCAAGGTTGACTTAACTTTCCATCCTTCTGAGGTCAGTAAATTGAGTACCCAGCTTGCTGAGGGTGAGGGGAAGCAATGTGTAGCCTGCAGAATTAAATTGTAAACTGGCTATAGAGCACATTGGGGTAGTATATAGGCAACACTTTTTTCTCCTTTAAATTTTACACAGAAACACACCAGGCAGTTAAGACAACTTTAAAAGCTTATATAAATTGGATAGCTTTTCCTTAAGGCTTTTCCTTTTATTGTATGCATATAGAACCTCATTTTTAACTACCATCTTATTTTAATGAAATAAGCTGCATGCAATTTAATCTGAGGAAGGATTGTAGTCTGTATACACACACACACGGACACACACACACATGTGCTTGCGCATGCGCGTGCGCACACAGAGAAGTATTATTCCAAAGAATTATTAGTAGGAAGATGTTTGATAAGAATTAAGTCAACTTGTAGAGCTGATTCTACCAAACCCCAGAAAGAACAAGTAAAGGATGTTATTACTCTGACAAGGTTATGACTTTTGAGGAAGTCAGGGAAAGTCAGGGAAATTGTGTTTAAAATATATTCAAGCAGTGGATTTTCGCCCTGATGCTGCAAGACTATGATCAGTTCTTTTGGCAACCGCAGTAGGGAAGTAGAGGAGTGCAAGTAAAACTTAATGATGCACTTTCCGAGTGCCAACTTTTCCTCAGCTCTACCCCCAGCAACCAGCCAAGTGTGTCGGTTGAGCTGTGTCCCTGCATGTTTTCTAAGGTCTACCCTGTAGCATTTGGGAAGCTAGGCTCGTTTAAATATTTAGCAGTGTGCAAACTTTAAATGTCTTATCTGCTTTCATCCCTACCTGCTAGTACTGCATTTAACTTACTTATAAAGACCAACATGATTTGGGATCATGCCTGTGTATGGAATTTTGTCTTCTGCTAAACCTAGCACCGAGTCAGGAAAATTGACAAATGTTGGCCAGGAAAAATCAGGGAACTAAAAAAAATAAAATGTTAGGGGCAACTCTGTATGAACACAATAATCTTTGTTGATTTTGAAAGCTAAGCGGTGCTCGGCCTGCTTAGCTCTCAGATAGCATCCCAGCAGTGTTACCAGAGACCTCCAGGTAAGACTAGAAAAGAATCTTCCCTGAAATGCTGGGCCAGCTCAACTCACTCCAGTTGACAGTACGGGATTCAATGGACCAAGGGTTGGATTCAGTGAAGTACTAGGACCCCCGTTTCCATAGGGGAGCAACTCCATGCTCTGTCGTGGATGCCTGAAACCACAGATAGGAGGGAACACTAGATAGGATATAAAAGGGGTGGGGCAAAGGCCACAAAGGAGCACTTTTGTAGGTTGTATGTAGGGCTGTTGAAAACCACAAGTAAAGGAAAATGTGGATTCCAGTCCTGTACAGCGGTTCTGAAGTTTTAAAAAAAAACTAGCATAGGGGTTCTTTTTTTCCTTGATGATTTTATGGAATATATTTTGCTTTGTGCAGTTAGGCCTCTCCTTTGAACTGTTAGAACTGCTGCAAAGTGCCAGAGTCATGAGGATTCCCTGAGCCTCGCAAAGAGGCACGGGGTTCTGAATGAAGCTTGTTCCCCCTGACCTTTTGTGAGTGGCAGGGAATTCTCACAACTCCCACAGTGCAGCAGGGCACATCTGTAATGGTTAGAAAATGCAACACAGGAACTACGTAGAAGCCGGGGAGTGGTCTACTTCCTGAAGCTTTAAGGGCTCTCAGTTCTATAAACTGAAATGGGATGGAATTGTGAAAACCCTGTCGATAGACATTTTCCTGATGTTGCTAAAGATCGTGTTACTGTTTAGCCAAGAGAGAGAAAAAATTGTCTGTAGAAGTCTGCTTCCTTTTCCCACATCCCTTATGTCATGTCTTGTATTTTTTATTTTGAACCTCAGAATGAAGTACAGGTATGTCTTATTTGAATGAAAGTTTATTTACAGTTATTAACCAAACCATACATAATACAAAAATTGTAATACAATAAAAATATAATATGATAAATCAGTATAAAATATATTACTGGAAAATACAGAGCTTGTAAAAAGACCATTTATGGGTAAAACACTATATATAATTAGGAGAGCTCAAACCTCTATCAGTTATACATCTACGTTTGATCATAGCAGCGTAGCAAACCCTGGCAACACAATTTGTGATCTGAGGGGACCTATCTGAAAGGAGTAGCTTAGCATAGTAGTTGGTAGGTCTCCCAGGATGTTTGCAAATAATAGGATGTATAAGCTCCTTGCGTAGTTCTTGATAAAAGGAGCAGCATAAAAGAACATGGGTCACAGACTCAATTTGGCTATTATTGCAAGGACATAGCCTCTCTGGGTAAGGGATATTTTGAAATTTCCCATCCAAAAGTTTGGAAGGGAGCACATTCAGTCTGGCTAAGAGTATGACTTATTTGTATTGCAAGCTCTTCTGGAGGACTTTTTTTTTGGGGGGGGAGTGAAGAATGGGGTATAAATGCAATCAACTGAACAATAGAGAAATACAGTATATATTTCCTGAGTAAATAGTGGTTAGTTCTTCCCCTTTTCTAATGGTGAATTGTTGTCTTGCTTCCTTGTTAATAAGGACATGGGATGAAAATTTATGTTGGCATATATCCATTGGTGCAAATTGCAACAAGTTTTTAAAAAATCAAAGTAGTCATTTACTGCCTTGGGGGGGGGGAATGATATGGGCTTCTTAAACACCAGGAGGCAAAAGTAATTCTGGCCATTTTAAAATCAGAACTTGTATTCTGTGTTTGCTTTTCAGGGTTTTGTCGTGAGAAATGGATATATGTACATAAGGAAAGCACCAAAGAAGTGAGTATTAGGTACACATAGTATTGCACAATTCTGATAATAATGCATTTTATTAGGCTTCTCCTTAATTGTTTTAAAAGTATAATTTTTCCCCTTGGTGTAGTTTCCGCTTTTAAACTCTGATAATAGTTTTAATTTTTGTATCTGTTTCTTATCATCCTGAAGTTCAGTCATAGCAAATAGACTTATTTTGTGAGATCAAAATGTTCCGTGGTCTGAGGAGACTGATGAAGCTACTTGGATGAGAAGCGAAACCTTTCCATATCACAAGAAAAGAAGTCCAGTTGCCATGACTTCCAAATAACCTTACATTGGTGACTGAGAATCTTCACAGATGTATCTTATTATGCTGTTTTTGCATGTTAAAGTGGTTTAGGATGTTTTATTGCAGTCTTGTTTTTTAAAATGTCTTAATACCTAGAGATGTCTGTTATATGCGGTGCATAATAACTGAATTATACTTGCTGTAAGTAGAGAGGCTGGTTTGTTTTGGGGCAGTAGGGTAGGTCACAGTCAAACCGTTGTGATCCACCACACTGACTGCAGACAATAATAGAGATAAAAAAATCTTTGTATGTGGCCCTTGCTTACTCAAAATGACAAGACAGCAAATGACAAAAATGAAGTATGTTCCAAGCACAAGTGTGAGCCATCTGTGAACATCCGAACAGAGTGAGACAAGGCTTCCCTTCTCTCAAAACCAAAACTTCTCCCACTTTTGGAAGAATACAGGGGAGTTCTGTTCCTCTGGTTTGAGACAGTATCGTTGTGTATGTGGTTACGTGGGTCCCTTCCAGCTCTGTGGTTAAATGCCTGTACTGCAGGTAAAACTGTGCTCACGACCTGGGGTTCAATCCCAGATAGCAGGCTCATGGTTGACTCAGCCTTCCATCCTTCTGAGGTCAGTAAAATGAGTACCGGGGGGGGGGGGCAATGTGTAGCCTATATACTGTAATTAAAAACTGTAAACTGCCCAGAAGTGGTATGGGGCAGAACACTTGATTGTATAAATTACCCATTAGGAAGCTGCCTTGTGCATCACTAACATAATTCTTATTTCTCCTTAACCCCCCCCCCACACCTTTTCTTTTCAAGAGACACGGCTATTGCACTTTGGGAGAAGCTTTTAATCGCTTAGATTTTTCAAGCGCAATTCAGGATATCAGAAGATTCAATTACGTGGTGAAAGTAAGAGGTGTTCTTGTTATGATCTCCTGGTACTGTGTAGTTCCATGATTTCATTTAGCTTAACTGTAAAAAAAATCATCATCAACTTGTTACAATTTGGTGACCTCCTGGAAAGAGTTTGTCTGAAATGGGAAGGAAGCAATGGCCACCATTTATCAAATTAATTAATAGTGAGTTTTATTGAAACATTTCTCCAAGGGCCTTCTGAACAGTGCTCCCTCTGCCTTGGATGGCACTTTAGAGTGGCACCTTTTCCCCCTTGCTCTCTCATTTCAGGGAGCCTTAAACCTCTCCTTTTAAGGTTTCTTTTCAACCAGCCTGTCTGTTTTGGCTTCCTTCCTTTGTTATCGCTCTCTTGTAACGCAAGAAGAACAGTAAAATGTGTTGCGTTAGGAGACCATGTCCCTGAAAGCTGCTTTTAAAGCTCTTATTTATGCAGCAGTAGGACAGTTTTCAAAATTCATTGTTTTCTTGTTTTTTACTGTTGTTCCTAGCGATTGTTGTTCATCTATGCTAGGGTTGTGCTTTTATAATCTTATTAGTAAAAGGTATGTGTGTGTCCTGTCTGTATAGGTTCATGTGGAATATGGGAGGTTCTGAAATAGTTTGTTTACTCGAGTTTCTGTCATAGCAAGTAATATAATGAAATTTGATTTCTGTGTTATAATTTTGCATTTTATATTGTTTCTCTTTAAAACACCAATTCCCTTAGCTGTTTTTTTTTTGCCATTGCATTGGCCAGTTTTTTTTGTTTGTTTTTTGTTTTTGCCAAATAAAAGGGGACCTCAAAGTGGTCGTATTCAAATTGATATGTCCTTTGTCACCTGTCCATATTACCTTAAAGGGGAGGTCTGGAGGAGCATCAGACATTTCAGAACTGATGCCAGCAGCTTTGATTTGAATGCAAAAGCTGACACGGATAGAGGGTTAAAGGTAGAAAAAGGAAAGATGGAGGGATGGAGAGCGATGGCCAGCACAATGCAAGATGGAGGGCGCCCTCTCTCCAGATATTCTGATTGGCTGCTAATAGCAGACCTCGGCCATGCTGTTTGAATAAGAATGTCTTGGGTGGCTTGACAGACAAAGGGTGAAGGATAGGTGAATGAAAGAGGGAAACAAAAGACAGTGAAACCTTTGTGTTTCCCCTCTTCGGTTTACGCCAGTGGTGGCCAAACTTTGGCCCTCCAGACGTTGTGGACCACAACTCCCAAATTCCTTTGTCATTGACACTAACGGCTTGGAATTCTGAGAGTTGTGGTCTGAAACAGGGCTGTTCAACTTTGAATAGGCCAAGGTCTGCTTTTTCTGGCCCAAAGTACCTGAGGGCTACTACATTAAAACCTCTACTTACGAATTTTATCCATTCCTTCCGAGCACATGGTCATAAGTAAAAAAAATTGTAAGTAGAACAGCGGTTTCGCACAGGATTGCATTGAAAACCAATTAATCCATTATGGAGGGAATTCTCCAGGGAGGAAGAAGAGGGGAGATGTCACTGCACAAAGGAGATGGGCACACCTGCAACCCCACCTCTTGCCCCTCTCCTCCCTCCACTCTGCACCAGCGAATCAGCTGATCACAAGACAGTGGCACACCGATCACCTGGCTGGTGGTGGGGAAACAGGGGACTGTGCCATGGCCTTGAACTACCCCGCTCAGCTGAGACAGTGGGCTGGCAGACCCAGAACTTTGCTGGGGCAGTGGTGGTCCTTGGGATGGGGGAGGGAGGGGTGGAGAACTTATCCCCTCACTTTTTTAATTGATGGCCGGTGGGCTACTTTTGAACCCTTTGCGGGCTACCGGTAGCCCACGGTCTACCTGTTGGGCAGGCCTGGTCTAAAACATCTGGACGGCTGAAGCTTGGCCACTACTGGTTTATGCAAAGCTTCTTCAGACTGACAAAGCTGCTTGGATGAGTAGCGAAACGTCCTGATCCCAACAAGAAAAGAAGTCCAGTTGCCATGACCCAATTCCCTCGTCTGAGGTTCTTTTGCGTACAGTTTTTATCTTATTATCTGTCTTTACTTCCCAGTGTGAACAGTGGGACATTGTAGTCAAATCCATGCCCAAAGGTGTTCAAGGAAAGTAATAATGAACCTTTTAATCTCCTTTGTGGGCCTTTGGTGAAGTAAAGCAAAAGGCTATTCTAGAGGGATAAAAATGCTTTCTGAGATAAAACTTTTGGAGAGTTTAATTCCCAATAACTAGGAAGCTGTAGATGTTTTGCCTAAAAACAGCGTTTTCGAAGTGGAGGACCCATAGGTGATTAGCAACCCCCTTCTGTGGTCTGAAGATAGCAAGGTTTTGGATTCGAGGGGAAGTGATAGGTATTTGCAAGGGGCTTCAAATTTCAACACCAAGTGCTGACAAGTGGAAGCCTAAGTGGCTACCATTCCTGCTATACGGCTCAAAGCGGAATTAGGGTGCATCACTGAGATCAACTAGCCAGGATTCAAAATACAGTATAGAGCTCTCATCACTAGGAGCAGGGTTACACTACTTGCTAAATAGATTGGGGTCTGGATCGGGGCTTTTGAATTTGATTTAAAACCATGGGTTCTTTGAGTCAGGGTGCATGGTGTCCTCTTGCCCCTCTGGGCTTTTTGCCCCCTTTTTGCCTCTGCATCTGGTATAGCAAAAGAACAGAATGCCATGGGGGGATACCCTTAAAACGAATTTTTTCTTCTAACCTGACACATACACCGTTTATTTTAGGCCTCTCCCCAGACGCCTTTGCAATTGGAGACAGGAGGAGGAGAAGGACATCAGGGCTGCTCTTTTGCTGTCCATTAGGACTGCAACAAAACATCTGTTTCATGGTTGTTTGTTTTTTCCTGTGTGGCATCCTGTTGCTAGACTAGATGCAAGAAATTTAAAAAAAGGGAGACATTTGAGCAAAATTTGGGAAGAGAATGTGCTGGTAGGGGAGGTGCTGATAGCAAGCTTTATTTGCACTGATGCGGGTTTCCCCAGCCAGGGGGAAGCAACTGTGAGAGTCAGCCAGTTGTAAGATCCCTTAAAAAGAATGGCAGCTGAAGCATTCACATATGAGGAATCAATTCAAATAGATTAATTCCACATCCAGGTTAAAATAAACAGCCCTCTGGCAGAAGAGTAAAAATAAATAAATACATAATTCCCTGTCAAATGAATCCATGCTTCCATGTGTGCTATGTATTCACCCCTTTTTTTTACATCAATGTAAAAACTTGATTTAAATGTTCTTTAATTAATGTAACCACAGCCGAAGAGTTCTGATTTACAGAAGTGCTCCTCTAGAGTTATTGGTAGTTTTTATATTAGCATCTGCTGTGTTGTTATGAAATGTTGTCATCATCACATAGCGACACAGAGACAAGACTGGGCAGTTCCCAGTAGAGAACCCACCATCTTAGCAGTGTACCCATCTCTGCTTTGTCCAGGCAAATCTAGGAAGAACCGGTGTGATCTCAAAGCTTTCAGTGTGCGTCTCTCTCTCTGCCTTTTCCTGGTTGAAGGGGCACCTGAGGGTGTGTGTGTGTGTGTGCTCTGTGGCCTTTCTAGCATCCAGAGCGGGCAACAGTCACCATCATTGTGCCCATGCTTTGCAGCATGGCAGGTTTCTGCTGCAAGAAGCTTAATTTTTTTTTTAAAAAAAAAATGCAATATGCAGGAGACAAGCGCAGGGCTTCTACCCGCTTTCCAGCCCTGCCAATTGTATTCTATGCATTTCAACAATTTAATTTGTTTGTGTTTCATTTGGCTTTGCTCATTTTCTAATAGAGGCTAATTACTTTTAGCCCTTAAGAAATTTGCAAGCTTCTGCAAAATGAAGGAACTAGAAATAAACTACCAAAAGACCAAAATCATAGAATCGTAGAATCATAGAATCATAGAGTTGGAAGAGACCTCATGGGCCATCTAGTCCAACCCCCTGCCAAGCAGGAACCCCTTCACAATATTTCCGACAGATGGCCATCCAGCCTCTGCTTAAATACCGTCAAAGAAGGAGACTCTACCACCCTCCGTGGCAGCATATTCCACTGCCGAACAGCTCTAACTGTCATGAAGTTCTTCCGAATGTTCAAATGGAATCTCTTTTCCTGTAGTTTGAAACCATTGCCCCGAGTCCTAGTCTCTGAAGCCATGGAAAACAAGCCTGTTCCCTCTTCAATATGACATCCTTTCAAATATTTAAACATAGCTATCATATCCCCTCTCAGTCTTCTTTTTGAAAGGCTAAACATTCCCAGTTCCCTAAGCCGTTCTTCATAAGACATCTCTTCCAGGCCTTCAACCATCCTAGTCGCCCTCCTCTGCACCCGCTCGAGGTTGTCAACATCCTTTTTAAACTGAGGCGCACAGAACTGGACACAGTACTCCAGGTGGGGTCTGACCAGAGCAGAATAGAGTGGTACTATCACCTCCCTTGATCTAGACACCATGGTTCTGTTGATGCAACCAAGAATCGCATTGGCTTTCTTGGCCGCCGCATCACACTGCTGGCTCATGTTCAATTTGTGGTCCACCAAGACCCCCAAATCCCTTTCACAGGTACTATTCTCTAGCCAAGTGTCCCCCATCCTATATCTGTGCAATTCATTCTTTCTACCTAGATGTAGCACCCTACATTTCCCTCTGTTGAAATCCATTCCATTAGCTTTGGCCCAGACTTCTAATCTGTCAAGGTCCTTTTGGATTTTGGATTTTCATCCGATCCTCTAGGGAATTAGCAACCCCTCCCAATTTGGTATCATCTGCAAATTTAATTAGCATACTCTCTATTCATGGCCTTTGGGAGAAGACAAAAGAAAAGGTCTTGGATCATTAATGGGCAATCCCTGGAACAGGTTTCCTGTTTTAAATACCTAGGTATGGCCCTTCAATCTACTGGGTCTAGAAATGGCCATATCCAATATGCAGCTAACCAGGGTGAAAGAACAGCAAATGCCATCTTAAGGTTCTACCACTCCGAAGGGGGTCGTTATATCCCAGCAGCCCTAAAACTCTTTCAGGCAAAGGTGGTCAGCCAGATGCTCTATGGCACCTTCATTGGGCCTGCATTTTGTAGTTTTGACCCTTAGAGCGGGTCCAATCTAAATTTCTTAGAGCAATTCTTGAAGTCCCAAGATGTGTAACAAACGCATACATTCGTTTAGAGACAGGTATGCTATCAATGATAGCTAAAATCACATTAACTTCCCTACAGTATTGGCTTAAGATAAACTTCCAACCGCAGGGACTAACCCATCTATTTTTAGTGGACAACTTCCAATCTAAGTGGTTAAAATCAGTCCTAAATAAATTGCAAACTATGGGTCTTTCTTCCCAAGCAATCTTGAGCATGCAATGGGATGAAGCAAAAACAGCCCTTAAACAGAGAATAATGGATATAGAGAGACAGGCAGATCTCAGTAGTTTCCCCAATTTTAGAGTCCTAGATACACATAAATATTGCTCACTCCCCATGGCCTATCTGTCACAGCTGGAGACGTACCAATTTAGGAAAGCCTTTACTCTGGCCAGGTGTGAGGCTTTCCCTTCTGCAGTGCTGGAAGGCAGATTTAAGAGCATCCCGAGGGAACAGAGACTCTGCCCTTGTGGCTCTAATGAGATAGAATCCATTGAGCATATGATGCTCAGATGCAGTAGGCATAAAAAGACCCGGGCAAAATACATCACACCACTCGTAAAAGATATGGCAGGCCAATCGGACTCGGACTATTGTAATCAATTGCTAATTGACCAGGACAACTACTGAACTGGTGGCAAAATTCTGGACGGCATGTCACAGCAACAGATAGATAGCTGAGCTTTTAAACCTTGTTTTATATTGTTATATCTGTTGTCTTAAAGGCTTTTAAAAACAACTTTTTGTTTTATATATTGATCACTGTAATGTTTGCCAGTTTTTAAACTTTCTAGCTAATGTTTTTATATTGTATCTTATTCTGCTCTGTTCTATTTTATCTTATGTCTGGCTTGATGCCGTAACAATAAACCTTACCTTACCTTACCTTACGTTTAGCTTTTGCAGTTGATAGCAAAATCCCAGTTAACGTCCCTGAGTGGTGCAGCTCAGAAAAACTATTTCAATGTTTTGGACAAAATTGTTCGAAAAGGTAAGCTTCGCCTGTTCTAATCTACTTTATCAATCACTTTCTAGCTGTTGCTTAAGTACTTGCCATTGATGTTCATGCTTTGAGAAATAAATTTGCCCCTCATGCGTTTAAGCTCTTTAGCTTTAGCCATGGACCTAAGGAAGACCATGCAGGGGAACAAACAGAGTGTGTTAATGTATTTCCCCCCTTATTTGTCTGCTTAGTTCAGTCATTTTCAGTTTAAAATGTGCATGCGGTTTTGCCTTAGCTTTGTAGTTCCAAAACAGCCCACCAGCCTGACAAATGTTTCAAATTTTGAGGTAACATTTTGTCTTGCAGCAACTCTAAGGAGGTGCAAAATGGCTGCTTTCATCAATGTGGGCAACTCTTAACAAAATTATTGTCACTCCCTAGGCATCAGCTACAGAGGCTAATGCTCTGCAGTCAGTGTCAGAGTAAGACCTGGAAAAGCAAATATTCACTCAGCTGTAGAAGTGATTAGATAACATTAGGCACTGTTACATACCTGACAATCTACCTCACAGGCTTAGCGAAAGGTAAAATTGAGCTTAGACACATAGAAGTGTTGGACGGAATCTTATTGAAAATTTACTCAGGCTTCAGTGCAGTGGTAGCTCAGAGTAGTGGATAGCTGCAAATTAAGAACTCTCTGATTGGATTTCCAGTCACACTTAACCAGAAATTCTTTCAGCAGCTTGCTAATTGGTGACTATACATCACTCCCAAATTGTACTGCTGCTCTTCTGCTAGCATAAATATTCAGTTTGATTCTGGTCATTGAATTTGTTCACTCATTATTGTAGTATTTCAAATTACAATAAAAATCAATCATTTTATTGGTGTTCCGTAATTAACGTAAGCATATGTCAGTGCTAGTCTTTTCGAATGAGTCAGTGAAATCCTTTTAGCTTAACTTTGAACAGCATAAACTGGAACAGACTCTGGAAGCATTTAATTTAAAGTAATAATTAAAAGCTTCCTATCTCCTTATTTGTAGGTTTTGAAGCTCTCTGGGGCTCCCTTTCAATCTGGGAAAGCCACGGGGGGGGGGGGGCTGATCCTCTAACAGTGCAAAAATGACTCTTATATTATTGCCAGTGGTCCAGTCCTGGTGGTGGCAACCCACCACCCATATATAAATGTTTAAATTAAAGTAATTAAAAGCTTCCTATATGGCGCATTAGAGGTCCACTGCCAATGTTCTGAGGCTCCCAAGGTCTTTCTGTGAGGTTTTTTTTTTTATGCCCCGGGCCCTGCCGCCATCTTGCTTCCCCGCCTCACTTATGCCTTGCCTTGTTTTTTTGTTTGTTTTGTGCTTTATTACTCGTTTTTATTGCTGTAAGCTGCCCAGAGTTCCCTTTGGGAAGATGGGCGGGATACAAGATTAATAATAAATAAATAAATAAATAAAAGGAGCCTTAGAGCTTAAAAGGGGTTAAAACGGGTAGGGGTGATGAATAGGAAGCTTATAATTGCTATAAATTAAATGTTTTAGTGCCAGATTAGGGTTACACAAGTGCAAAGTTACACAGCAGGATTTTGTCCACTGAGTTTTAAAAATGGTATTCTTCTGGTCAGTTCACTGAGTCTGTTTTGATTCTTTTAACATCGAATGCATACTTGGGGGTGTAGTGAGGAGCCTTCCGGATGCTTTGCACAGCAACTAGTAGTTCTTTACTGCCCGTTGTTCAGGGCAGGGTTGCCAGGAGTGACACACTAAAACAGGCGTGCCCAAACTTTTTGTAAGGAGGGCCAGATTTGGTGGCTGAGAATGTGTCAGGGGCCGATTGCTCCCCGACCCTGCCACCCCACTGCAAGTCCCACGCACTAACCCATAAGCCCCACCCACTGACCCCTTGCAACCCCACCCGTAGGAAGGAAGGCGGGACCAAGGGAGGGAGGGAGGAAGGTGGAAACCAAGAGAGGAAGGAAGTTAAGTGGGGAACAAGGGACAGAGGGAGGTGGGAACCAAGGGAGGGAGGGAGGAATGAGGGAAGGTGGGGACCAAGGGAGGGAGGAAAGAAGGAAGGTGGGGACCAAAGGAAGCACAGGGAGCCGTGGCCACAGGTCGCCCCTTGGAGGAGGTTATCTCTGCGACCTTGCACCCCCCCAAGCTCCCCAGTGGTGGCGATGGCTCACCCGCCAGTCCGCCCCAAAGCTCCTTGGCGGTGGCAGAGGCCCGCTGGCCTGCCCACCCCCCACACTTTCCCCTGCAGTGCCGATGGCAGCAGACCGCCCAACCGCCCAAGCTTCCCAGCGGTGTCAGTGTTGGCAGAAGATTTAAAAAAAAAACATGGGGCGAAGAAGGGGGAGGGAGGGGCGGGCCAGCTAGCCGTGGGCCACTCAGAATGGCCTGATGGGCCGGATTTGGACCCTGGGCCAGACTTTGGGCAGGCCTGCACTAAAACATCTGGAAAGGAGCTTAGAGTTTCCTACCCGGCCTCTTAGAAAAAAATTGCCCAGATGCCCTTCCACAAAGGACAACTTTTGTCCATGTTTTTTTTTAAAGCTACACTATGTAATGAGCAGTTGTGATGGGTGTGATTTATTTTTTTCAGTTTTGACCCTCTCTAGTTCCTTTCTGTACGATTGAGGTGGGCATGGCGGGAGGCAAAACTCTCTGAAAGTGTAGCTTTCAGTTTTAGGCAAGAGAAGGTGGCAGTTCTCTGCCCTTCGCTGAAAACAAGAATGTTGATGTATCTTTTAAAATTCATATTTTAACAAGTTCTGGAAGACCAGTATAACCCCCGTCTCATCAAGGAACTTCTTCGGGACCTGAGTGCTGCCCTCTGCATATTAACAAGCGAAGGGAAATCCTTGCTAATAGGAAACATCAACATCTGGATTTGCCGGTTGGAAATGATCCTGTTGTGGCAGGAGCAGCTCAGTCATCTTCAGATGGCCAAGGTATAAGGAGGCTTTCCTATCCTCTGGGTCAAATAAGAAAAGACTGTTGGCACATGGTGTCCGGACAAGAGAAGAGGTTCAAAGGCAGTAGATTCCACCGAGAGTCTTCCCCACCCTGGGTTGTGTGCTGCTGCAACAAAGCATAAAGGGAAAACCTGTATTTATAATGTAATGTTTGCTTTCTTTGATCCCCTCCCCTTCAGAACACTGGTTTATATTACACTTAGGCTTCTTTCACACTACCCCTAAAATCCGCTGCAAATTGCTTGCAGATGCGGAGCATAAAATTGTTTTCCTGGACTTTTTTTTAAAAAATGAAGTACAACCACACCCATTTAAGCGTACCCCAGCGCATTTTACAAGTACCTGGTCTCGAGGTAAAAAAATTTCCAATGCAGATTTTAAAGCTGTGAATGCCTGGCTCTCCTCCGCCTTCTGTTTGTTTTTGTTGCTCCCCCCTTTAACAGACAGGAATCCCTAACGGGCTTCCTGTCCTACTACAACTAGCTGCTGCCAACGGCAGGCGGAGGTGAGCCTGCATTTTCTTCTCCCTCCCCTCACAGCAGACAGAAGCAATAGAATCAGATTGCGGGAGGGTGGGAACACTGCAAACAGGACAAAACCACATGATCTCTGGTTGGGGAGATCCGAATTTAAGTTGCCAGCGGATTTTAAGGGTCGTGTGAAAGCAGCCTTAGTGAGTAAGCCACCTTGGGTCCTTTTCCAAGGAGAAAGTCAGGGTAAAAATACAATACAATAAATAAATCATAAATATCTGTAGATATGTAAGTGTTGGCAATGTTCTGCGGCTGTTGAAACTCTCCTATGGCCAGTTCTCAAAGATGTCGTTAGGGCAAGGTGACTGAAGCGTTGACTCAGGGCAGAATTGAGAAGGCACGGAAAATGAATGTTGAAAGGATGTCAACCTGCTCTCCCGTGTGCCCGTAGTTGTACAGCTGCTTCTCCCCAGTGAGAAAGGTACAAAAACGAGGTGGTCTCAGTGTGGAGCTAATACAACCGTTGCACACTCAGAACCAGCCATGGCTCCCCATTCCTATGTTTTCTCCCCATATATCCCAAAACGTACATGACCCAAACATGGAATAATTGGATGACAAAGCCCTGGGTACCATAACACTTAACAGAATTCTGTCAATTCTCGTTTACTGATGAGTGAATTTAAGTTGAAGATAAGAAGAATTAAGCACATTTCTTTCATTTGGTGGTTGTTTTTCCCTTGACTCCCTCCTCTGAACAAGATTTGGAGATAACTATATCAAATTTAAGATTTGGAGTGTGAGGCACTACAAAAGAGGTCCGCTACTTTTTGGAGTGAGGTGGTCTCAGATGCTCCATCTTTCCATGAGTAGAGGATGCGATCTTTTTGTTTGGAACACAGCTTGTTCAAATATTGGCATTTGACATACTGTAATACACAAATCAAATTAGAAATTATGTGAAATGGTCCCCCAATTTCTCTATCCATAAATATATGTGTTAGGTAGTTCCGAGAGGCTGTTTGCACCCACCTCTAACTTAGTTTGTACTGTGAGTTACCTTACCTCGGTGCTTCTGGTGGGTGGAACGATTAAACCAACAGAGAGAGTTTTTGCCTAGGGCAGGGTTGTCCAAACTTTGGCCCTCCAGATGTTCTGGACCACAACTCCCAGAATTCCAAGCCTGCATTGCCAATGGCAAAGGACAGTGGGAGTTGTGGTCCAAAACATCTGGAGGGCCAAAGTTTGGACACAACTGGCCTAGGGGACCCACAGATCCTTCCATGTCCCTTCTACCATTTGACATCAAAAACAGTCACCCAAACCATCTCTGTTATTTATTATTATTATTATTATCGTTTGAATAGAAACATTTGTGCAGAGAAACTGTTTTAGCTAGGCAGTGATGGATTACTCCAATCTCAGAATTGAAGAGTTGTCGGGGGGGTGGTGGTGGTGGGACTCAGGAAAGAAATAAAAATGTCAGGAAGCAGCGAGAAGGCTTAGCAATGATTACCATTCAGCTTAAAAGCCAGTCCATTTAAACAAATTAAAAAAAAAACTTTTTGTAACTGCAGAAATGACAAAGACAGTAGACCTGGATTATGTCCATATAGAACATACTGTATAAAACATTCTGGCGCACTAACAAAAAATGGCTCCTTAATTTTGTTAATAATTGCCTTGAATCTTGGGAAATCGAAAATGGGGGGGGGCACATGATGGTTGCTATTTTGAAACCTGGTAAAGAACTCACAGACATTAAATGAATGAGTGAATAAATAAATAAATAAAGCCTATTCTATTACTTTATCCCAGTTATAAAGTCCTGGGAAGAATGATCCTGAAACACTTAATGGTGGCAGCAAAATCACTCCTTATCTCATTTCACACTGTCTTTAGACCTGGGAAGATTTGCACAATGCAGATCTTATACTCATTGGAGCAAACTGCTGGAAGATGGGCGGTATAGAAATAAAACAAATAAATATTGATAATGGTTTTGAAAGTATGAAGATCACAGGGGTGGCTTTTCTTCATCCCCACCCCACCCCATCAGCTTATGGCACTGTTGATCATCAAAAAGTCACACTCTAACCAGGAGTATATGCATACTAGTAGCTTATTTATGATAGTAATAACGTACTATTAATTAAAGTAGCAATAATACCTTTTGCAAAATTGCAGTTGATGAAGAACTCAAAAGCATGGTCTACCCATGGGTAATCCAGGTAATCTTAGACTGCAACTCCCAGAAGCCTTCACTGCCAGCTCTACTGGCTGGGGTTTCTGTGAGGTTTAGTCCAAGAATTCCTGGGTTACCTAAGATGGTGTACTGGCTCCTGTTGTTTAACAACTACACCAGTGATCTCTCTCCCCTCCCCTTACCCCACAGAGACAGACAGACAGATAGACAGAATGTTCCTAAAGTTGCTGGCAGGAGCTACCATTTTGAGACTGGTTATCTCGATGTCCCAAGTGTCCCAAAATAAAAAACACAAATTAATAACTTTTTGTGGTGGAGCACAAAGAAAGTTCCAAGTGGAATTAATAATATATAACAATATATAAAGTTAAGGGATTGTGAAGGCATTTCATACACCTGGTGTCATTTGTGTGTTGATAGAAAAGAAAGTTATTTGTCTGTTGTGGAAGTGAACAGTTACTATCGCTGCACACACTTTGCTCACTTTTCACACAGGTAGGGTCTGACCTGGTCATCTGTAGATACCACAAAGGTCTGAGAGCTTTGGACAGCATTTGGTGAAGTCAGTTTGGCCAGGCTTGGAAGAGACTTGGGGCATGGGGTAAATGGAGGACTGCTACTTGACCTGTACCAATCCTTTCCAGTGGTCTCCCTCGATCGCACACGAGGACTGGAGGTTTAACTAATGAACAACTCTGATCTTGCTTTTCAGCAAATCCACGGCGGGCTGACGCTCAGCGATCTTCCCTTGTGTTTGCTGAACAACATCTTGCACAGATTCTCAGATGGCAGGGACATCATTACTTTGGGCCAAGTGACCCCCACGCTCTATGTGCTCAGCGAAAACAGACAGTTGTGGAGAAAACTCTGCCAATACCACTTCTCGGAAAAGCAGGTGAGAAGAACTTCGCAACACATATCCTCCCATCGTGCGGAGATTCTGAAAGTTTGGTTCTGTGTGGAGGAGGAGGCAGGTTATGTGGCAAAGGGAAAGAAAGACTGTGTCCTGTTTTGGTTTGTTCATGCCCCCCTCCCCCAAAAGGATATGTACAGCAGCACAGTTCCTATGGCAAAATGTGCAAGGGGTTCTTTGTTCTCACATGCTTATGATAGGTGTACTTGTTAAAAATAAATCTCTCTGATTTCGATGGCAGCTGTACAGTAGGAAGCACCTTTATATGTACTAGAGATGGGCACGAAACGAGCAATTTTTCATTTTCATTTTTTCATTTCATTATGTAACGAAAACAAAAATGAATTTTTTTTCAAAACAAAACGAAAACGAAAAATTTTGCCGTGGTTTTCGTTTTCGTTGCGGCAAATACATTGAACTGAAAAGAATGCTAACGAAACAGCAATTTTTTGTTTTTGTTTTCGATTTTTCATTTCGTTACATAACGAAAACGAAAATGAAAAATTTGCAAAAACCCACCGAAAAACGAAAACGAACCGAAACGGACCCCCTAAATGACAAACGACAAGTGAAACACCATTTTATTGAGTCGTGCCCATCTCTAATATGTACAGTAGCCCTCCCACCTATTGCGGGGGTTAGGGACCCAAACGACCTACGATGAATGAAAATCCGCGATATGCGGATGCAGGTCAGGGGCAGTGGTGCGCCACCGCTGCTTCCCACGCTGCTGGAAGACTTTTTCAAAAGCCTTCCAGCAACCCATGCAAGGGCGGTGGATGATCTGATCCACCGCACTTCCTGTAGGGCCATTCCTCCCCCAAGCCAGCGCCAGTCAGCTGCTTGGCGCTGGCTTGAGGCCAGGGCTCCCCTGCAATCTCCATTGAAATGCTTTGGCTCAATGCATTTCAATGGAGATGGCCTGGGACTGGAGCAGCCCCGGCAATTGATGGAGGGGGATCGGGTCTGTCTTGGGGTAGGGAAAAAAGGTTTTTAAAAAACTCAGGCTTTTAAACCCTTTTTTTCCCCTTCCCCACATCCCGGGCTCCAGCGCATTGGGGCTGGCGTGGGGAAATAAAGTTTTTTCTCCCCCAGCCCAGCGCTAACCAGCTGGATCCCCAGCATGTACTGCAGTCCACGGTGTTGCGGGACCATAGTACATGAACCGCGAAATGGCAGGGGGTTACTGTACAATCATTCTAAATTTCATTAGGCTTGCTTCACAGTAAGGATATTTAAAGCTATAACAAGCTTTTCATCAGCTCAGGACAATAGCTCGATGCAAAAATTAATTTTTCAATATATTTTGCAATTGGTTTTCTTTAATTGGGTACTGAGTTGAACATTATCGAGCCATTAAAGATTGGGGGGGCTGGGTGTTTCCCCACCTTGAGTCACTTGTCTTCAAATGTCACCTTTCTGTTCAGTTCTGTAGGCATCCTGTTCTGACAGAAAAAGGCCATATAGACTGGAAGCTGGTGTACTTTGCCCTGCAAAAATATTATCCTACCAAGGAACAGTATGGGGACACCTTGCAGTTTTGTCGTCACTGTAGCATTCTTTTCTGGAAGGTAAGACAGCAAGTGCCTGCAACTTGAAGTTAGACCTATTCCGCCGTTAATGGGGAAGAATCTTGCTTGAGGGGAAGAGTATGCTTCTGCACACGACTTATCTTTTCATGCAATAAATATTATCTTCAGAGGTCAGTCTTCCAAATTATAGATTTCCGGACATAATTATGGTGTTAAAAAAAGGGGGGTGGACAAAGGGCAGCCTTTGAGGCATTGAACGGGAGCTCTTAGTGTCAGATATGCTGGCTACAGCTTGTAGGAGTTGCAATCCAGCAACCCCTGGAGAGTTGTTGGAGTTATGCCCAACACTGTTTTGAGAAGGGGACTTTCTGCCTTGCACACTGTGTTAAATTATTTGGGGGGGGGGAATGAGAGCACGGTGAGTTTCCACTGAGAACTTCAACAAGTAACACTGGAAGCAGCTGTAATGCTAGCGGCTGTGCTGGCCAATGGGCGTTTTTGCTTCCTTTTTGAGTTTGTCCATCATATCCAGATAGGAAGCTTGCAGAGAAGACACTGGCTAGGGAATTACTGTGTTTTTCCATGTATACGACAGTACTTTTGTCTAAAATCATGACACAAAAAATTAAGGGGCGTCGTATACACTGAAGTCACCCTTTTGAGGTGTGTGTGGGATAATGCAAACTCACCTTATTGTTTCCCTCAGTGGTTTTTTT
Organism: Phrynocephalus versicolor; assembly: GCA_023846285.1. Taxonomy (NCBI): domain Eukaryota; kingdom Metazoa; phylum Chordata; class Lepidosauria; order Squamata; family Agamidae; genus Phrynocephalus; species Phrynocephalus versicolor. The sequence goes on along the minus strand of JAHTLZ010000122.1, from coordinate 35,520,102 downwards.
TTTTTTTTTTTTTTGCAGGATCGGGCTCTGTCTTTCCTTGATTGCTCCACCGACCCCTCCCGCCCCTGCTGTTTGCTCTCATTTCCCAAACGCTCCTTTCCACTATGGTGGGTTTGTTTTTTGCAGGATCAGGCACTGAGGGTCTTGAGCAGCCCATTAAGAAATGCACTCCAAAAAAGGAAGAAGAAGAAGAAGCCACACCTTTTTGTCCTGAAAAGGCATTACTTAATGGGCTGCTCAAGCTGGACAGAGTCTGATCCTGCAAAAAACAAACCTACCAAAGCGGAGAGGAGTGTTTAGAACGGGGAAATGAAAGCAAAAAGTGGAGGTGGAGGAGAACTCAAGGATGATTTATTAATTTTTTTAATTTGGGGGTCTAAAAAGTGGGGGGGATCTGATAAATGGCAATGTCTTATAGATGGAAAAATACAGGAAATCTAAAAAAAAACCCTGGCCCATCAACTGAAGGGAGGGAAGTGTAACCTTTGCCTCTGCTTCCTCATTTTGAACGGAGTGCTTTTAGGAAGCAGCAGCCGACAGAGCTGGCCTCGTCTCACCAAGATCCTTTTCCTCTGTGATGCTGACCTCAAACAGTCCTTGGGTTTCCAAGGGTTGGTCCTGAGCAGCTATTGCCACACAGTTGCCCACACAATCCCTGCCCGCCTCTCCGGCGTCAATTAGTTCACTCCCCACCCTAAAACAAATTTATACTACCAGGTGCCACTGTAAAGCATTAGATATATTAAGAGATCCATCACATCCTGGTCATCGCCTCTTCGAGTTGCTGCCACCGGGACGGAGAGATAGAGTACTGGGGGCAAGAACAAACGATCTCAAAAATAGCTTCTTTTTTAGAGCAATATTGGCCTTAAACGGAAATCCTGGACTTTGAAGTCAGCTTATTTTATTTGTCATATTTTAGTCATTTTATATGTCCTATGTGCTGTACCTGTTTTTAAATCTATGTGAAATGTTTTAAATGAGTTGAATATAGCAACCACAAAATTTCGTTGTTCCTGCAAGGGGGCAATGACAATAAAGATTCCTATTCCTATTCCTAAGAGTTGGGAAGGATGCCCAGCTGCTCAACAGGCCCCCGTTACTGTGGTGAGCAAATTAATCCAAGCTTGTGGGTGTCACAAGAGCCCTGCTGGGTTAAATCCAGAGGTGTCTCAAGGCCCATGTTCTGTGCCAACTCTGTGCCAACAAGGCATGCTTCCTCTGGGTCTGCAGCTGGTCTGGAGGCACCAAGTTCACACGTCCAGTAACAAGCAGGTTTTCCTTGCAAAGACACTTTCACACGTGGGATGTTTAGCACCTCTTGCTTCAGTCCCGTTTATGAAGTGCAGTGTTTGCAGGCTGCCAGCTGTCTGCCTCTCTCTGCATGAAGAGCCCGTCAGGCCTCCAGGATAAACAGCACAGGAGAAATCGGACCTTTTAAACACCACCCATGAAAATATCTTAAGGCCCAAAACAGGAAGCACAAGGCAAAATTTTCCTAATGTCGTTCATTGGTAGTCCCTCTCAGAAGCTCTGCTTCCACTCCATAATCCCAATCAGAAGCTCCATGTTATTTCGTTTCTACTATTTGAAGTTCTTTACCATGATATCCTCCCTTTGAAACATGCTGGTTCCAGTGTAACTTATTTCCAGGTATTCCTTTGGGGGATATACAGTGTCTGCCAACATCAGTGTCTCATGAGATGCCTTAAATATGAGATAGAAGAAGTTGTCTAAGTAAAATACTGCAATCGTACTTCCAGAAAGACTAAACAATATAATATTTTTAATAATAATTTCATCATTAAGGATTCTTAGTATGTCACAAGAATGTAGGGAAATGTCTTCATTTTTTATATGCAGGTTATTACATAAATAGTATTCTTATTCTTAATTTTTATAAGGGGGACATTTTCCCAGCTGGTTAGGTGGACTATATAAGAATGCCCCACGAAAAGCTGTTCTACCCATGGATTGAGCATTGTTATTTGTTGCCATTCTGCACAGTAAATTCTTTCTCTCTTTTGCTTCTCTGCCGTCCTTCCTGTTTTCTTCCTTCACAACCTCCAAAGGACTACCATCTTACTTTGTTATTCAAGGTACTTCCATGTGCTTTTCATCTTGGCTTTTCCCCCCTCTGTCTGTATTACAAGTAAATAAGGTGTTTCCTTATCACAAGCACGTTGCATCCTCCAACATATTGCTCCCACAGCTGTTGGTATTTTATAATGTGACCGGGTTTCTGTTTTTAAGGTACTTTAAGCGAAAACAAACCAACAAACATTTCCTGTTTGCTCTCGGATGCACAAAGTGCAGCTTTTAGCAACTTTCTGTTGTAAAAGTCAGGAAGAAAACTCTGGAATGGGAAAAGAGTCTTGACAGAATGCCTCTTGTCATTTTAAATCTCCTGTGAGATAAATAAAAAGGGGGTTGAGCTGCATGGCCATCACAAAACGTATCTGCAAAAATAGGTTACAGGTGATACCTTTGTAGGCCACTATTAAAAATAAAAAAACAAAGAACATTGTAAGCTTTCGAGTGTAAATCACTCTTCTTCAAAGCAGGTCCCAGAAGTTCAAACATGGTAAAAAATGTGCTTTACCAGGAGGTTACCTTTAAAATCCTTGTTTAGCTGATGTTCTTAGAATCCATGGTTAGATGATGTTGGTCAGGCCAAGAGAAGAGAGGGCTTTCCCTCCAGGGCACAGCATGGGCACGATGGCCAGGGTGTACGGCTGGATCCGTGCGCGGTGGCGCCAGCCGTGCTGCTCCTGCTGCGGCTGCTGCTCATCATCCTGAGCAGCCACCCAGGGGGTGAGGAGGGGACCGAGTTTGCCTGGGCTACCCCCTCCTTCTGATGTAACGAAGGCAGGCAGGCAGGAAGGAGAGCCATTCCAGCCGTCACCGCTGCAGGAGTAGGAGTAGGAGAAGGGATCCCAGCGGCGGCACCTCAGGTTGGTGATTCAGGGCGGGAGGCATTGCTGGGCCGCTGGAGACACACTGATCATGGGCTTCACCCACTTGCCACTTCCTCCCCCCCCTTTTTTTTTTCCATGTCAGTCTTTTTTTTTTTTTTTACTTTAGTCCAGTCCGCAGCAGTGTCTGGGGGTGGTGGACCAGCCCCCTGTTTGAAAACTTTGAGGACACCTGATCTAAGGTTATGAGGGATGGAAACTGAACATTGAAAACATACAGCTAGCTTGCTGTGGTGCATGGGGGGGGCATAGTCTGGCCCATTCAGAAGGGGGCGAGCTTGAGTAAGGATGATTCCGACAATCAGGAACATGATAGGGAATGCCCCGCTACTTTGTGTAACACAACTAAACTGACCTTGGAACGATTGTCACTAAAGTTTATCTTTGCCTCAGCCTTCACTGCTTTGCTCATGGTGTATGGAGTACAAGGCGCCCTTTATTTCAGAAAGCCATTCTTGAGGCAAACTACATGTTTCAGGTCCTTCCTCTAAGGATCTGCAGCTACTGTACTAGCTGTGACAGCCGACCTGTATTTACAAGGAAGCTTACGTTACGAGAAAGAGTGGCGACCTAACATTTATCCCATGTGTGTGTAATGGCTCTTCCGGCCTTTCTGAACCTGATGCCCCAGTTGGTATGTAGGGTTGCAGTTCCCACCACCTGTAGCTAGCACAGCCATTTGTTACAAATGCAGCATATGAGAGGAGAACTAAGTTGGACAAGCTGCTCCATTCAGGTGCAACACATTGTCTCTAGGTTGCTTATGCAAAACAGCTGAAGCACATTCCAAGTAGAAGGGGAAGTTGATACTACTTTTCAGAGAATTCATTCCTGATTTAAATAAATATAAAAAACATTAAAAAATGCAGAAAACTCTTTTCACGTGTATTTCCAAAACCAGCCACTAGAGACAGATAGAGACCAGGCTATAAATACATAACATGGTCCCTGGCTTCCTCTAGTGGCCAGGGGTGGTAATGCATGTGAAAATGTTTTTTTCCTGTACTGTACATTATTTGATCAACGATCCCCCTCCTCGGGTTATCCAGGTGTTATTTGACTGCTGCTCCCAGAAATCCTGACAAACACAATGAGTGGTGAAGATTTCTGGGAGTTGCGGTCCAAGAACACCTGGGTTAGTCAACGTTGGGGACTACCAAATTAGATTAACTGTGCCATAATTAGAACATTACACTTGATGCCCTTTGCACATCTGTGATATCTATACCTCTGGACCATGTTCACTGATATCCATCCTCTGAGCCCTGCTGCTCCGATAAGACCCTCCTTTGCAGCACTGTTGCAACTTGGAAAACTTGGTAGCTTTATCATCCTTAATGTATCTAATTTCATTTTTTAAATGTCCCAAGTTGGTGACTGTGTATCTCCTTGTTCCCCTGGTAACCAGGATATTTAATGTGAGACAGGAGAAAGTATGCCCCATGTTAGCAGACCAAACAATATAGAAGATGCAGAGTTTAGAATCATGTGTTGGCTCTTTGAAAAGAGATGAGGTGTGTGCCTAGATGCCCTAAGCACATCCAATCTTGCCTGATTTCGGAAGCTAAGCAGGGTCTGCCCTGGTTAGTACTTGGATGGGAGACCTCCAGGGAATACCAGGTGCTGTAGGTGCCTGGAGTAGGAACTGGCAAGCTACTCCAGTATTCCTGCCAAGAAAACTCCATGGACATGGGGTCACAAAGAGTCGGTCACGACTGCAATGACACAACACACACACACACACACACACACACACACACGAAAAGAGAAAAAAAGAATGGATTTGAGTATTTCAGGAAATAAAGAATATACAGTATATTGGGAAAGGAGGTGCACATGCCTGCTAGGACACCACTTAAAAATTTATTTCAGTCATCACTGCATCACTACATAACACAAGTATCACATATGCATCAAATATTTTTTTAAAAAATCCAATTATTATTCATCATATTGTCTGGGGGTAAATTATATTAACTCCATTATATCTCAATTTCGCCATGTATTCTGTTTCTTCTCTCAAACCAATAATGAAATCTGTTCCATGTTGCTAGGACACCCTTGTTGAACCTGGTTGATAAGAAGCGAATAAAGTAGAAATAGATTTAGTAATTATTATGGTACTGGTAGCAAGGCTAACAAGGACAAAAAAATTGCCAAGCTAATTGCCAATTTAAAATTCAAGTTTGGTATAAAGAAATGTGGAATATAGCTATCAGTGATAAATTAACTTGTGATTTTGAAAATGAGTTAAGGGGTGTCCCATACTAATGTTTTTAAAGATATATGGAGCCTTTTTTTGACATATGCTTTTGAGAAAGCAAAAGGATATACAGTACAAATGTTCAATTTATTTCTGGAAATAATAGGAGCAACATTAGGAAGGATGTTAGTCAACAAAGCAATAATATAATAAGTGGATTTTAAACAAAAAATAGCCCTGAGGGCGAAGGGTACACAAAGTTATATAAGTTATTGTCTTGTTTTCTATTTGTTTTGTCTTATTAATATATGTTTCTTTTTGTACCTTACATGATTACACTGACTGATTTTGAATACGAATGATTCTAATATTGCATTAGGTTTCTAATAGCAAGTGTGGTACTTTTTATATAATTTTATAATTTTCTTCAATAAAAAAAGAAAGAAAGAAATATTTGTTGGTGGAAGTATGTTGCCTAGGGGATTCTGGGGGTTGTAGTCCAGAGAAATAGCTTTTCAGAGATTTAATTTTGTCCATGAGAAACAGGAGGGAGCCGTGAGCATAATTATAGGGCGTTGCCATTTACTAGGCGATTTTGTTTGACACGGGGTTCAGTACAGGCACTTCCTATATTGGGAGAACTCTGCCTTGTTAAGTTTCCGGTGGTGATTTGTGAAGAAAGCTTGGGCGACGGTGGAGGAGAGGGCAGACAAGGTGAAATGATACAACGCTTCTGTATCCAATGGTTCGTGTTTGACAGTCGAACAGTTGTCATGGGAATAGCATATTTCACAAAGCCGCCAAGCTTTGAATGAGAAAACGTCTACACTTATTACACGATGACCTTTGTAGCTAGAGCTACTGTTCCTTCACATTTTATTTGTCCTGCAAGACACACAGAGAGAGAGAGAGAGAGACAGACAGAGCTCCCGTTGTTGTTGCTTACGTTGACAAAGTAATTTTGTTTCACTCATAGCTTACTGGCTGAATAGGGGTTTAAACATATCGATCAGAAACAGCGTAAGGTCCAAGGATGAGCGAGGTGTCAGTAGATGGGGAAATGGTGAGAAGGGCAAGCTGCAGACCCTAAGGCCCTCTCTTTAGAAGAGAAGTAAAAAAGCAATAGGCCTCAGGTGTGCCCTTTCAGTGTGAATGGCACCTGGATTGTGAAGCCAGCATTCTGATGCCTGGGAAGTGCATTTATTAGAGGGAAGGTGGAAGTGCTAATTTGACTGGAAGGTAGGACATCTACAAGGAAGAAAGTTCTGCCCTTGTGACCTGAATTTTGCTCTTAGCACATGGTCTGTGGCACTTGTTACATGCCGTCTGTTTCTGTCTATGTGACGCTGTGAATTAATGACCTCCAAAATGTCCTGTCATTAACAGCATGGTACAGATCTTAACTTACATAAGAACATAAAAAGAGCCGTGCTGGATGAGGCCAAAGGCCCATCTAGTCCAGCTTCCTATATCTCACAGTGACCCCACCAGATGTGTCTGGGAGCACACGAGACTAGATCTCTGTCTCCTGATACCACTCCCCTGCACCTGGCCCTTGAAATTGCCCAGTTTGAAGCTTGGAGATTACACATCTCCATCATGGTTTGTAGATCTGGCAAACTGAAGGGTGGTGGTTCCTTGACTGAGTCCTTCCAGCTTATATTGTGTCATCTTTTCCTCTTATGTTTTATGTTATTGGCTTTTCCAGTGAGCCTTGTCTTCCCATGATAGTGTATGTCCAAAGTACAATACCCTCAGTTTGGGCAATTGAGCTTCTAGTGAGAGGTCAGCTATGAACCCATCTGAAACACATATTTGTCTTTCTAGCAATTCATAATATTTGTAAGGCATTCTTCCAGCACCACATTCCGGAGTACAGTAACCCCCCGCCTATCCCTGGGGTTAGGGACCCACCTGACCTGCAGTAACTGAAAATCCATGATATGCGGATGCGGGTCGGGTTGGGCCTGGGGGGCGGTGGGTGATCAGATCCCCTGCCACTGCCCGCCCTCCTCCGCCGCCCCAAGACTTCTCAGAGCAGCGCACACCGGCAGTGTTGGGGGATCTTTCCCGGGGGGGAGCGGCATCCGGGCCGTCTCCATTGAAATGCATTGGCTCAATGCATTTCGATGGAGAAATTTTTCCCCATTGGAATGTATTGGCTCAATGCATTTCAATGGAGAATTTTTCCCCATTGGAATGCA
>JAHTLZ010000122.1:35473336-35501739 GCA_023846285.1 Phrynocephalus versicolor | reverse complement strand
ACACACACACACACACACACACACACACACACACACACACACACACAGAAGAGTTGGGGGTTGCTTGGAGAGTGCAAATCAGATTAAAAAGAAAAGGATGTGTGTGAGCATCTGAACAACAGCCCTCCCCAACAAGATAAAAAATAAATAAAAGAGGCTCTTAACATTCTGCTGTGGACCCACCCACACCTCCCCATTCACCTTCCAGCTATGCTCTTCTTTTCCACCTCTTTTGCGCACAACAAGCTCCCTATGAAAAACAGAGGCAGAGAAAAACCCCAGTGTGTCTGTCCTTCTTCATCGCCTGCCAATATCCTGCAGTGGCTCGTTTATTAAGCAGCCCACAGTACCAGAAATTCAAACAGGAAGGAGCCTTGGCAGCTTTGACATCTGGGAGGCTGCTCGACTGGTCAAGTCCCCCAGTGGCCACAGGGAATGGACCTAAATAGAATGCACTCTAAAAGGAGCTTAGAAAAGTGTGTTTAGGAGTACCATGAGGAGGAACTGGAGCAGATTGGCCTGCTTGTCATGTGGGTAGTGGAAAAAAGAGTGGGCCAATCTGTCCCAGCAACACACCAAAGAAGGGGACAAATGCCGGTCTGGACATGCTCTGAGTCTGGGCGTTTCTAGACAGAGGGCCCCTCGGGTTAGGTATCTGAAGGCAATGTGCTGCCGGTTCCTCTGTCTTTTCCTCCTTGAAAGACTGTGTCTGATCGTGAGACAAGAGAAGCAATAAAGAAGTAGAGAAAACTTTAGGTGAAGTCCACCTAAAATTCAGCGCAAGAGACAGAGAACGGAGCAATAAAAGCTTCGGCTAGAGTCCCTCTCCATCTTTGGTAACATGGTCCTTCCAGCAGTAATTAGGTAATTTTATGAGTCAGAAGACAGAGATAAATGGACCATTAGTCTTTGGTGTGCTAATCCCCACCTGGCCCCCCAAGACACATAGGACTTCAAACTCCTGAACAGAAGCAGAAATAGAAGCTAGTTTTTCTTCCTAACATACCTTCGCCCAAATCCAATAAACCAGCTTTAAATTCACCTTAGGACAGGGGTAGAAATCCTTCAGCCCTCCAGATGTTTTGGACCACAATCCCCACAGTCCTTTATCACTGGCAATAAAGACTCACGGTTCTGGAAGCTGCAGTCTAAACCATCTGGAGTGCCAAAGGTTCCCCACCCCCTGCCTTAAGAAGATAAGCCTGACAACTTTTGCCATGAACTCTTGGGATCTTCATTTATTCTTTTTCTGAACTACCCATAAATTAGGAAGGGGTTTTTAATCCACCAAAGCTTGCATTTAGTTGCTCGGTGTTGTTGTTTTTTAGTGGTCTAATAAAATTGTCACATTCATATACATTTGTCGTGTGTAATGACCACACAGCTTCCTTTTATTTGTTTCCAAGCTCAATATGTGGCTGAGAACAAAAGACTGAAAATCACAATAAAACACTGTGTCTGATAACGCTGGAGTATCCAGATAGTTTCTGCATTTCCTTGGAGTGATCTTACAACAAAACCTGTTTACATTAACCGTGTTAAGTATTTTGCTTTGGGGCAAATAAAATAAAATAAAATAAAATAAAAAACCCACTCTGTGCTTTTATGGGGCCTTCTCCATCGGAAGGAAATCATTGCATAGATCCTATCAAACAATGGCATACTTCCGAAGGGGAAGCAAAGCCTGATTTGTTTTCCTTTTGGTGGTTGTGTCCATAGCCTGGGCAGCCAATTTATTGTCAGGGCTCTGTTGTTTTACTTTCCACGCAGCAGGGGGAATGCTGGGGAAGTGAAGGGAGCGCTAAAGTTCTTGAGCGCTCTTGGCCAGACTTAAGCCATTTTGAAGCCCAGTTAGGTGGTCTTTGTTTAAACAACATTTTTTTTATTATTGTTCATGCCAAACTGAGAAAACAAAGAAAAACAGATTACAAGGTACTGTTTTCTCTGCGTGTTTATTTACACTGTTGTTCCCTCTGTGACCTGCCCCTGGAAACATGATCGTGCAGTAATAATGGCCATGGCTCTCCAAAGCACTCAAGTAGGCTTTTTGTGTCACAGTCTCTGTCAGTGAAGTAACAAGAGAGGAGCCATATGGCCATTACAAAATACTGTACAAAGGCAAGGCAAGGCTCTAGGTCAGTGCTGGCGAACCTGTGGCACGGGTGCCAAAGGTGGCAGGCGGAACCCTCTCTGTGGGCACCCGACATCGCCCCCTCACGGCCACGGCACTTTACCTTCCACTTGGAGCACGCCACTGTGTTCCGCACAGAGAGCCAGGCAAAGGGGAGGCAGCAGCTTGTGGGCTCATTTGTAGCCCGTTGACTCTTCAGCAACGCTGCTCTGGGCATCCCAAAAGCGGTGTGGCTGGAGAACAACCTGGGGCTATGAAGGAGCCCAAAAAACGCTGCCTCCCCTTCACCTGGCTCTCTTCAACAGAGCTGTTTCAAGACAGCTGAAATGGCTCCGTGAAGAGAGCCGTGTGAAGGGGAGGCAGTGGTTTGTGGGCTCCTTCGCAGCCCCCGTTTACTCTCCAGCGACTCTGCTTTTGGGATGCCCAGAGTGGCGTGGTTGGAGAGTAACCTGGGGCTATGAATGAGCCCACAAGCCGCAGCAGCTCCCCCTGGCTTTCCTGACAGTGTAGTACTCTATCCGCCTCTCTGCCCAAGGCAGAGAGGCGGATGGGGTGCTACCCTTTGGGAAAGTGCAGATCTAAGAGCAGGCTTGAATTTCTCACAGCCGCAGTGAGGTGTGTGGCTGTGGGAAATTTAGAAGCCTGCTCTTCAATTCTCGCTTTTCCAAAGGGTGCTACCTTTCAGGAAAGCAAGGATCAAAGAGCTGGGGTGCTAAAGCGAAGAACAAAGAGCAGGCTTTTGAATTTTCTGTGGCCACATGGAATTCAAAAGCCTGCCCTTCCATTCTCACTTTCCCAAAGGGTAGCACCGGAAGCATTTGTAGCCCGAGGTACCACTGTATTCAGGTTAAATTGTGGTATTGGCACTTTGCGAAAAATAAGTGGGTTTTGAATTGCAGTTTGGGCACTCAGTCTCTAAAAGGTTCGGCATCACTGCTCTAGGTGATAGTATCACCTAGAGCAGTGGTGGCGAATCTTCGGCACTCCAGATGTTTTGGACCACAGCTCCCAGAATTCCGAGCCTAGATTGCCAATGACAGAGGACTGTGGGAGTTGTGGTCCAAAACATCTGGCATGCCGAAGGTTTGCCACCACTGACCTATAGCCTACTCTGTCGGGAAGGCAGTTCCCAAATGTGCACCCAAAACCTATTTAAACGGGTGGCATAGGGGATCAGTGTGCAGAGGAACAAGTTTTAAAACATGCATTTTGGATGTTCCTAAACTGCTCTTCAAGATCAGAGGCTTGGTCAATGCTGATGCCTTGCTGGCAGAGGAGCTGAACATCCTTTTCGCTCACTATGTAGGAAAAAGACCAGGCCTCAGAGTTTCTGCCTGCTAGTGTTCTAATTTCCAGCCACTCGTTTTATATGAACATCAAGTGAGAGCTGCATTGAGCCCTGTGAATCCTAGTAAAACTGCAGGCCCAGATGGTGTGTTGGGGATAGTGGTAAAGAATTGCGGCAATCAATTAGCAGGGGTCCTAAAAAGGATTTTTAACATCTCCTTGCAAACGGCCTGTGCTCCATCATGTCTGAAAGCAGCCCGCCATCATCTCGGTCCCAAAGAAAACAGCAATTAACTGCCTAAACGACTAAAGACCTATAGCCTTAACGTCTGTAGTGATGAAATGCTTCATGTCCTCAAGGTGCAACAAGGTTGTGTGGTTGTTAGAGGGATTCATTGTGTTGCGGGGGGGGGATGAGGGAGGCTTAGCTAATCTCATTGTACACATGTTGGACAATAAAGTATCATTATTCACAACACGGCTTACAAAACAAGCATTAAGACTGCAATAGGCTACCCAACATTCTTGTGAAACATTTCCAGTGATCATGTCTAGAGGAATTCTGTTTACAAAGGTCAGGACGAACACATTGGGTTGGGTCCAGATGCTTACAGTAGACTTGCAAAAAGCCAGGGGTTTACAATAATAACTTCAACCTCATTTGCTTCATTGAAGCTACTCTGCATGTGACTAAATCTGGCTCCTACCCAGTTTAAAGATATGCTCTCTGGCATCTTAACCAGTAGCAATTGGTCAAAGAGCAATATGGTTTAGCATCAAGTGAAAATACTTGAGGGTTGGTGTTTTTTTTTTCTTCTTCTTCAGCACAAGATACCTGTACCTACAACGAAGCCTAGTGCCCTGGCCTCACCATTTCCTGTACCTGATTTCCAGTTGCTGTGTTTGAGAGGCAAGCAATATAATGATGAATGCTTCCATGCTGGTTCTTTTCTCTTTTCTCATATGTCCACCTGCTTTTGTCAGTCTCAGTGGAGATGACAAGCAATGGAGATGCCGTAGTCCTTTCCCTCTATGTCTCCCCCACTCTCAATTCTAGATAGCTGATTTCTTCTTCCTTTTTTTCCTTAACCTCCAGTTTTAGTACCAGCTTTTTCATCTCTGACAAGCAAAGGTCAGGTGGTTAAGAGATTATTTATCATTAATCCCTCAGTTGCATTCAACATGGAGGAATAAAATGGGCAGGAACGGGAATGCCAATCCTTCAACTTCCATTAGAAAAATAATTAACTGAAATGGATTTGTGGGGAAACATATTATGGACTTAGCCATAAGGAAGGACACTGTCAAACAATAAAGCACTGCAGCAGTCTAAGTAGTGTGTGGTGGCCGTTCTCCGTGGCTGCATCCAAGTTAGGGAAGATCAAGATCTGAATCCTTCTTAAAGCAATTACACAACATAACTCATTTTTCATATTCCTTAAAATAAGGTTGTGGTACAGATACATCAACAATCACCAAAGGAGACTTGATTTATCTAGAAGTTGAGTCATGGCAACTGGACATCTTTCCTTGTGAGTTTGAAATGTTTAGCTACTCATCAGCTGCTTGGATGAGTAGCTAAACATTTCACTCTCACAAGAAAAGTCCAGTTGCCATGACTCAACTTCCAGATAACCCATCACCTGGATGACTGAGAATCTTCACAGATGAGACTCGGTTTAGTTCGCCCCATGCTTCCTTCCTGAAACTGTTTCTCTACCAAGGACAAAGGACTGGAGCCACTAACTCTCTATAGAAACAAGACTAGGGACAGACTGGTAGAGTGACCATGAACAGGCAATATCAAACATTAAGTTTGAGAATAATAAAGTAATTGTAACAAATGGTTATTTAAATAACATTGTTGAAGAAGTTGAAGTCCATGCCAAAATTTGAGTTACTAACCTAAAAGATCTGACCACAAAGTAGACAAACTAGAATGAAATGAGAGGTAATCACTAGCTACTGTATAATAGTCATTGCAAATAAATTCAAGAGGACAGTAAAAGAAAAACAAGATATTTCCTCTGTAACGTACACGAAATCAAAGGGAAATGTAAACTAAGGAAGGGTGCAAGATCCATATCATGAGAATATGTTATCTGATCAGCATAAAACATGATATCTGATCAGTATTAGTAAGGAGAACCTTGCATTAATTTTCTAAGCAAGAAACATGATGTGCAAAAGTTTAAACAAAGATTTTTACCACGGGTCTGAGTGACAAAATATATATGTTTAAGCTGGTTTCAGAAAATGAAGAGGTACTGGAGGTCATGTTGGAAGGATACATTGGCTCTTGAATAGCACCAAAATAATTTCAGGATCGGGTGGAAACCCTCTTTGTGATTTATATATTGCAGTGAAGTTTTTGACTGTGTAGATCATGAAAGGCTACTGTATGGGTTGTTCTTAAAGAAGTTGGTATGACACAGCATTTCATTGTTCAGATGACTAACCTTCAGTCTGGACAAAAGCTCACTGTTAGGAAAAAATATGCAGGAAAATAATTTCTCATTGGCAACAGTACTGGGCAAAAGTTTATAGGAAAGGTTGAAAGCTGCATGAAGAGAGGGAGAATTAACACCAGTCAATAGAAGAATCTGTAGCCTTTAGTTTGTGAGAACTGAGGGTTGTTAAGAGTAGAGCCTCTTGGGAGTTTGTGTATTGATTCCTGTGTGGGATCTGTGTGTGACGCAAAGTCTTTCACAGGTAGGGGGTGTAAAAAGATCCTACTGGTCCAGACATCAAGGCAAGACCTATTATTGCAAACTAAAAGACCTTTATTTAACCAACTAGGAACACAACTACGTAACTACTACTTCTGCTGTTAAACAATGGCATTTAAAGCAGTTCAGTGAGGAGATGAGAATTCAGGAGCTCAACAACAGGTTAACCTCAGTGAAAAGCCCAGCCTGTTAGTACAGGCACATCTGACATTCATAAGAATTCTTGATTATTATAAAATTATAATTATAAAAATTAAATGAAAGAATTTGACATTTTGGTTTTAACTTATTTTTTATTCATCTGTGAAAATACTGTATTTTCCAAGTGAAACTAATAAAATACCAGAGGAAAGGAATCACGTGAATATTAAGTGGCTGTTTCAGCCACATAAAGCATTTCACCTTTTTCAAGCCAAGATTTATGCATAGATGCAGTGAAAAGGCAACATAAACAACATCTGAATGATTATTCTCTGTGCAATCTTACAATGCATTCACAATGGCATCTTCTTCAGAACGAATGGATTGTAAAATCAAACTGATACAAGGCAATGAAGGACAAATATCATTTAAGGCAAGGGTCAAACATGTCTGGGTAGCAATATTTTAAAAGAACAGAAGGAATCAACATTTGTTAAACAAGTACAAGACCACAAAAGAAAGATCCCAAACAAATAATTCTACAAAAGCACAACAATAAATTATATTAAAATTTAATAATTAGTTTTAAAATTAAACAGCCTTTAGGGAAACATGGGAATAATCCAACGGAAGCGAAAGACACTTCTATCAGCCTGATTTCAATGTAAGTTAAACGTCTGAAACGCCATAGAAAACAATGAAGCCAGAAAGCACATAAGTCTGGAGGGACTGTGTCCTTTTTACAAAACACTTCCATAGCTAAAATAAGCCATTCTTTATATGGCCAGAATCCTGTTGTGCAAATTATGCAACATAACATGGGTTATGTCATCAGCCACAACCATGCTGCTTCTGTTTCAATGAAATTAAATATCTTCTATTCTCCCCAACAGGATATGGGCATCCCCTTCCTTCTGGGGAAGTCTTCAAGAGTTGCAAAATGGGAGAGGGAATGATTTAAAGCAGGAAAATAGCACCGATGGTCCCAATCCATCCACCAGGTGATTTTTCTAGCTTTAATTTATTCCCTGCCCTGTTGTATGGCTCCTGAAGGCTTCCTCAATATGAATTCCCAGAATCTGAAGAGGGAACTTTCAATTATACTTGACATAACGTGTGCAACAGGATTCTGGCCCATATCTCAAATTGTTATTATTTATTCGATTTCTATACTGCACATCTGGCAAAAAGCCACTCTGGGTGGTGCCCCCTTAAGATCCAGTTTCTGAATTTGCCATCAAATGCACACAGTATTAAGACCAAATGAGACTGCATGCAGTTCCCACAGGGCTCTCTTACAGAATGTTCACTATTCGTCCTCAAATGTGCCACCCAGCAGACAAAGACAAAACAGGACTCGGTATGCTTTATAATCCAAAGGTCTTGTGGAGACTGTAGGAAGGGGTGTCCCATCATGTAAATGTGAACCATTTTCTGCAAATGCCAGATAAATCCACCCTACTTTGGGGGCACAGGATCAAATTTCATTGGTCAGCTACACAACAACAGCTTTAGCCAAACACAGAGGATCCAGAGACTGGACATTTGTCTTACAATGGGCTACAGTTTTGAAACTCAAATAAAATACAGGCACTTCACAGCATAATGCGCAAGGCATATCCTTAAGTCACAGTATTTGAAAAAGCCTTCCACAAGGGGTAAACCCTGGGCTCCTGAGTCTCTTTCACATATACTTCTGCATCTGAGTTCACTGCCAGCACACAACATGTCTGCACCTGCCAAATGAAGATTCCCACATCAAGTGTAAGCCAGATACATCTTTCCATAGAGCAAATGGCGATACTGTATTCTACAAGCACTTCCGTGACAGATAAAACCAGGGTACAATCAGGCTGGTATTAAGCACTGGTAAATTCTACCCTTTTGGTACTGTCCATGGATTTTTCTTGGCAGGGATACTGGAGTGGCTTGCCAGTTCTTACTCCAGGTGTACTCCTGGCGTGCTCTGGTCCATGGGGTTGCAGAGTTCGTCATGACGGAACAAGAAGTTCTACCCTCTTCAAAGGAAAAATTAATTCTGAACGATATCTCTTTGTTTGGTTGTAGCATGATTAAAGAAATCTATGTACAGTATTTTCATTACAGGTTAAGATAGAATGTTACAACCAAATTCCAGCCCTCCAAAGCAAAAGATCTGAGTTTTCCCCCTGTACTCTTAAGTATTTTCTGACCGTGGCGAATGCATCTTAAAATCCTGGAGCTGCGCTAGTCTCCTGTCACAATGCCCTACTGCACTAGAAAGCAAGTAGGATGTGAAGGAAGCACTGAGCATATTGAAAGACTCTGGGAAGTATTAACACTTCTGAAGGACACAATAAAATCTGGAGGTGTGTATACTCACTTGTGAAGTAATACAGCTGTCATAATCTCAAATTTCTCCACACTCCAGTATGGCAAAGTGCACGTGAGTAACCCAACCTGTCCAGTTGCCGACTATGCCATCTCATTTCTCTCTTCTAACCTGGTAACCTCACATCATCAAATTTAATCTAGAGCGACACCCCCCCCCCCCCCACACACACACACCGCCAACCCTACAGAACAGATACTGAGAGTGTTTGGAGGGCTCCAGGGAGGAGGGAGAAATGCTCAGCTCCTAATTCAGTGGAAATATTCAACTAGACACCATCTTTTCTGTGTTATCAGGCTAATAAACCATGCAGGAGGGGGAAAGCTGTATAAAATGGAGACCCTGCAAAGTTAAAAATATTTATTTATTTATTTATTTGTTTGTTAGGCTTATATCCCGCCCATCTTCCCAGGAGGGAACTCTGGGCGGCTTACAGTAAAAGTAGTAAAAATAAACAAAACAGAACAGAACATGAAAGGTGGCATAATCCAAGCAGAGATGGCAACGGACAAAAAAAAAAGTAAATAGAAAGGTCGCCAAACGCCTCCCTGAACAGGTGGGTCTTCAGGGCCTTTTTAAAGGCAGGCTGGGACTCTGCTAGGCACAGCTCACTGGGTAGATGATTCCAGAGCATGGGGCCCACCACAGAGAAGGTGCGGTCCCGCATACGCGATTTCCGCGCCTCTCTGGGTGTGGCCACCCTCAGTGAGCTGCGCCAATTTCGTGGGTCTGGTCCCAGTTGATCTCTGAGAGATACGCTCCACCAGATACTCTGGTCCCAGGCCGTAAGGGCATCACAGACCTGTTATTGCTCAATCTCGGGTGGCTGAATGCCACTTGTCCCTCTAAGAAGCTGGATGCCATTTCACTTTAAAACAGCAGATTGCTGGAAGAAAATCTTGAACATTGTTTCTGGTGTCCCTATTGCTGAATAAGATTGTTACATAAACAGTATCACACAGGCTCAGATCAATGGTTAAGTCAAGATTTTGGATTCTAGAGAAGGGATCTAGCGCAGCATCTTAATTAAGCATTTTGCAGAATGTTAAGACAGAAATTAGACAAGTGTGCATAAGAAAGCATTTAAAGCCGCTGAGCATTTATATTGTGGACTATTTTGATACAAGGCACTTTAAATATTTTATTCTTATTTCAAATCAGTAGGTGCAATAGTTAGCGGAGATGTCTTCGTTACTGCTGTTTTCCACGTTCCCTTGGATACTTGCAACTTGCTGCCATCCTGAAAAATGTTCTCAGTGCTAAATTCCTTTCAGCAAAGGCACAGCATTTCATGGTAAAACTGTACTTTGTCCGTTAGTTCTCCAAGTCTTCAAAAAGGTCCTCAGAAGTTTTCTTTCTTGGACAATTATTCCGATCACTAGATTGTTCCCTGTTCAGCAAAAATGATCTTATATCTCCCAAACAAATACAAGCACACAAAAACCAGTGGGTATCCTTGTTGAGAGAAAGGAAGTTGTTCAAATGAGGTACTGAAGCTTTTACTTCTCATGTCACAGTGGTTTGTAGGCACACTGACTTCTAGTGCCTATTTATCACTCTAATTTTATAAGCTGAAGAATAATAAATAAAATGGGAATGTACAAATATTCGATTTAGGGCAGAAGAATCTCACATCTAAGTTATATTTTCAACTTCCCATATGTACTATAATGCATAGCTTCCTTTTAGTAATTAAAAAAATAGCAGCAACCAGTAAAGCTAATCTTCACAAAGGCAAATACACGCGTCAAAAAATAACCTTTGTACATAGTAGAGCCAAAACATGAACTCCTGTTGCCCTGAAATTGGAAGGAGAGGGGATTGTCCAACCCCATAACATAGTCATCATAAAAGTGAAGCAAAGGCAGAAAAGCAATGGGCTTTTTCTCATTTTAAGAATAAGGATTCTGCAAAAGCTGAATGTTCCGAAACTCAGGTCTGATTTGATGCAGACGTTGCTAAGAAAATCCATGAGAGTAGGCTCCACATAATATATACAGAAACTGAGCTGTATAACAGCACTTGTGTAAAAATGATCTATGTGGTACAAGTTACCCTAGTATGTGCCCTGGCTAATATCACTGCAGCAATATGAAATCCAAACAGATAGAAACCGCTTTTGATATCCACTGTAAGGAATCAGGGAACACAGGTATAAGCTGTTATAAATTCCATGTTTTGCAGTGACTAGAAATGTGTGGTAGCTGAATTACAGCTCAAACTATATGCAGAAGCCTTACACTAATCATCAGTGGAGTTTCTATGAAAGGAGATGAAAGCATGTGGCATTCTTACATTTTCTTTACAATTCAGTACTTTGGGCAAATGCAGGATTCCTACCATTGCAATGTGAGAATCACATGCTTAGGTTAAGGTCATGACAAACAATGTATTAAGCTCAAACGATGCTGTGTCAGCTGTGAATCAGCACGTTGACATAACAAAGAGAACCTTCAAGGAATGGAGTTATGAAGTCCAAAGACCAGGTAATCCAGAACTTCAAACTAGTGAAGTTCTAGCGTTAAGGCAACCAATATTCAGCCACTGTATACATTCATTAGAATTTGTTCTTCAGAAGGTGGCAAACATGTAAATGTGTGAAATGAAGGCAAAGTGTGTGTGCTTGACATAGTTCAGCAAGGTCAACAAGACCGAAAAAGCTTACAATAAGGAAAGAAGACCAGTGGACAATTTGAAGAATATTGTTTTGTAAAAAGGTGCAATATTAAGCAATTTTGATTTTGGTTTGAGGAAATATATGACTCGTGTCACTTATAATTGTTTCTAGAACCTTCTTTGTCTCATTCTAGCTCTTCCCAGTTATCGGTAAGGTTACCTTTGCTTTGTCGCCTAATGCTAACCAACCTTCCTGCTGATTTGATGCTCCACCGTGAACTGTTTCCTGAGCTCGCCAGATTTGTGTATTTCGTGGAGCCTTTGGTTTCATCTTCCCAGCCAGGCCAAGAGGGAGGGTCATATTGTAAAGCATTTCCTACATCGCTGAGGTTGTCGCCAGCCGGGATCTGGGGAGGCTCCCATCCTTCTATCTCATCTGGTTTCCTGGACTGGATGTTCTGCTTGGCCACCAAACTGTCCCAAAATCCAGTTTTCTTTTCCAATTTCACATCCTCTTTTGATTTTGAACTTGTTCTGCAGATAGATAATAAAATGCTTTTTATTGTAACAAACATCATAGGGAGAAATTTACAATCAATATGACTATGATAGAGGAGGAAAAGCATGCCCCATTATTCCCCTATCCTGTTCAATCCCCATTCATTGTAGATGCATTTGAACTTTGGTAAATGATTAATCTTTAAAGGTGGCATCATTTTAAAATGACATTTACATGGCAAATTTTTTAATGGCGTAACATATAGAATGAACTAAAAATAACCAGAATGATCTACTATAAGTTTGAAATTCAAAGGGGAAAGACTCCCTATTTGCAAGCAGCCTTAATAGGTCAATTGGAAAGAATACTGATAATGGCAGTGGGGAATCCTCTCCTTTGTTTTCACATTTTGCTCTATATAATGGATATTACAGGCACTTGATTTCAGCCAAAACAACCCTTTGGATCAGAAAGTTGATGGACCTAAGCTTCTGCTGATGATCAACAAAGGAATACAGTATGTGCACTGAGTTGGATCCTTTTTGGGGGGGGGGAGGGCTTTAGTAAAAAATTCTCACAAGGTGAGTTTTGCCCAATGAAATATCTCCTTTTCCTGAACAAAGCAAAAGGTCTGGATTTAATCCAGCGAAGAGCCCACCATCACCTCTGTCAAATCTCACTCGCGCCAGTGCCTATGTAACAAATACTTCTTCTAACTCAGTAGAGACCCTTCATTTCAGAGAATCTTGACACAAGAGGAATATGAATAGAGAGTCAAAAATAAGGAGTGAAATGAGGAATGTCTCTCTTCCATCAACTGGAAGCATTTTCTCTGTACAGACCATTTTCTTCCTTGCTTCAACACCTTTAGCAAGTTTATAAAATGTGTTCATTAATTTGTCTTTTTATGTTATCTTTTACTTCTCTGCATACATACCCTTTAGACTTTGGAGATTTACATCCTGTTAGTAATTGTTGCTCATCTTCCTTACCAAATATGGATGCTACTTCTTTCCAACCCCGAAAACCTGCACCTTGAACCTAACAATAAAGATAATATTTTTTTAAAAAAAAGCATTATGTACATGACCTTCCTGTAGAGAATGTACGACTGTAATTGCAATATACCTTCTATCACTCACCAATTACAAAGTCAAAAATTTGTTAACCTTTGTCTGCCACCCATTTTTATACTCTTGTAATACAAAGATATTCAACTAAGCTGCACCCCATTTTTAAATATCTGTGGTCTCTCATTTTAAGGAAACTTCACATTGGCAAACCAGTGGATTTGGAATCCGTCCCTCATTTTTGTGTTCTGGATATTGTAGATGCGTTAACCCCAAGAAGATTTCAGTCCTGTATGCTATTACACTCCCCTTTTCTAAAGCAGCTTTACTAAGGATTAATAATAGTCCTGTAACCTGTTGCCATATTCAGCTGGATGCCCTGCATACTGATAGAGAAAATTCTCTTGAGTAAGCTACATTGTGAAAAGGTGATGGTGTCATCAGCAAGGGGAGATTTTAGGTAATTAAAGACTCCCCCTTCATTCCTAAAGCATGTCTAACTCACAAGTAATCTGTTTCATCATATGGAAGCAGGGTGAGTCACAGGATGGAAAGAAGTCTCTACCAAAAATATCCCCATGTTCGTATTGTTATGACTTTGCACAGGCGTAACCTATGCAAGAGGATTTCAGCCAATTAAAAAAATCATGTAATTATTTTGTTGATTACTTTTCCTAACAAAACAATTTTGTCCACAGGTTGGATAGCTAAGGAAATGTTAAATTAAAACATGGGCACTATTGCTAAGCATAAGGTGGAACTTGAATTACTGACCTATAAGGATTCTCTCTCTCTCTCTCTCTCTCTCTTGGCTTTCTTTTCTCTGATCTACAAAGACAGCCATGACTTCTAACCCCAATAATGTGTTTTGGAAATGGCTTTTCAGGCATAACTACCCTATCCAGGAGACAGCTTTCAGGCTGTTATTGTTGATTTTATTTTTCTGTCTTAAATGTTTTCGCTTTGGTCCACTAAACGAGATAACGATTTCAATCCAGCGGTTCTTGACTCAGAAGCAATTGCCAGTCTATTCACTTTCTAGATGGGAATCCAGCAGCCCTGTGTGACAAGACTGCTATTAGAGTAGAAGACTAGAAACTGCAGCTAGGTGCAAACTACAGCATCCCCAAGGGTAGCTTACAGCTGATCTTTTTCAGGTAAACACAATATTCAAGTTAAGTGACAGTAATTGCCAGGGGTAAATTTACATTTGCTTCCAAGTCAGAACAGAAGGTATAATGGAGGGTCCCTGAAGATGCCCCTGCAAGTTCACCCTGAATCATTCCTGCACTCCTAGTCAAGGTGTGAAATATTTGGATGCAGCACTGGAAGAGTCAGAGGATTTTCAAGCTGAAGAACATTCCACGAATTTCACAATTCTGTTCTTGAAACCGAGGAATGAAAGAAGGATTTGTACAACTATTTTAAAAGCCTTAACGGTGCACATTATTTAGCTCACCACTGTGCAAAAAAAGGTAACACGTCATAAAACAATTATCAGTAACTCCCAGTAATCTTTACACACAGAGCTGCTAAGTTCCAAACTATCTTACTGTGTATCAACAGTACAGAGATAAGCAATCTATGCAGCACAAGACAGTCTGCACTATGTTTCTAGCAATAACAAGCCACAGAATTTTAGGGGTTGGTCACTTTTAATGCATTTTATTGCACAACCAACAGGCTAAAAACACTGGTTTCATTGGTACTTCCAAACTGCACCCGAACAGGAATCTGAGAAAAAACAGTCCCTACCAGCTAAAAAAGAAAACAATCTGGATTAGAGCTAGGAGTCTCACTCTCTCTCCCCCACCCCCCACCCCCACCCACCCCCACTGTGGTGGATTCCAATATTATGCTGAAGTCATCTCGACTGCAGTGAGGGCTTCTAAAAGATAACCTTGCTTGCACAAATCATGCTTGGCGCATGAAAGCATGTTTTAGCATTAGCAGATGCCAGAAGCAAACACCCCACCCTCTTAATCGGCCACACTTCCTTCAGGGACAGGGCCCCTGGTGCCATGCCTGGCCAGCAGAATTCATCCCCTCTTCAGCAATCTGTTCCAGAAGTGCGTAATAGATTTTATGGAACAAAATACAGTTTGGTTTATAAAATATACAGTGGACCCTCATAGAACAAACAGTTTGTATAACATAAAATCTGTACAACATAAAAAATTCCAGAAATAGGGAAAATTTGCTTAACAGAATCGCCGATGGGGCGAATCCGTACAACATACTGATGACATTTTCGCCAACACTGATGACATTTCAGCACCAGGTAAAAACCTTCCTGTTCCAGAAGTTTTTTAATTGATACAATTTAGATTGTGGGTCTTCTGATGACAATTTTAGTGTGATGATTTTAGTATAAGGTTTTTATTATTGTTTTAATTATTTATTATTGTTTGATGTTTTTAACTGTTTTAATTCTTTAATTGGAAGCCACCCAGAGACCTTTGGGTAGTGGGCGGCATATAAGTTGTAAAAACAAACAAACAAACAAACAAACAAACAAACAAACAAACAAACAAACAAACAAACAAACAAACAAAAATAAAAGTGGTTGTGATTATGGGTCACTCTGTTTTCAGTGCATTCCTATGGGAAATTTGTATAAAGGAAAATTTGCTTAACATAATTTCATCTGGAATGAATTAATTCCTTTATACAAGGCACCACTGTATTATTAATATATCAGAAGGCTAGATTACTCAATCTTATTTTTAGAAACAATTCCTGATTTGCATGCAAAAACTAGGCTCTCCCACATACGATACCACCGTGTCTGTAGTGCCGCTCAAGTCAGCACCTGAGCACCAGGGAAAGACCTGGAGATTCCCCCGAAGGCAATCATTCAGCAACCAAAAGGACCTTAAGACAGAACATGGCACTCCGGAATGCGACTGATCAGGTTGCTAGCGGCTCCACTCCATTCTGCACCCATTCCTCAAGCTTCATTTTCTATTTTACTGTACCTTCCTCCCAGTCAGTGAACTTGACGTGGCCACTGAATAACTGAGGGTGTGTGTGTGTCTCCCAGATTTCCATAAAAGATTTTTCCATCCACCCCCACCTCCACCCAAAGTTTGCTATGCTGACACAATTTTCTCCAGTGAAGGCAGTACCACTGGGACTCTGTTAAAAATGTACTAATATAGTGAATTTTGGATAGAAAGGGAACAAGTGTGATATGCAACAAATTGTACAGATCTGTTCTCCCAAGTCTACATACATGGGCACTCATCATAACTTTATACTGACTAAACATTGAAATACATCGGTACCTCTATGTACGAGTTTAATGAGTTCTGAATGCATGCTCTTAAGTTGAACAACTCTTAAGTAGAGCAGATCTAACTAAATATCAAATAAATAAATAAATAAATAAATAAATAAATAAATAAATAAATAAATAAATGTAAGTGGAGCAGGCAACATCTAACATTTCTAAGGCAGCAGTTAAAACGCCAACGGTTTTTCGCTCTTTAGTCGAATTGCTCATAAGTAGAGGTACCACTGTTCAGGGACTGACTGCTCTTCACCAATGAAAAGTAACTCTGTAAAGCTTATCATTGAGGATTCCACACACATGCACACTACTTAACCCCAGAATTAGCACTTCTTATCCACTCACTTTTAACAAAGTATTCCGACAATGATTCATCCATAACATTACAGTATCTGTGTTTTCCACCTTACTTCTCCAAGTGCTCTATCAAAGCCTCCTGATCTATGGTAATTTTTGTTAATGAAATAGAACTGCATAATCTGACTCTCTAGTGGGGCCCAGCAAAATTCTACTAAAAACAATCCTCCTATAACATTTAATTAAAAGTGTTGGGCTTATTGTTTCCTAATTGGGGGTGCAAGTGGGGGGGAAGAGAAGGATTAGTGATCACAATGTGCCTTAATTGCCATAGTGTCTGTGTCTGATACTAATGGATTTTTCTCATTTTTTCTTTTATTATTTACTAGCAACATGACACAATCTAACTACAAAATGATTAGAAGTTAGTATATAAGGATCTACTATATACAAGCACATATAAGAACATAGTAAAACAGAAGAAATCCGTAATTAAAGCTTTCACATTCTTTTGGGAACTGAAACTGTCAATGAAGCAATTAAGAGGCCATTCATCATTAATCTCCATCTATGCTCATTTGGAAGCAATAACAGAGGCTTGGCCTACAAGGAGGAAAAGTTTAATTACTGCTGTTGAGAACTTTTGCTGAAGAGGGTCTACACATGTAAGGTAACATTATAATAAGACTATGGGAAGAAATCACCAGAGAACATTCAGTGTCTTTTTATGTGAAACTTTTTTATTCTATTTGGGAAAACAATCCCTCAGCTGGGCTAAGCCATATTTGATATTTTTAGAGATGGGCATGAATTAGAAAAATGATTATTTTTAAAATTTATGAATAATTAAGATCAGGAAATCACAAAAATTTAATTTTCAAGTTTCTTTCTGCCATAGTGAATCATATCTATTTGTAAATTCTTCTTTTTTACTTTAAAACCCTGTAAAATGCCCTCCAAGGCACCTAGAGACACCCAATTTACAGAGACATTTTCCATAATTCTTCTCTATAAGATATACAAATCAGTAATGTTGGGGTTCCAGATGTCCAAGTTTTGCACCCCCAAAGACAGTCCCCCAGGCACCCAGAGACCACCAAATATGCAGGGGCACCTCCCACAAATCTCCTCTACAATCCCTCCAAGTTTGGTTAAGACTGGGTTTCAAATATCTGAGGTATATACCCACAAGCATTTCCCCCTACAAAAGTGCCCTTTTGCAAATGGCTCGGGAAAACCCAGTGAAAGAGAGAAAAAACCTAGAGAGTGAAAGGAAGCTTCTCTAGGTGACTCAATGGGAGTTTTATAGACCAACAAACTGACAAACTGAAAGTCGCTAAAATTCATCAGTTCGTGTTCATTGGTATTTATTTATTTCAATCCATACAAATGTAAATTGATGAATTAGCAATTGTGAACGACTTTTGCAAATTCATTTTTTAATTTGTGTCCATTATGTGTCATCATGCTGGAACCTACTTACAGCAACCTAATAAAGCATTCAAGGTAAGTGAAATATTCAGAGAGTGGTTTTACCAGTTCCACTCCCCCAGTGAGTTTCCATGGTGGAGCAGGGATTTGAACTCTTGAATCCTAGCCCATCACTTTATTCACTATAACACACCTGGTAAGCCATATTTGTCTAGAAGTAACTTGGATTTAGGATTATAAATGTGAAGGCCTAGGGAAAAAAATGGAAAATTTCAGGGGGGGACGACGACTGTTTTTTTCCATTTTTTTCCTGATGCCTTTTTGTTTTTTCCCTGAAAAACTGGAAAAAAAGAAAAAAGAAAAAAATGATTATGGAATGTTTTAATTTAACATGATGAATAAAATAGTTTAAGACAGGGTCGTCTAATATTTTCCAAATCATTTCTAAAAAAATATGCAGAGGATCAGATTGTTCTAATTTCTGTGCACTGAGGACAAGCAAGTCCTAGGTTACAAATTGAACTTTCCCATGCAAGAACAAGATGCATTTCTTCCTAGGAGGTGCTGCTATTGTCACAACAAGAAAAAAGTTTCACTTTTGTTTTTGCATGCGAGTGGGCATGTTTGGTTCTGTTCTGTCCTCTTCACTAGGCCACAAAGCATTGGAAGAAAATACAGAGCAACAAAAATCATGCTGATTAAATTTCATGCCCATTCATTGAAAAGGCCGCTACCGGACTTCAAACAGCAACCACTTTTTGTTTTGAATCGCCTTTTGCTCTCCCCCGGTCACGTGGTCGCTGAAGCGATTCAGCATTCCGCACTTGGGCGTTTTCTCAACAACCGGTTTCCCCATCTGCACTTTGCTAAACCGCTTTTTGTTCTGATTTAGTCTGACATTTTCCTATTATCTGATTCAATTTTGGAAATTATTTTTTAGGATAACGTCATGCCGTTGTTCTTCCATTCAAAGTAAGGTATTTTCTGGTTCTCCCTTTAGATTACTTACAACCTGGCGCATTGATTTTGATAGCCTACTTCCGTGACCAGAAAAAGCAAAATTGTACTCAAAAGAGGAAGTAGAAGGACCAGAGAAGTCGGCGGAAATGATTACACTGCAGGAGGATTGCTTTTTTTCCTTATCTTATATTCAAGGAACATCTTTAAAACAAAGATAGAACCATGATATGACAATAAAGTGTTGATTTCAAACAAATGGACGGACTATTCTTAGAAAATTCTCTTTCTAGAAATAGTCTTACCAGCATAAGATTTACAGCTCATGTAAATGCCTAAGTACTGTAATAGTACTGATTTCTCTCCTGAACGTACAGCTCACCTGTGGCTATTATTTCTACCTGTTAATCATGAGTTATCAGTAGACTCCTCCCCTCAATTATATCACTCTTTCAATCCTCAATCTGGCACATCAATCTCCAGAGCAATTCTGACTGTCCCACTTCAGATGAGCAAGTATGATGATTCTCTTGTTCCCACGTGAATCAGACCAAATATGAAATCATGTTAGATAAATGCATGTTGTACCGGAGTAGACAACAGTATGAGGACTGCCAGATGGTCAGTATAAAACTCTAATAAATAAATAAATAAATAAATAAATGACTACACATGGCAATTATAACAGGCTAGATAGGGGCGAACAGGGTTGCTAGAGGTTGGATCAATGCCTGGTATACCATTTGGTGTGATCCTTGCACGCAAATGCAATATGCACCTCGAGCAAAACCTATTTGACATGGCTCCTTCTGCTGTCAATTTGCCAATATTGGGAAGAGGCTGAAAAGGAGAGCTGCTTCAGGATACTGACAAATTAAACACTTCCTCTGTGCCCCCATGGAGTTGCACAGAAGTGGGAAAAAAATTAAAGACTCTATTAGAGCACTGCAGATACACTGCATCACTTATTTAAAGCAAAGCAAAACAAAATTAAAACTGAAAACTTCCTCCCGGAAGCAGGAGGAGACAGGAAGGGGCAACGAAGGGTCCCCCCCACACACACACACTTGTCTTAAGGATCCGGTTGAGAGAGTGAACTCACCATGCTAATTTAAATCTTGGATTACCACATGGGGTCACGTAGTTTTGTTGTTTTCCATAAATTAAAAGTTAAAGTTAAAGTTAAGGAAGAAGGAAGAAGACAGCTATTACTATTTGATATTGAAACACTGGTCAAAGTAATACTTTGGTGAATGCTCCAGTGCTTGAGGAAACTGGACAATTATCTGTCAGATTTGTTTTGATTTGGATTCTTGCATTGAGCGGAGGGTAGACTTAATGGCCCTACATGCCCCTTCCAAGTCCATTATTCTATCATTCTATGGAAATATTTGATAATGAGAAAAAAGTGATAAAAACCTAGTGCTGCAACTGGATAAAACAGGTTCCTATATTTGTTAGTAAGAGACATACTGTAATTGTCTCGTTAGCTAGGGGAATGGCTATTACAAGAACAGCAGTGTGTGGTTAGTTAATGCAGTTTCACTTACTATAAAGCAGCAAGCTCTAACCAAAACTGGTTTAAAATGTGAACAAACACTGCCTGTTCTTTCATTCTCAAAGGATTTCAGACACTATTTGACTCCAATCTTACGACAGAACACACTTCAAACAAAATCTCTAGAGCTGTTGCTGAATCCTGAAATCTGGCACTTAGTGGTGTCCAAGAGAGCCATAAGATCCTCTGGCATGATTATTTCATGCATAAAAATGAAGCATCTGCAAGAAGCGATAAAGATTTTTTTTTAAAGCGAAAAAATAGGAAAGTGCCTGTAATCAAGGATTCCTACCATTGACACTGAGAAGGTAGCTTGCATACTGCCTTATAAGACTTATTGGTGATGGCAATTTTTAAATTCATTCCCATGGAGAATATAGAAGGCCATGGAAACAACTGGGCGCGATATTGTTGGACCGACTTTCTTCTCACGAAACTCTCTAGACAATTTGCAGATGACACAGCTAGTACTTTCTGCAGCAGACAAGCGTTCCTGCCTATCAAGAATAATGGTTCAGGACCTAAAACAAAAAGGGGGGGGAATGTGTGGCCCTCCAGATGTCATAGCACTAAAAAACCTATAACCTCTTGCCATTCACTGGCTGTGATGCCTAAAGGCACTGAGATTTGAAGTCCAACAATACGCTGGAGGTCACACATTTTCTACCTTCAGGATAGAGAAATGCCCCAGGTTTCACCTTACTGGCCTCATGCACAGCGTGCATGATAGCAATAGTCTCCCACTAGTGGAACTTCCACGTTGGTTTTTGTTCTTACACGTATTTTCATAGTTAGCCTAGCTACAGATGTGCAGACATGATACATGGTGTACATTAGAAAACTGTTGGAAGAAGACGTGACAAATGAAAAGTACTGCAATTTCTGTAAACAAATGTAGTGGGTCTATAAGTCAATTCATGAATAATGATGAATTAGCCATTATAGTTGCTTTGGTCTTGTTTTCCTCCAGCAGAAATTGATAGCATTTAAGAATAAAAATGGGATACAAATTTGCAGAAAGCCTATTTCGTATTTCCAAACGAAAGCAAAACAATATTGTACTTTAAAAAGGTCTGGATTCTCTTCCAAAGAAACATTCCTCTGAAGATATGAAATACGGAAGACTATGAGATATTCCTTGTTCTTTTGGTAACTTTATCTAACCCTAACCCTAACCTTAACCCTAACCTAACCCTAACCCTAACCCTAAAGTGATTTCCCCCAAACCACGTGGACTTAAAAGGGGATGGATGGATAGGTATTGGGAAGTTGTGATGATATTAGTAGATGATGCTGAAAGCTAACTCTTAGCCAGACCTTGCTGGCCATTGAGTGTTGATATGTTTTCACTTGATATTTCATCCACAGAAACTCTGGAACAGGGAACACTGAAGAAAAACTAATAAAGAAAGTGGCCATGCTCATATATGAATACGTTATGTAAAAGTTATATTAATACTGAAACTTCCTTTTGTAATCCCTGTCTCCAGTGTTAATTACTTCAGCACTGTGAGATAGGAAATGTTATAATTAAGACTAGTGATTCATGAACCTCATGGCTGGAAGTAAGATTATAATTTTCTCAGTTCTAATTTTTCCACAAAAATTGTATGAAGTTGAAATACAAATTAAGATACCCTATTTTCACTGGAACACTAAGCAGCTGAAAATCAGAAAATGCTGGATTTTTACCTGCACATGCAAATCTAACTTGCTTTATCAATGTGTAATAAATTGCAGAGACATACTGACGCGGAACAACTATAATGGCATGTCTGCTTGCTGAGCCAAAAAAAAAAATGATTCTTTAATATTATACAACCATAATATAATATTTTGTAAAATTGTAGCTATGGTGAAAGTTGAAATACCTTCTTTAAGGATCACCCTGTTGACTGCATAGCCACATATGATTTTGTTCACAGCAATTTTACCTCTTTTCACACTAAAACTGGGTATCATGGCATGAATATTAAGGTACTTACAGCATATGAATATTAGAGCAGCAAGCATTTTACATGTACTCCCATTATAAAAAAGCACAGAAGAAAACATTATTGAAACATTTTTCATCAAACATTAAATTGTGTGAAGGTATGAAGGGGAAAATACAAATATATCTGAAGGCATGATAAACAAATTTAGTGGTTAGCCTATTGAAAAGAAATATTAGTGTAATGAAGATACACTAGTGTACTGAAGGTACACCATCCAGAGTGGTTTTGATGGCAGATGGTGCAGTATATAAATAAAATAAAATAAATAAGGTATCGATAAAAAAGACATTGCATCAAATTTCTTTACATCTGAAGATTAAACACATACCTTTGTTGCAAGTTGTGAAACAGAGGATGTCACTTCATCATGAAGGGAAGGATCCTTATTCTTAGAAAGGGACAAAAAGGGAATGTTAGAAACTGTACTCCATTTTAACTCTTTCAAGAAAGTTCATAACATTTTTGCAGTGATAATATAATAATGAAATAATAACGAAAACCACATATATGTGCATCGTAAAATGCTAATTATTTATTTACTTGGCCATACTTATCTTCTTCCACAGCAATACTTGTTTAGATGTATGTTTCACTATGGTTGAAAACTTTTCTGTTTTTGGAAATTCTCTGAACAGCGCATTCTTTCCTCCAAAAACACCATAATTATGGATCTAACACCTGTGTGGTTGAATATAAGAGAAACAAACAGTATCCCAGGCACCGAGAAAGAGGTGCCTTTATGGACAGGTGTGGCTGAAAGGCAAAACAACTCCAAAACCATTGTACCATTACCATTCATCCCTGTCAAGTTTGCAGGCTCCTCACTCAAAAGGTTTCTCATTCTGCCTAGAAGAAACAAAGGTGGAGCATCCGGGGAAGTTCAGGAAATGAACACAACCCTCCCACTTCTTTTTGCTTAATCTAAGGAGACCACCTGGCAAGTAGCATCTGCCATGAAATGAACATCCAAGACGGGCCTCCTGGCAAAGATCATCTCTTGCCATGCCTGGACTTTTAAAACCTGCTTTGAAAAAGAGTGCTTGTGTACTCGAAAGCTCACGATGTTATTTTTTTATTTTCACCGATAAAGGTAGCCAATAAAGGTATCACCTACAGCTTCCCCCCTTTTTTTGATGTCTTAAATTAGTGTCCCAAAAAACACAATTCAGCATGATTCTGTTATTCCTAGGCTCTGGGCATGCCCCTTCAAAACTATAATATGGTATTTGCCACTGGATGTTTCAGTCCACAAAACCCAATTCAAACATGCAAAGTTCTCATATTTTCATAATTACCATATATACTTGAGTGTAAGTTGACCCGAGTATAAGTCAAGCCCCATAATTAACCCCCCAAAACTGGGGAAACTTATTGACTTGAGTATAAGTCTAGGGTGGGAAATGCAGCAGGGCCTGGCAGCTCCTCCTTTGTGAGCTGGGGGAGCGGCGCACGATGTTTAAAATGACTTTTAGCCACTGACCTAAGCGCTTGCCTCAGTGGCTAAAAGTCATTTTAAACATTGCACGCCGCTCCCCTACAACACGGGGGGTGGTGGTGGTCAGGAGAAGTGGCGCACTTTGTATAAATGACATTTAGCCACCAACCCAAGCACTTGCATCAGTGGCTAAAAGTATTGACCCGAATAAAAGTCAAGGCCCCCCTTTTTCAGCCCAAAATTAAGGCTTAAAAACTAGATTTATATTTGAGTATAAGTGGAACACACAGGGTCCTTGTGAGGCAAAAAGCTTAAGTAAAGAAAAAAAGAAGCTACAGAGAACAAGTTTGAAGGGAGCACTATTTAAAGAATCAGCACAAGCACAAGCCTGTAATGATACCAATTATCTGATGAGTTCCCTAGCTGCTGCCACCCCTAAATCACATCTTTAGGTAGCAGAAAACAGCCTTTCCTCCTTACTTTTTCCTGGAGGAACTCAGAAATACTTTCTTATTGAATTTACATTTATGCTTATTCTTCTTCTTCTTCTTCTTCTTATTATTATTATTATTATTATATACTGCTCATCTTCCAAACGGAACTCTGGGCGGTTTATAACAATACAATAAAAAGAATCAAAGATACAACAATATATAGAAATTAGCATTAAGTAACGCAAAAAATAAAACCACATAAAACAGCATAAACGGGTTTGGCGGTCTTATTCTACTTAGCTATCCATAACACAGTGGTTCTCAACCAAGGGGTTGGGACCCCTTGGGGGTTCAAACAACCCTTTCACAGGGGTCACCATGAGGCAGTGAAGAAAAAGGCACAAACGGCTTGGGTCTGGAGGAGGGGGGGAGGAATATTGAGTTAAAGCTTGATAGGTTGGAGGGGATGTCAGTCAGTGGCACTGGAGGCTGTGATTGGCTGAGGGTGCCTATAGAGGAAAGTTCCCTATGGCACCTGTGGCCGTGGCCTGCCAAAGGGGGCTTGTGGTCTCTTCCAAGCAGGGCAAAGGGCCACCACAACATAAGGAACTGTATTAAAGGGTTGTGGCAATAGGAAGGTTGGGAACCACTGGCATAACACAAAAGAAATGCATCGGAATCGGAATCGGAATGCAATTTGTTGTCATTGTATAAATACAACGAGATTAAAAGTGCTACCCAGTCAGTCATTCACACAACCCAGCATAAAAATCCAAGACGTAAAATCTACAATTTAAGAACAAACCATCCATACAGATACTCCAACATTCACATGCCGAACATCACTTACACTCATTTAAAACTGACATAAAAACCAAACATACACACACAGCCCTACACTCTTTCACCTGGCAACATTCATACCCAATCCATAAAAACTACAATTTAAAAACAACAACAGCCATACACAATCCCCCATAACAATATATATGTAACACATTCAACACTAATATTACCCGTCAATTTAATTTTTAACAGAATTTAGCATAGTTACTGCTATTGGGTAAAAACTATTTCTGAATCTTTCTGTCCTTGTTCTAATAGATCTATACCTTCTGCCTGATGGTAATGGTACAAACAGAGAGTGTCCAGGATGAGAAATATCTCCTACAATATTCTGAGCTTTCTTAAGACAGCGGGAGCTGTGTAATTCCTCCAATGTTACCAATGCAATAGATAACAGTAGAATCTATTACATAATAAAAATACTGTACAGTTACAAACTAAACATTCAAATCTAAGAGGTAATGCATAAGCAATTTAAAAGGTTTGGGAGAACAAAAAATTATTCACTTGGTTTTAAAAATGACTACAAAGCTTGTGTTAGGTGGATGTCCCTGAGAAGGCAGTGCCATGACCGGGGTTCCACTATCAAAACTGCCTCCTCCCTGATCCTGGCATGACTCATTTCATTCCACGGACATTCCTGCAATAAGCCCACTGAAGAAGGTCTTGAGAGATAAGAGAACAGTCTTTCATTCTTCCCCAGTGAAAATAAAAGGTCGAAGTCTCCCTAGCGCTGCAAGCACAGCTAAGTAACTGCTGGTTTGGTATTTTCCTCCAGCATTTTCCTCCAATATTGTTGATTCTGAGCCACAAATAAACACTGTTTCAATGAACGCTATCACACCTAGGACTAATAAAGTCTGCATCTTGCCTCCTGCATCCTGTCTTCAAATGGATACGTATTGCACACTTTGGATTTTCTGCTTCTTCCTCCATCTCTTCTTATTCTGCATAATATCCAGCTTTAAAAGTCTGGCAAAAATCAAAACTTGCTCACAAGGTTATGGGATGCTAGAATCAATTTAAAATGCTACTTTCAGCTCCAGCCAATGCTCACCAGAGTCAGATGACATTGGAGCATTACTTCTGAAATTAGCCTTCATTTCCTATGCTAAAATGAGTAAACCCAGTAGGATAAAGATCCCCCATCACAGAATGAGGAGTCCAGACATTCAAGAAGAAAAAAAAAAAACAATGTGTACTGTGAGACACCTGAACATCAACAAAAATATTATATAAACTTTCATTGGTAAGCTACTTGAAGGAAAGAATAGGTTTGTAAGATATAGGAAAAATAAGTGTGTTTGCTGTGAAAGGTCACTTTAAATCTGATAAGAATATCACCAGTAATTTTCATATGAAAGCAAGTTTGGATAGTAACTTGGAAACACAAAATTGCATGTGTTTAAGGAAGTGGCTTGTAATCAACAAAAGCTCACACAGTGAAATTCCACAAAGCCTTTGGCTTTGTTGTTTTTCATGCAAAATAGAGAAGTTTCAGGAGAAGCCAGTCACATGTAAAGAACAGCTAGATGCTTCTGCAACTGCTTAAACATAAGGAAAAGTACCGGTATGTGTAAGTGCGTAATAATGGCCAGCAACGGAAAAACTGCTGCAAATATTCATGCAGTTTTTCTTAGTCTCATGGAAATACTAAACCTGGAAGAACCCTTTCATCGTTGAGACAACAGCACTTTCATCACCACCACCACCACCATCATCATCACCACCACCACCATCATCATCAAACAGTAAACATTGCCTCCTTATTTTCTTGCATTCTTCCCCTCCTACTTCAATCACAGGCAAAAGAAAAATAAGAAAAGAAGATGAAAGGTAGCAAATGGCAACTCCTATGACACTTCTGCCGTGTTTCTCACAAAAGTCTTAAAGAGAATCTAAAAGACAACCTTCAGCTAAAAGATACAGCAAGAAGATTATGAGTTGGAACAGAGATGGTCTGTTCCCAAACTAGTTATCAATAAGAAAGACTGTTATGGTGATAACCTATTTTTAGCCAGACTGACGAGAAATCAAACAGCAGCATGTTATCCAGATGGTGACTGGGGAGAGTAGTAGGTAAACAGATGTTACAAAGCTGCTTTGCCAAATTTGGCACAAGAACAAGAAACAAAGAAAAACAATTTTCAAATACATGGACCCATGCCTAAAGATCAACTGTCCATGCATGTTGTATGCCATTGCTTTTGCAGTTTTTACACAGTGGCCCAGGGGACCCAGGGGATTCCAACTCCCCCCAAATTAAAACAAAATTACGTATTTCAATACACATGGGGATTCCAGACCTAAACTCTATTATCACTAATGGACTATAACTGCAACGGTAACCTCAATATTTGTATTTAAAGTCATTTTTAAATTAGTTCAAATGTTTTTAATTCAGTACAGTAAACACCTCATAGAATCATAGAATCATAGAATCATAGAATTATAGAGTTGGAAGAGACCTCATGGGCCATCGAGTCCAACCCCCTGCCAAGCAGGAACCCCTTCACAATATTTCCGACAGATGGCCATCCAGCCTCTGCTTAAATACCGTCAAAGAAGGAGACTCTACCACCCTCCGTGGCAGCATATTCCACTGCTGAATAGCTCTAACTGTCATGAAGTTCTTCCGAATGTTCAAATGGAATCTCTTTTCCTGTAGTTTGAAACCATTGCCCCGAGTCCTAGTCTCTGAAGCCATGGAGAACAAACCTGTTCCCTCTTCAATATGACATCCTTTCAAATATTTAAACATAGCTATCATATCCCCTCTCAGTCTTCTTTTTGATAGGCTAAACATTCCCAGTTCCCTAAGCCGTTCTTCATAAGACATCTCTTCCAGGCCTTCAACCATCCTAGTCGCTCTCCTCTGCACCCGCTCGAGGTTGTCAACATCCTTTTTAAACTGAGGCGCACAGAACTGGACACAGTACTCCAGGTGGGGTCTGACCAGAGCAGAATAGAGTGGCACTATCACCTCCCTTGATCTAGACACTATGGTTCTGTTGATGCAACCAAGAATCGCATTGGCTTTCTTGGCCGCCGCATCACACTGCTGGCTCATGTTCAATTTGTGGTCCACCAAGACCCCCAAATCCCTTTCACAGGTACTATTCTCTAGCCAAGTGTCCCCCATCTTATATCTGTGCAATTCATTCTTTCTACCTAGATGTAGCACCCTACATTTCCCTCTGTTGAAATCCATTCCATTAGCTTTGGCCCAGACTTCTAATCTGTCAAGGTCCTTTTGGATTTTCATCCGATCCTCTAGGGAATTAGCAACCCCTCCCAATTTGGTATCATCTG
>JAHTLZ010000122.1:35456883-35473296 GCA_023846285.1 Phrynocephalus versicolor | reverse complement strand
TTCCAATGCATTCCTATGGGAAATGATAATTTGCATAACGAAAAAATTGTATAACGTAATTTAATTGGGAACCAATTAATTACGTTATACAAGGTACCACTGTAGTAAAAAAAAGACTCCTGGGGTAAGGGGGAAAGGCCTGTTTCAGGCCTCCTATACTTACCCCAGGACAGGCACTGCCCCAAACGGGCCTATGAGAGCCTCCCTGAGCCTGTCAGAGGCCCCAAAAGGGCATTCGCGTGAACCGGAAGTGACTTCTAGTAAACCGGAAGTGACCTCCGGATCGCTGAAAAGCATTCCTGAGGCCTCAAAGGGCCTTTCTAGGCCTCCGACAGGCCTGGGAAGGCCCTTACAGGCCTGTTCAGGGCAGCACCAGACTGGGGATAAGTACAAGAGTCCACAGCTAGGCCCCCCAGACCCAACCTGACCTGCATCCACATATCATGGATGTTCAAATATCATGGGTCGTTTCACTGTAGATTTAATTTGTAATATGGTTAAATGTTTTAATATTTCAATTTATTTTATTTTAGCTTTTTCAAAATTCTTTGTCAGTCCTCTTGGACCCTTTAATAGTAAAAAGAAGGCATATTAACTAAATCAATCACTCTCCGAATGTGTATGTTTCAGGACACAACTTATTTGGTAAGCGTTTAAGCAGCATGGCCTTCCTTTCAGTTTTTCATTATTTTGCCACAGAAAAGTTATATTAAGTAACACGTCGTGTTCCTTAAAACTAAAAGCCAGTCAGATTACTATAATATTTTAAGGTCCTTGCTATTGCAATAACAAGCTCTGGTATTAAAACAGAACACATGGATTTGCTGGGAAGTACTGTATTATTTTAACCAATTTATTGCCATGATCAGACAAACACAATTAACAGGGAGGAAGGCTGAGGACAATGCATGTTATCAGGTTTCCACATCTCTATAATGATTGGCTGGCTTATACTGATGAAAAGAACTCTTCCAAGTGATTGACTGAGGCGATGACAAATATTTGTGAATATAACAATTTTTCCTTAACTTCAAAATGCACTCAAGCAGAAGATCTAGGAACAGATACAGTAGTACCTCTTAAGAAGAATTTAATTCATTCTGTGGGTCAATTTGTTTAACAAAAAAATTCATCCTACAAAACTCATTTGTCTTGGCAGCACCAGGCCTCAGATAAGTATAGGAGGTCCCAGATAGACCTGCCAATCCTGACCCGACCCAGCACCTGCATATTGCAGATTTTCCATTATGGCAGGTCAGGTCCCTAACCCCTGCGATAGGCAGGGGATTACTGTACTTCACTGTGTTGTGGTTTTATGCTATAAACCACCCAGAGTAGCTCTAGAGCTAGATTGGTGGTACAAAAGTCAAATAAATAAATAAATAAAAACAGAATCATAGAATAAAAGAGTTGGATGGGGTCTTATAAGGTCCATGCAGGAATCCAAGTTAAAGTGTATCTGACAAATGGCTGTTTAGCTTTCTCTTGAGTGATTCCAGTGTTAAGAGTGCCGCCCATACTTGATTCCGTAGTTGCACTACTTTAATAGTGCTTCCCTTGCAAGGTGCCCGGACTGGGCGAAGATCGCAGGGACCGACTGAACTTCGGCCAGCCCAGGTATCTTGCAAGGCAAAAGGGTTCTCTTGCAAGCCTCCTGGGCTGGGTGAAGATGGGTCCGTGCTCTCTACCTACCAATTTGGGAAGCACAGCACGGAACCATGGATTTTCACGCAGCACGAGAAGCTTGCGAGTGAAGCGGTGGTGGCAATATGCCGTCACTTGCCTTCCAAACTGCCCAGGCTGGGCAAAGATGCATCTGTTCCAGAGATTCTGGGACTGGTGCATCTTCATGCAGCCTGGGAGGTTTGGAAGGCAAGTGGCAGTGGCACATCGCCACCACTGCTTCCCTTCCAAACCGCCAGAGCTGTGCAAAGATCAATGGGTCCGTGCTCTGCTCATCAAATTGGTGGGCAGAGCATGGACCCACTGATCTTTGCCCATCCCAGGAGGCTTGCAAGGGAAGCAGTGGTGGCTATCCACTGCCACTGCTTCCCTTCCAAACCACCCAGGCTGGCCAAAGCTGGCCTGTGATCTTCGTCCAGCCCGGGCGCCTTGCAAGAGAAGCATATACCTCCGGGTAAGCACTTACTTTCACTTACCTCCGGGCTGGCCGAAGACTGATTCAGCCAGCCCAGAGGTAAGTGAAGGTAAGTGCATACCTGGAGGTATATGCTTCTCTTGCAAGGTGCCTGGGCTTCTCCCTCAATCAAGGGCAGCCAAAAGCTGCTCTGTACAGCCCCCCCCCCCAGAGCTGATTTTGATAGGTCCGACCTGTCAAAGTCAGTTGTCTGGCAGGGCTGCAGAAAGCAGCCTTTGGCTGCCCTTGATTGAGGAGGGTTGGGATAGCCTTCCCATAGGAATGCATTGAAAACCTATTGCAGTAAGACCCCGGTATCCGCTGGGGATTGGTTCCAGGCCTTCCCGTGGATAATGAAAACCGTGGATAAGAGAGAACGTCTGCCCACCCACTTCCAAACTGCTGATTCCTGACAGTAGCTTGCTTTATGACTGCTATTTTGAGACAGTAGCTTGCTTTATGGCTGCTATTTGTGACAATAGCTTGGTTTGTGGCTGCTGAATTATTTAATTTGTTTTCCTCTGCCAACCATCGATAAATGAATTAGTGGATATTGAATCAGTGGATATGGAGGTCCTACTGTAATCCATTCCCTCCTGAACAGATTAATTGAATTTCAATGCATTCCTATGGAAAACTGCTGTTCGAATTACAAGTTGTTTGACTTCCGAAGATGCCTTCAGAATGGATTATCGTTAAGTCGAGGTACCATTGTATGTAATTTTGTCATATGACTGTATCACTCATAGCATGATGTATGTAAATTCTGTATATGCATAAGAAAGATCTGTAGTGGGAATATGTAATATGTGCACTTTGTGACCTCAGTGCTATGCAGTAAACAGGGGAACAGGCTCCCCCCCCCCCAAGGGCTTGCACATAAGAAAAATGTATTTGTGAATACTCATTGGTCTCCACTTGCAACAGCTATTTTTGATGTTGGAACAATTCAAGTAACTTGGAAAAGTAGGCATTCTTATTTAAATGAAATATAGAGAACCACTTGCAAATGAACAGAAAATTAGCTCTATCAAAGCGGTGCTTTCATCATTTTCACAAATATTGTAGCTATTAAAATATTTTACTTCATTTAAAAACAACTGTAATTACAAATTCCAGTGCCAAGGTACCAGTGTCTTCCATTGCAAAATTGTTCCAGTTTTGTTCCTGGCTTGACAATAAGATGTTCCATCACTCATTTCTTTTAAAACCATGCTTCTTTCCTCAGATCACTATTAAAAATATACAATTTTGTATTGGGGAGCTTTGTGATCATCAG
This sequence comes from Phrynocephalus versicolor, assembly GCA_023846285.1. Classification (NCBI taxonomy): domain Eukaryota; kingdom Metazoa; phylum Chordata; class Lepidosauria; order Squamata; family Agamidae; genus Phrynocephalus; species Phrynocephalus versicolor. The sequence continues at coordinate 35,469,880 of JAHTLZ010000122.1, read as the reverse complement.
ACAAAATTATCACCATTGTGTGCTGATGTAAAACTCCCATTTTGGTGTGCTGCTAGCCTGATAGTTATTTTATAATAATATCTCATATACAGTGACATTTTTCTTTAATACAGTTTACCTTTTTAATCAGGAACCTTACTTACTTGCCATGGCCCTACAGGAGGTTTTCACTGGCCAAACCATAATCGTAAATTCCCACTAATTAACAGCTGGAATCTTGCTGAAAAATTCCAAAGCCATTAAATTCAACAGTATAAATTCCAATGGCAAATAGCTGCAAGTTAAGAAGACAGCACAAACATTCTAAGTTGCATGCTAAGCCACATGACTGGTGAGTTACAGCAAATTCTGCACCAGCTTCTTAACTAGCAGCAATCTGGTGCTGAGATTTACCGTATATCACAGAAGTGAGTACACCACCTCACATTTTGTAAATATTTTAGTATATCTTTTCATGTGACAACACTGAAGAAATGGCACTTGGCTACAATATAAAGCAGTGCATATACAGCTCGTATAACAGTGTAAATGTGTTGTCCACTCAAAATAATGCAACACACAGTCATTAATGTCTAAACCACTGGCAACAAGAGTACACCTCTAAGTGACAATGTCCAAATTGTGTGGCCACCATTATTTTCCAGCACTGCCTTAACCCTCTTGGGCATAGAGTTCACAAGAGCTTCACAAGTTGCCAGTGGAGTCTTCTACTTCTCCATGATGACATCACAAAGCTGCTGGTTGTTAGAGATCTTGCACACCTCCACCATCCGTTTCAAAATACCCCACAGATGCTCGATAGGGTTTAGGCCTGGATATATGCTTGGCCATTCCATCAACTTTACCCTCAGCTTCTTTAGCAAGGCAGTGGTTGTTTTGGAGGTGTGTTTGGGGTTGTTAGCATGTTGGAATACTGCCCTGCGGCCCCGTCTCTGAAGGGAGGGGATCATGCTCTCCTTCAGTATGTCACAATATATGTTGGTATTCATGATTCCCTCAATGAACTGTAGCTCTCCAATGCTGCCCCAGACCATGACACTCCCACCACCATGTTTAACTATAGGCATGACACACTTGTCTTTGTACTCCTCACCTGGTTGCCACCGCACACGCTTGACACGATCTGAACCAAATAAATTTATCTTGGCCCCATCAGACCATAGGACATAGTTCCAGAAATCCATGTCCTTAGTCTGCTTGTTTGCAACAAACCGTATGCGGGCTTTCTTGTGCATCGTCTTTAGAAGAGGCATCCCTTCTGGGACAAAAGCCCTGCAGACCAATTTGATGCAGTGTGTGGCGTATGGTCTGAGCACTGACATCTTGACCGCACCCCCTCCCCTTCAACCTCAGCAGCGATGCTGACAGCACTGATACATCTATCTCCCAAAGCCAACCTCTGGATATGATGCTGAACACGGGCACTCAACTTCTTTGGTCAACCATGGTGAGGCCTGTTCTGGATGGTCTTAGCTACCATGCTGCAGCTCAGTTTCAGGGTCTTGGCAATCTGCTTATAGCTTAGGGCAGTGGTGGCAAACCTTCAGCATGCAAGATGTTTTGTCCAAGGCTTAGAATTCTGGGAGTTGTGGTCCAAAACATCTGGAGTGTCGAAGGTTCGCCACCACTGGCCTAAGCCATCTTTCTGTAGAGCAACAATTCTTTTTTCAGATCCTCTGATAGTTTATTACCATGAGGTGCCATGTGGAACGTCCTGTGCCCAGTATGAGAGAGTGACAGTGATAACATCAAATGCGAGTGAGAGTGATAACTGCTCCCCCTTCACACCTGAGACCTTGTGACACTAACAGGTCTTATGACACCAGGGAGGAAACATGGCTACTTAGGCCCAATTTGGACATTGTCACTTAGGAATATACTCACTTTTGTTACTGGCAGTTTAGACATTAATGGCTGTGTGTTGCGTTATTTTGAGGGGACAACACATTTACACTGTTATCCAAGCTGTATACTCACTGCTTTACATTGTAGCCAAGTGTCATTTCTTCAGTGTTGTCACATGAAAAGATATACTAAAATATTTACAGAATGTGAGGGGGTGTACTCACTTCTATGGAATTACATGAAAAGTTTTCATTAACAGAATGTTGGACAAGTTGCTTCTCACATTCCTTGTTATGCACTAAAAGCAAAGTTTTCTGCTTCTATACTGCCCCATGGTGCTTAAAGCACTCTCTGGGTGGTTTACAGTTTAATTATGCAGGGTACACACTGAACCCCGCAAAGTTGAATGCAAGCAGCAATTTGTTGTTTAGTGGTAATTTGCCACAATTTACAGAATTATGCCTGTGCAACCATAAATCCACAGAAGGATTCTGGCCTCTGTATTCTAAACTATATTGAAGCAGGGTTTGAACTTAGTCATTTGCCATGCCTTTGTGCTGACTCTTATCATTCTTTTCAGGATCAGTATACAGACTCACCTTCTGACAGATCTTCCAGGATATCAACTCTGTTGTTCTTACAATGTATTTCATTTTTATAACCCTGTTTTCCTTCAGGCAACCAAGAACTAAACACATAGTTTCCTCCTTCTACTGTATCTTCTTAACTATCTTGTAAGAGGCGTTGAAGTAAGAATGATTGGTCAAAGTGGCCCAATGAGCTTCAGGCTCTGGTATTTGGAATCACTGTTATTACACAGAAAGTAATACCAGTTGAAGCACTTGAGATCAACACATCTTTCTTTCCTTATGTTACGTCCATGTATTTTGCTGTATTCCCTCGTCTCTTTCAAAAATAGAAACAGGGAAGTCTTTGAGTTGGAGCCTACTAGTGTACAGCCACTGAAGTCTTTATGTCCTCTCACTGGCATCGCTCTACCCAAGATTAGGAATGAAGCAGCAGACAAGAGAACAAAGCAAAAAAGTGACCCTTGTCATCCCCTGCATAGATACGTGCCCCAAGAGCATTGACCTAGATCCAGGATGAGCTTTACGGCAAGAACCAATATCCTTGAGGGCACGCAAGAGCAAAATTGAATTAGAAGGTGGAGGAGAATAACATTAAAGGAGGAAATCACTGAAGAATCTGAGCTCCCTTTTGCTACTTGGAGAACTCTGAATGGACTGTGGGCTGGAATACCTAGATGGAAGACCAATATGGTTACACAGGGGTTGCTGCGTAAATGTGGAGAGACACAGATCCTGGCCCATCTGTTGGTATGCTGGTTTGTTGCCAGAAATGTGCACAAATAATGATCTAGTTTTATACAATGACAGAGGCAAAAAGGTGGCTTCTTTTTGGCAGATCAAAGTTTGATCTGGACACGGAAGAGGAATTAAGGTCTTTGGGTGGGCCCATTGTCAATAAAAGAATGAATCTGCTTGCACAAAGGACAAATGATTTGTTAGCTTATGTGTTTTTTGACATTTCAGTGCTGACCAACAGCTAGCCATGTTCCAAAGCGCAATAGTTATTTCTTCTTATTTATCTTCTAAAACGCTCAGCCGATAGCTTTAGCAAGTAAACTTCTTATATGCTTTAGAATACCTGTATTAATTCATTCAGGAATACTAAGATTATTTCACAATATCTTCATTAAGAAAACATAAAAGTGAGCGAAAGTCAGTTCCACTTCTCGGCAGTGTAGTTCAGTAGAGCAGTGATTTCCAAGCACTGTTATATGTACCACAGGTGGGATGCAGGAGTTATTTAGGCAATACATAGGTTTTGCCTTTAAAAGGCAAAAAAATGAAAATAAAATTGAAAATAAAACAAAATGCATGGACAGATACAGATTTCCTGTCTTAGAAAAGTGGGCCTTTACTTTTATCATTATTGGACTCAGATTCTTTTGCATAAGGTGAAACTTTCAGAATTGCTGTTGTACAGCGCAAATGGTTAAAATGATCATGAGGATTTATCTTGCACATTATCAAGTTCACTGCTGGCAATCTTCCCCGAGATAGTTTTATGTGATGAGCTGGGGAGCGCTAGAAGGCTTAAGTAATTATGTAAAAGATTTCTTCATTTTTTTAAATCTTTATTTTAATATATTTTTTAAAATTCATAAATTAAAATTTAATCCTAGGAAGTCTATCTGATACTACAGTAACTGTATTAATATCATGTTGTATCCCACCTGCAACACATTCATTGATAAATTTCCCCAAGCACAGAATCCTCATTAAAATAACTATTTAAGATTAATTAATTTAAGAATAACATTAAATCATGATATTCTTTGAATGCCCCCCACCAAAAAAAAAAAAAGAGCACACAAGAATATCAATAGGTTTGGTAAATCTTTGGTTACAAATTACCCTTTAAAACTATTCCAAGCATTATATTTTGCAGGTTATCTTTTCATGCTGGCAGCTATCTTCCCCCAGGTTAACTTTCAGTTCAGTCTCATAATTTAGGTATCTAGTCCAAGCCTGATCAACAGGCTATGCCTGTTTCACAAACAGAACACAGATTTCCAGTAAAAACAAAATTCCAAAAGTGGCGGTGATGATTCAATATGTACCTTTTTAAAATTAATATCTGAGGTAAAAAAAAAGTCTGACCTAATTTTTACTGCTTTTATGCCAATAAAGGTATTCTAATTTTAATTCTAATGTCCGGGGTAAGCGCCAACATGAGCCCAATAAAATTGAGAGGTTAATATATCTGATGGGCCTTAACAATTGTATTAGCAATTCTTTTCACACAATCTGAGCCGTTGTTGTTCTCCCATGAGAGGAAAAGTAGTCTCTGTTACTTTCGATACAGTAATAACTTAACTCTGTTTCAAATGATACAGTAAATAACTTAAAAGCTGTGCAGTCATTCCGAAGCCAATATACTAGTTCAAAAGAAATTTTAATCACATCTAAACATGGGCACTTCCTGCAAGGAAACTGCAAGATAACCTGTATTCACAAACTGACAATCAGAGGACAAATGCGTTCAGATATACTGTACACAGATCTCTGCTGTGAAATATTTTATTTTATTGTTATTTATTTAAAATATTTCTGTCCCTCCTTTCTCCCCAAAATAACCCAAGGCAGGCTCTATTTGTTCCAAGAGAAGGAGCAGAGCGGTGCCTAAAATATGAATGCTATTCCTCTACTGAGAGGTATAAGAGATCCATGGAAGCAATAAGGATTCCCCATTAAAAACATTCCTTGGGATGGATGGATGGATGGATGGATGGATTTACTACTCAAATGGGATATAAATAGGATGCAATATATATGCTTTATAAACATATTTTTAATTCTCTGTTTTAGAAACCCATCAACTGAAACGTTATACTTCTTTACCCAAATATTGGAAAGGTGCTATTTTATTTTATTACTGTGCATTGAGAGTGCAGTTTGCTTTAATGCCTGTGCGTTCTGGGTAGAAGAAAGCTAAACAGAAAGCCAGGTCTATTTTTTATTTGGCTAACACTGATCTTTTTTCAAGGTTAAACATTTTAAGCTGCATTCTTCTCGTGATGTACAGGTAACTAACTAGTGGTTCCTTTTCATGCAATGGAAAATCCTGATTAATACCTTGGCAACAACCTTCTACTTTTGGCAGCCCCGCACCAGTGTTTTCAATGTGTTTTCAAAGGAATGTACAAATGTTCTTTTCTTGCATATTCTGCAAATCATAAGGTAATCAGGGGATTAATTCAACAGGAGCACAAACCTTTTTTGTGGACAGATTACACTCAATGTCTCCTTTCTTTGTTTCATTTGCGGTTAATAAATCAGTCTTGCTCCTTCACTTTAACAAATAGGTTTGTCCTTCAAAAAGGTTGTCAAACTACAAATTCTGGACATCAAAATCTAAATGTGCAACATTAACCAAGACAGAATGATATGGTACAACAAAGTGGCCATCTAATATATAACTTCTTATGCAATTGTCCTGGGACTTTCCCTCTCGCCTTGTTTGTAAAACAACTGAATTCCTATAAACATGTTGTCATTTAAGAATTTCTTGACTGCAATGATGACAAATGTATGTCTACAAAAAGAACAAAGATCATTTTGGGGTTTTTTGTGAAAAATTTCAGTCCCATGTTTTCCTCATAGTACTAATACAAAGTGGCTGAACCGCAGAAGCACTTACACAGAGAATCAGCTAGCAGAAATCCTTTGCTGCTTGTCAGTTCTCTCCTGAAATATTCCCTGAACAGTTTCTACTAATTCTAAGACTGGAAATAAGATTGACAGGGATTTAAAAAGCACAAAAAGAAAGTTATACCTCACTGATTCCCCTCTGCAGATGCCCCAGTTCACACTGTTAAATATATTTACTGGAGAAAAATGTTTTTCTATCCCATGAAACTTTGCTACAAAACTAGACAAGTCTACTCCATTATATGAAATGAAGGCAAGACAATCACAGCGGGAGGAGAGGGAAGGAGGATTAAATTTTTAAAAAGCTGGCAGTTGCAGTAGTAGTAGTAAAGGAGAGGCTGGCTGTTGTTGCCTGATGTAAGGAAAACACTTCTCTTTAACAGAACTTTGTCCAACTACAGTAATACCTTGGTTTACAACCATAATTGGTTCCGGAAACATGCTTGTAAACCAAAACACTTTTATATCAAAGCACATTTCCCAGTAAGAAATAATGAAAGCTCAGATGATTCATTCTGGGGCCCCAATGACCACATACTGTACACAAAATGCCAAAACTCACAAAAGAAGTTGGCTACACCATGTTCACACTATGGTTTATGTACCTGGCAGCGGAATCTGCTCTGCTTGGGACTAAAAACTGGATTTTACTCCAGGTTTTTAATGTGACAATAATAAAGTGCAAGGTGTAGCCCTATACACACTTGACTGGCTGCCCCGTGACTGGAAATGTTTTGAAAAATAAGAAATAATGCTGAAAACAAATTAGATACAAATATAAATATAAAGAGAAATAAAACCCTAACCTGAACTCCCCTGTGAAAATGTTCCTTGCTGGTAGAAGGGAGACTTCTATTCCTCTTTCCTCCCTCTGCTTTGGAGGCTGCTTGAGATGGAACTTCTAGACCAGTGGTTCTCAACCTATGGGTCCCCAGATGTTCATGGACTGCAACTCCCAGAAACCTCTTCCAGCACAGCGAGTGGTGGAGGCTTCAGGGAACTGCAGTCCAGGAACTTCTGGGGACCCACAGGTTGAGAACCACTGTTCTAGACAATCACCCACAATCCAGCAGGGGGAGGGAGGGAGAGGGAAACACCATTGGCTTGCTTGTGATTATGTGACATGCTCCAGTGCTTGTATATCAAGACATTGCTTGTTGATCAAGGCAAAATTTAGAAGAAATCTGTGCTTGTCCTGCAAAACGTTCTGAAACCAAGTTACTCTAAAACCAAGATAATACTGTGTGTACATTTTGCTTTTGAACCTCTGAAGCTCCTACTTCAAGAAAAAATTTGACCAGCAGTAAGTATCTGAAGCAACAGTCATTTCTGAAGAACAATTTCTCAAATCTGAATGGAAATCTATAGCTGCAATTGCTAGTGAAAACAATTAAAGGAGAGGCCTCTTGCCTGTGCTAAATGAAGTTTAACAGTTTATCTTTTAAACATAAAAAGGTAGTTAGAACTGTTGCTTTAAGTACAGTTAGTAGTAATGCATAGCAACCTCAATAGGATTTTCAAGGTAAGTGAGATACAGTGGTACCTTGCAGGTCAACTTTAACTCATTCTACCGGTAAATTTGTTTAATGAAAAAATGGTCCTATGAAATGCCATTTCCCATAGGGATGAATGAGAAGCCGATTAATCCATTGCAGAGGTTGAAAAAAAGGGGGGGGGAGAGCCTTTTTTCTGTTCAGACCTCTTTATAAAGTGCAGTTTAAAGACATGCAGAGCCAGACCCTCTCTGCTAGTGCAATGGAAAGCAATGGAAAGATGGACAAAACAAAGCACCAAGACAAACCCTAGCCAGTTCCCGCAAAAAGTGCAGCGGAAAGCAATGCAAAGATGGACAAAAGCAAACAGCAAGACAAACCCCAGGTCGTTCACGCCAAAAAAAACACAAAAGAAAGCAAGGCAACTTCAGCTCCCTACCTTTCTAAGTTCTAAAAGTCCAAAAATTGCTGCAAAGCAATGTCCAGAATGGCTCCAAATATGGATGAAAAAACTCATCCCACCCTTCCACAAACTACAGAGGCCAGAATGCATCCTGGGTAACTTGTTTCAAAATGTGGAATGGATTTCCATCTTGCAAGGCATCCCATAGGGAATTTTCATCTTCTGAAGCATGCCTATCCCCAGAAATTTCATTCGTCTTGCAAGGCATTCGTCTTGCAAGGTACCACTATATTAAATAAGTGGTTTCATCAGTTCTATGCCTCCAGTGAGCTTGCATAACTTAGCAGGGTTTCAAATCCAGGTTTGCTAAATCCTAAAGATATAAAATTTCCAGAAATTTTGAAGCTTGGGGGAAAAAACCCTCCCCCCCCCATTTTTAACGGAAAAACCAGAAATTTTTGGATTTATTTTTTTTAAACCCTACATTAGAACTCCCCGCCCACTTTTACAGCTTGAAAGTCATTCTGTTACTTTAGGAAAATAAAATATGACTATGGACAATTTGACTTGGAATAAAATTATCACAACTAGCATATTAAAATATAATGTATCCAAACAATTATTACAAACAGAATTTACTTTTTAAATAATATTTATTTGTAATTGTAAGTAACAATCTCCTGAACTGTTGTTTACTAGTTTATCTGGAACAAAAAAACTCTACAAAACAATGTTTAAAAATCCAGAATTAACAATTCATAATTCCTCCCCACAATATTAAATAAAAATAAAATAAAAACCTCTTACTCGTAAAAAGAATTGAAGAGAGGGAAATGTATAGAAGGGAGTGGGACTAAATTTCAATGAATGGGAATGAAATTTAATCAGAATCATTTTGTTGCTCTGCTTTGAGGCCTAGTGAAGAGGACAGAACAGAACCAAACACAGCCACCCCCATGGAAAAACAAAAGTGAAACTTTTTTCTTTTTCTTATAATAGCAGCACCTCCTAAAGGAAGAAATGCAATTTGTTCTTGCATTGGAGAGTTCAGTTTGTAACCTAGGGCTTGCTTGTCCTCAGTGCACAGAAATTGGAATAATCTGATACTATGCATATTTCAAGAAATAATTTAGAAAATATTAGAACACCCTATCTTAAAATATTTTATTCATCATGTTAAAATAAATCATTTTTCCATTTTTGAAATTTTTCCAGTTTGTCGGGTGGGGGGCAAAAGTCTTCTGGAAAAAATGGAAAAAATGTTCTTTTTTTCTGAATTTTTCCGGGGTTTTTTTCCGGGCCTTCAAATCTCTACTATATCCTAGTGTGGTGTTCCCCAACCCCCGGTCCGCGGACCGGTGCCGGTCCGTGGATCAATCGGCACCAGGCCGCCCGAGGAAACCAGGGAAACTCCTCCTCCCTTCCGTCCCCGATCTCTTCAGCACGCGCCCCGGGAGGAGGAGGAGGGAGGAGGAGGCGGAGGCAGAGGAGCCAGTGAGCGCTGCGCTTGTTGGGGGCGGCCCACTGCCCAATGGGCGGGCGGCTTGTTGCGTTGCGGAGGCTGCCGCCACGGTTGCTGGTGGTGCTATCGGTCCTCCTCCTCCTCCTGACAGGGGCCGGAGGCGGCGGCGGCACCAACAGCAGCAGCACCACCAGCAGCAGAAGGAGGAACAACGAAGAGTAGGGCTTGCAGAAGGCGGAGGCGGTGCGCGCCTGCCCGCCAGGCGGGAGCGACCCTTAGCAACCGCGGCGGCGGCGGCGGCGGCAGCCCACCCACCCACTGACCGGCCTGCCACCCATGGGGGTGGCGGCGGCTCTGGCGGCAGCGGCGGAGGGAGGAGGAGGAGGAGGCCACTGAGGGGGGTTCTCGGTCGCGGCACGGATGAAGGCAGGATGCTGGTAAGCCAGCCTCTCCCCTCTCTCGCTCTCGCTCTCCTCCCTCTTGGGGTGTGTGTGTGTGTGGAGGGTGGAGAGGGAGGGCTGGGGGGTCACGGGAAGGAGCCTCGCTGTGTCCGCTGAAGCGCCCGGGGTGACAGCTTGCCTCCCCTTTTCCTTTATTTATTTATTTATTTATTTATTTATTTATTTATTTGTTTATTTATTTCAGAGTGTGTGTTTTTACCCCGCCTTTATCCTTGGAAAAGACCCCCAAGGCAGCTTACGTCAATGAGGGATAAGCTATACAGCCCAGAACAATTAGGACAAGTTCGAGTATCGAGAAAGCGGGAGGGAATGGACTGAGGATCGTCTTATTACAACATCTTCCTTTCCCTTCCCCCCGCCCCACTCACCCCAGGCTTATCTTCCGTCAGGAGGAATTGCCCACTGACCACACACACACCACCACCACCGTAGGAACGGACTGTCTTCTCCCTCCCTCCCCTCCCTCCCTCTTCCCCGTGAGCGACTGAGGTCTCCCTGCAAGCGTCCCTCGGGGCATGGACTGTGTTCAAGCTTCAAGGGGTTCCCTTTTTCTAAAGGCACCCTTGGATGGCAAGACCCTTCTAGTTCTCCTCAGAACAATTGGCCAGATTCTCTTTTGTTTATTCACATGTATTCTCCACCCTTAGGGTTATTTGAAACACATGCAAAATATATTCAAATATGGGTTATGTGCAAAAAAAAATTCCTTTCAGAAATCCCTAGCCACAAACGAGTTACCCAAAGAACAATGTCTGAGTGCTGAAAGATGCCATGCTATATGCCCAGAGTAGCTGTGCAGCTAGATGGAGCAGTATATAAACTAAATGAATTAAATAAATAAATAAATATGTTGGGCCTCCAGAGTGTAGCATTCTATCAGGAAGCAGGCAGAGACTTCTTAGGAACTGGGGCAATGGCTGTCTGACTTTTGGAGGGCACAACTCAAAGAATGTGAATTTGAAGTTGACAATGGATGTGCAACAGGGTTGCCAGTCCAACAGCATCTCATTCCCTGGGCCACCAATTCCCACCCACCCCCACTCTCTGGCCTCATGTCAAGGAAGGGTGAAGGGTCCCAAGACCTCATGGCGGCTCGGTAGCTTTTAAAAAAGGTCAGGCGACAGCGTGGACGGGGAGCTCCCCCCGCCAAGAGCAGCTCCTGTCTTCCAAAGTGGTTGCGAATAAACTCTGGAATTGGAATGATCTCCTTGCGTTTATATGCTTCCAAACCTAGCCGTTCAAAAGCATGTGAAATGCAAGTCAGATAAAGAGATGCCCCTGGGGGAAAAAACGCGAGGAAGTAAAAACAGTGTTTCCTTGCAGCGATGCCAAGGACTCGCACAACACTGGCTCTTCGGCTTGAGTACGGAGATGAGCACCGCCCCCTAGAGTGGGAAACGACTAGCACACATGTGCGTCAGCGGCCGGGGGGGCATTTACCTTTTTTATCTTATTAAATCAAAACAAGCGGGCCAGGGAAAAATTATCAAACATTTACCAGTCCGCGGCGATAAAAAGGTTGGGGAGCACTGTCCTAGTGCATCTGTCTATCTACTACATTGTGTATTCTTTGTATTCATTAAAAATTAATGGATAATAATAAGTCTAAAGCTTAATTTCCAAATAAACCATCCCCTTCCCAGATACAGTCTTCCCAAAGATCTCAGCCAATGCTTCCAAATATTTAATCTTGGGCTACTGTTCAGGGCCAGATGAATCAATAACCTCGACAGAAACCAGTTCCCCTTATAAAAAAGGAGTTTCTTCAAAGAAAACAACAGCTTATGCGCTTGGGTGGACAAAACAGAATAATTAAATGGGAGTCAAAGTCAAAATCTAAGAGAAGAACCTTGCAAAATAATTTGTGGCACAGAAATTAGAGCTAAGGCTTTGGATTTTATTTTATTTTTTGGACACACATAGTCATGGGCTGGAAATATGTGTGAAATACTGACCGACTTGTGTTTAACAGAGGAAGGGGGGGACTGGGAGTGGAGGAGTACATTTTACTTCTCAGGTAGCTTCTCCCCCTTCATTTCCCTCTTCAGAAGAAAGAGGTGAGCAGAGGAAGCCTTCAGCATGCTCGCTGCTTTTTCTCCTGGTAATCATTCCCTTAGCCCCCTTCTTTCATTCACATATTCAAGTGCTGTCTTGCCAATACAGCATGAAACAAAAGCAACAAAACCACCCGTTTGCCTTTGGTGGGAGGGGGGCATCAGAAAAAGGGAGCCCCTGCCATGCACCCTAATCACTCCAATGAAAACTATACATGTTCAGTCATGTTTGGGAAAAATGAAATGTTCAGAGCAGACCTGTCAAGTGTCACGTTTTGGGCGGGACATTCATGGATCAATCACTCTTTCCTGCTGTCTTCTCAAAAAATTATTTCCCCCTGAAATGCCCTGCATTTCCGGTGGCAGACGGCTCAGCACCGGATGCTGCCGGGTTAAACAAATTTTCCTTTAGTTTATACAAATTCCCATAGGAATGCATTGAAAATGGGGTAATCCATTTTTATGTTGTACAGTCACCCCCCGCCATTTAGCGGTTCAGGTACTGCAGTCCCACTACATCGCGGGATTGCAGTACCTGCAACTCGGAGCCGCGCGGGGGTCGGGGGCGATCAGGTCGCTCTGCGCCATCCCCCGCACTCCTCCGAGAAGCCTCGGAGCCGAGCGGGGGCGGCGGAGCGGTGATCGGGTCACTCCGTGCCACCCCTGTGCTCTTCCGAGAAGCCTTGGAGCCACGTGGGGGGTAGCGGGGGCGACCAGGTCGCTCCACGCCCCCCCGCGCTCCTCCGAGAAGCCTCGGACAGGTGCGCGATCGCCCCCCCCCGCCCCCAGGCCCTACCCCACCTGCTTCCGCATATCGCGGATTTTCATGCATCATGGGTGGGGTGGGTCCCTAACCCCCACGATCGGCGGGGGGGTGACTGTACAGATTCTCCCCATAAGCAATTATGTTAAGCAAATTTCCCCTATCTCCGGAATTTTTTATGTTGTACAGATTTTATGTTATACAAACTGTTTGTCATACAAGGGTCCACTGTGTGTGTGTGTGTGTGTGTGTGTGTGTGTGTGTGTGTGTGTGTGTGT
>JAHTLZ010000122.1:35414687-35447231 GCA_023846285.1 Phrynocephalus versicolor | reverse complement strand
CTTGATCACTGATGGAACAAAATGCTGGACTAGACAAGCCTACAATCTGATCCAGTCTTATAGTCGTACAGTATTATGGACTGCTGTTATAATATTCCAAATCAACCCCCATTTCTGTGGTAGAATACTTTTCATATAAAAGACGGGCGTGAATCAGAAAAATGGAGATTTGTTTTGATTCATGATTCACCGGGGTATGTGAATCACATTTTTTTTCCTGATGAATCGATTTGTAAATTTATTTTTTTATTTTAAGCCCTTATAAAATGGCCTCCAAGAAAATGACAGCAAATGTGCAAGGAAGCTTCCTGTCACTGTCCTCTAAAAGCTCTGCAGACTTAGTGAAGTTTGGATTCTGGATGTATGAGTCCAATTTTGGTGCCTCTACGTACCTCAGGGGTCATTTTATAGCCTGGCAAATCAATGAATCAAAAGTCGCTAAAATTCATCGATTCATCAGTTTGTATTCATTGTGCTTTTGTGATTTTTGAATGAATTTTGCAATTCATTTTTAATTCGTGCTTGCCTCTAATGTGCACTAATAAGAAAACCATTGACTCATACAGTAATCTAATTCTAGTTATCTTTTCTTTCCGATACATTAATCACACATTTACATGGTATTCAATTATATTCCTCTCTTGCTACGGATATTAACAGGGAAACGGTTGCCTTGTGTCATAGTTGGGAATGGTCCCTGTATTGTTTCCTACAGATACACTTAATATTTCTGTAACATTTTAACAGACCAGGCTTTCTGCTACTAATTTCCATTTGACAATTTATATTTATAATTTACATATTGTTCTCTATAGCCTAGAGGTGGGGAAAGTATTGTTTGTGTGTGTGTTTGTGTGTGAATGCACCCATATGCACCACTTGATTCAGTAGAGATGCATTTGCTTCTCAGTTTTATGCAAATGTGAAAGGAACTGAAGATTAATTGCATCATTGTCATTTGCCCATCTCCCCAAACATCATATACATCTAGACAGAATTATGTGACCACTTGTGTGGTCAGTGTCACATATATTTTGCATGGACAGACTAATCTGTGTTCTATGATCAAAATCCAAAAGGTGGGGAGAAGCAAACAAAATTATAACTATGAATTGGAACCTCAGATCAGGACAAGGTTTCCCAACCCCTTTGAGGTTGCTTGCTCTGTGATAAAAAACATTCCAAGAATCAGAAATGTTCTGTTATTTTAAGGATAAACATAAGCAAATACCACTTATCTTTCTTGGGCTTAACCATCAACTACTTCCCAGTGATAATATGACCTGAAACATCCTTAGAAGTACTACTGTATATACTCGAACATAAGCCTAGTTTTTCAGCCCTAATTTTGGGCTGAAAAAAGGGGTCCTCGGCTTATATGCGGGTCAATACTTTTAGCCACTGAGGCAAGTTTGGGTCAGTGGCTAAAAGTCATTTTAAACATTGTGTGCCACTTCTCCTGACCCCCCCATGTTTAAAATGACTTTTAGCCACCAACTCAAGCACTTGCCTCGGTGGCTAAAAGTCATTTTAAACATCACACACACACCCAGCTCACAAAGGACGAGTTGCCAGGCCCTGCTGCATTTCCCACCCTAGGCTTATACTTGAGTCAATAAATTTTCCCAGTTTTTGGGGTTTAAATTAGGGGCCCCGGCTTATACTCGGGTTGACTTATACTCGTGTGTGTGTGTGTGTATATATATAAATGTATGTACCATTGTGTGTACAGTGGTACCTCTACTTGCGGATTTAATCCATTCCCAATGCATGCTCATAGTTCGAACAACTCAGAGAAGCCATATCTAAGAAAATCAAATCAAATAAATAAATAAATTGAAAAAACAAAAACAAAATGTAAGTAGAACAGACTGCATCTAAAATTTGTAAGGCAGAGGTTAAAACGCCAATGGTGTTCACTCTTAAGTCGAATTGCTTGTAAGTAGACGTACCACTGTATATCAAAGCATTTATGAACGTCTGGGATTATATTAAATGGCACACAGTCCTCCAGCAGCCACTTAGGGCTGCATGACAAAAAAAGTTAACTGCTATAATCTATGCTGACTGGCAGTATCTCTCTCACCTTTGGACAGGAGTAATTTGCAAGTCAGTGTTAGCCTATTAGGGACTGAAACTGGGATTTCTGCACACTAGACATTGTATATTCTACCAATGAATTGTAACTCTCACTTTATTAAAAGAACACCCAATATACCACGAAGACACCTTGCAAGACATTTGTTACTAGATTTTAGACCGCCCTTCTAACACTTCACCTCAGGAAGCAAGCTTAACTGTCAAATGTATTCTTGAAGGCTTTCACAGCTGGGATCAGATAGTTGTTGTGAGTTTTTTGGGCTGTTTGGCCATGTTCTGGAAGTTTTTCTTCCTGACATTTCACCAGATTCTGAGGCTGGCATCTTCAGAGGGCAAGGAGCTCAGGGAACGTGGAGAAGACATTAGGAAGAAAAACTTCCAGAACACGGCTAAACAGCCCGGAAAACTCACATTTAACTGTCAAACTTTGCTGATTGTTATATAGTATTGTAATATGTATCTATTTATTTAAGAATGTTGATTTTAATGATACCTGGATGCTATATTTTGTTTCATACAGCTGGCAAGTTTCATTTGGCTCTAAACAGTGTGATGGAAAACTAAATAAATGCATTCAGTCAAATATCAGGGGAGGGGGGAGAGACAACACACATACGTAAACACACACACACACACACACACACACACACGTTTTTAATATACTTCCAGTGCAGTCAGTTGTAAAATTAAATATTTCCTTTCAAAAATGTTGATTGCCTTTTAAATTTTCCATAAGGCATATTAAGTATAAAATCTTAGCTGTTTCTATTTATAATATTTTTGGCCTCCAATTTAAGCCTGTAAACCTCCAGCATTTAAAACATTCCCTCCCATGGGTATTCTTTTTAAAGTGGGTGCTAACATAACTCTTGTGTCTGGCTACAGTGACATGTAAACCTGAACATTCTTTTTCTTATGTGAACATAAATATTTTGGTTTGAGATAGACATTTTGTTCCTTTTCAACCTCACATACTTCTAAATTCATCCAGTTACTTGAGTAGTTCTACAAAATGCTTGGGTTGGGATTAACCATTTTTTTATTTATTATCTAATGAATTTTATTTTATTTATTTATTTTAGAGTATTTTTACCCTACCTTTCTCCTTGGAAAAAGACCCAAGGTGGCTTACAGTAATGAGGGATAATATACAGTCCAGTACAATTAAGACATGTTCAAGTATTGAGAACAGGGAATTGAGGAACATCTTACAGCATTAATAGAACAAAATTACATTAAAGCTACAAGAGAGTGCGAGCAGTTAAAGGAGAGTAAAGTTCCATATAACATTATGATTGACGGAAACTAACATTGAAAACATAGTGTTAATGTAATCACATAAGATTATAACTACGTTATAAACACAAAGTCTGTGTGATCCTAAAGATTCATATAAAAGACACATAATAGGGGAAAAGACATATCATTCAGGGAAAGCTTGCCTGAAGACAAAGGTCTTTGCCTGTTTCCGGAAGGATAACAGAGATGAAGCAGTCCTGGCCTCTAGTGGGAGGGAGTTCCAGAGTCTGGGTGCAGAAGCCGAGAAGGCCCTTTAGTGAATTCACGCGAGATGTACCTATGAGGGTGGAGGGATGGAGAGAAGGGCCTCTCCTGATGACCTTAACACCCGAGTCAGTTCATACTGTGAGATTCGATTTTTGAGATAGCTTGGACCCAGGTCGTACAGTGATTTGTAGGTCAAGGTCAGCACCTTGAATTGTGCCCGATAGCTGTTTGGCAGCCAGAAGAGCTGGTTTAATAAGGGTGTAATGTGATCTCTGTACCCCACCCCAGTCAGCAGTCTGGCTGCTGCATTTTGGACCCGTTGAAGTTTCCTGAGAAACTTCAACTTTTATACTACCAAATCTGCCTTAGATAATACATTGTTTCAACAGCAAATATTATTTTCTGTCATTAAATACAAGTTTATGTTTGCTTCCTTAATAATAATAATAATAATAATAATAATAATAATAATAATAATAATAATAATAATAATAATAATAATAATAAACATGCCATCAATTCTGTTCAGACTCACTGCGACCCTTTCCAGAGTTTTCTAAGCACTGACTACTCAGAGGCAGTTTAAGTCCTTTCCTCTGGAGGAAATCTCAAACCATGTAGCTTTCTCAAGGGTTAGGCTGGCTGTTCTTTTAACTTGAATTCAGATGTTTTACTTTTGTTTGTTTGTTTTGACGACCAACATATCTTATTCAAAGGTATGGCTCAAGCAATTTTCTTGCTTGAAGCAGCCTTTTGTCCCGTCCCTCCTATCCAGAGATTAGGAATACAGGGGATCATGGTTTCTGTTGCTCATCTAGAAAATCGGGCTTTATAAGTCAGACCTAGGACAAGCAGACACAAAGGTGGCGGGGGGTGCTGGGGGCAAAAGGGCTGGGCTGCGCAGCGCAGTGCAGATTTCACCCCCAGCACTTTCTTCCACTGGTTGCCAGCAGTGGATAACTGAATCTGCAGATGATGAATCAGTGGATACGGGAGTGCTACTGTATGCTGAAATGATGTCAGAATGTAAATATTAACCTAGATTAGTTAGCTTATTTTCTTGTGGGATTGTTCTTGGCTCAAACTTTTTAAATTCTTTATTTTGATCCACAAGCCTTTTGACTATTCTGTAACAGCTGAAGCTGTTCTGAAGTATTGTTACATTTGATTTTTCACCACCTTTAATAAGATATAAAAATTTAACTGCTGTTTGGTTCTTTTGGAACTTAGATGGATGGTGGTACTAAAACCAGGGTTGCCTCAACTATCTGATTGGAACTGTGAGTTTTTTGGTGTCCTTTCCACCCTATTCCTTCCTTACAGGGTTGGTATGCAAGTCAAAGCATTTACCATAATCTTCTGGGCTTTTTGGTCACTCCTAGGAAGCACTGCTTAGTCAGGATGAACTAAGATTTTGGGAGGGAATTTCCCTTTGGGCCTTCATAGATCTTACCCACATAAAGACAATCAGGACCTTGTGAATGGGCAGATTGTGTGGGCCACTCAGAACTAGGAAAACTATGATGCCTCATATTCCACCTCCAAAAGTTGGTTGGACCGGCAGCTGAATGTTATTTCACAGAGTTTGGTGAGCTAAACCACCGAGGTGTTCCTATACTGAACTAGTGTTGTTGGAGTGAAAAAGCTGGCATGTCCCAGCATCTGCTGCTTGAAGAAATCACATCACTTTCTATTATACAGTAATACTTTGGTTTACAAGCACAATCCATTCTGGAAATATGCTTCTTGTAACCCAAAGCACTTATATATCAAAGCAAATTTCCCCATAAGAAATAATGGAAACTCGGATGACTCCTTTTGGGGGCCCATAGACCACATACTGTACACACAAAACTATAAAACTCACAAACGTTGGCTAGAAGTTCACATCCATCCACACCATGGTTTAGGTACCTGGGTGCAGAATCTGCTCTGCTTGGGACTATCAACTTGATTTTACTGTGTTTTAATGTGACAATAATAAAATGCAATTTGTAGCCCTATACACACTTGACTAGCTGCCCCATGATTAGAAATTGTTTGAAAATTATGAGAGGATGTTGAAAACAAATTAAATAGAAATATAACAATAAAAAAATAATACCCTAACCTGGTGCCAGGGAGAGCTCCCTTCCTGGGACAGGACATTCCAGACAATCACACACAATCCAGTGTGGAGGTGTGTGTGGGGGGGGGGGGGAGAGAAACACCATTGGCTCACTTGTGATCATGTGACCGGCTCCAGTGTTCGTATTGGAAACTATTGCTCATTGACCAAGGCAAAATTGATCAGAAATGTGGGCGTATCTTGCAAAACACTCATAGACCAAGGTACTTGTAGACCAAGGTACAATATGCCTGTACTGTATTTGGGAACCCCTGCTTAGCCACTTTTGCTTAGCCTTTTAGTCCTTGCTCTGAGTTAAGACGAACCAAGATAAAAGATTAAATCTATGTAGCTCAAAATGACACCCCTGGAAAACATCATTGCCCTACTCACAAGAAGTCCTGTAGTTTTAAAGTGCCTCTGACAAAATTATCTTAGTACCAGACACAGGAAAACCCACAAGTAACTCCTATTCTTGGCAAAAAATACAATACAGTAGTAACGAAGCCCATTATCATGTTCAAATAGCAACATAGAAGCACCACCAAATTAGAAAAGTCCAGTTGCCTGCCTGGCTGTGTGGCAAGCACAGCCTCTCCCCCTACATTGTTACAGCTGCTTTCTGTGTTTGCAGTTATGTACGGAGACAATTGAATAGGATCCTGGCCAAAGTGAACATCTACATTTGCTACCCTTTCATAATATCCAAACCTTCCTGTGTGAGGGAGACCTCTAACCTATAATATGATTGGGCATAACCTTTTGAAACAGGGACAATTCTGTTTGAAAAACTCAAGCTCTTTTCAATGTGTTAACCTTTTTGTGCAGTTCTTGAGATCCAGGCAACATTTTGAGAGCGAGAAAATAGAGAGAGCAATCAGGTACATTCAATGGTGTGGCAAGGCTAAATAGCAGCTTTACAAAGAAAGTGTAAAAGTCTTCAGGGATGTCACTCGTTTAAGCTATGGTCCCCTCAGGAGCTGTCAAGGTTAAGAAAAAGAGTAAATAGGCTCTTTAGAAAAGCTGTGTATCTTCTTTCCTAACTGGACTTATGCTCTTTTTGTCCAATGTAATAATTTGTAGCTGTGATTTCAAAGCCATATCATTTTATGTACAGGAAAAAGGTTGCTGGTTCAGGTTTCAATCTCATTCTTCTTTCGCCTCAGATCAATACTTTTTGGAAGATAGATAGGAAATACGTTACCACCTGAAAGCTTGATAGAGTCACTGAAACCCATCAGAGATTTGGATGCTGTAATTATTCTCAGCATGACCGATTAGTAGGCAGAGAGGTCCAGTTATAATGTCCCTACATGTTATTTTAAACAAGAGGAGAGCAATTTACTTTTTGTTGATCTATCAGATGTTTAAAAGAAAATCACAGTCAGAAACAGAATTTAAATGGGGAAACAGACTAGGATTCTTTGAGCTGGCACCTAAACGATCTTGCTGTCTGAAGTGAAAAATAAATGGCAGTTGGTAGTGAAATAAAAGTCAAATGGAGTTATGGTTGAGTCTTGCTTTGATATTGCCCGTGAGACAGTGTCCTCCATCATAACCAGAGGACAATAAGTCAGCTGAGGGAATGCAAGTCAGGATAGGTAGCACCTACAGCTTTTGTCTTCAGTGTTGTCTCCTAATATCTTTGCCTGAGGCAGTGATCGCATTCTCTCTAATCACACTCCCGTATGGATGGAGCTGCAATGGAAGGATCGTGTCCCAAATATGCACATTGCTAATCTCATATGGGAACACTTTTGAGACCCTAAAGCAAATGTAAAAAGAAATAAAGACACTTAAAAATAAAAAAGAAAGAAAGAAACCGTTACCAGTGTTGAAAATAACCCCACAATTCCCAATCTACTAAAAAAAACTAATAATCAGTCTACCAGTCATAGTAATAACTGTGATGTGGACACTGGTGATAGTGAAATAAATAACATATCTGCATATGTCATCAAGAGGAAAAGCATGGATGCACGCAAAGGTGGACCCCCCCCCCAAATAATATTTTATCCATCTAGCAAGATAAATGATATATGAGGTTAAAAAACAGGAAAAACAATTGCATAAGCTTTTGTAGAAAAGAATTGGGGATAAAATGCATGAGCTCTTTAAAAAGGTATGAATGCTGTCTTGTTTATATATTTATTCCTTTGATATCTGACCCATCTCCCAATACTGGATCCCAACCATAAAAAAACGTTATTATTTTTTAAAAATGAAATCCTCCAGAGGCATAGATAATGTCAAAATTCAATTAAATATACAGTATCTTTACATCCTTATCAGATGTGACTGTGAATGTGATAGAAACAAGAGCGGTTCCTCCCTTCAAGATTTTAGAACATGGGGAGGTTGACGTCAGGAGAGGATCTGCAGTCTGAACCCAAATTATAAAGGGCTTTGGAAGTCATAATCAATAGTTTGTGTAAACCCAGAAATTGACCTTTAGCCAGCTTAGCAGAAAACTGTGTGCTCCCTGTAACTGCCTTGGTTAACAGTCTGCCGGCGTATATTACACCAGATAAAATTTCCAAATACTCTTAAAAGGTAGCCACATGGAGAGCATGTTCATGTAATCTCAGCAGTATATAACAAAGGCATAGCCAGATCAGATACCTTATGGAAGAGGCACAGCCGACACAGCAGCTTTAACTGCGCAAACACTTCTTCTGGCCATCACTGAAACATGGGGTTCCAGGCTGAGGGATGAATACACCTGATGGGCAGAACTGTATTTTTTGAGGGTTACAACCTCCATCTGGTCCAGGCAGATTCTTTATTTCCTGAGATGGCTGTAAAGCACATGCAATTCTGTTTTGTCTGGATGAAGCTTGAATTTGGTGATTCTCGTCAACGACATCAGACACTGCCTCAGAAGTGAACTCTAAAATCAGAATGGAATTAGAGGTGGGTGAACATTATACAAGGGGACCCTCATATAACAAGTGGGTTGTTTAACAGAAAACTTGCATAAAGGAAAAAAATCCAGAGATAGGGGAAATCGCTTAACAAAATCGCCTATGGAGCGAATCTGTACAACAAAAATACGGGCCGTGATTAGGGATTAACCCGTTTTCAATGCATTCCTATGGGAAATGTGTACAAAGGAAAATTTGCTTAACAGAATTTCATTTGGAACAAATGAATTCATTTATACAAGGTACTACTATATAAGGTAAGCCACTGAAGAAAACACCCGGTGATCTGCTTATGGACAACACTTGATTTAAATTTGAGCTTCAGCTGCTAAGTTATTTGAACATGGCTTTGGTTCCTTCACTTTCTTGCCATGAACTCTGGAAACAGGCAAGTTGAACTTCATACAGTAAAGTAATGCATATTGGGGCAAAAAATCAAAACTTTATCAACTCATGGGCTCTGAGTTATCTGTGATGGATCAGAAAAAAGTTCTTGGTTTGTTGGTGGACAGCTCCATGAAGGTGTCTACCCAATGTGTGGCAGCGGTGAAGAAGGCCAATTCCATGCTAGGAATTATCAAAAAGGGGATTGAAAATAAAACAGCCAACATTATAATGCCATTAAAGAAAATGATAGTAAGGCCACACCTCAAGTATTGTGTACAATTCTGGTCACCGCATCTCAAAAAAGACATAGTGGAACTAGAAAAGGTGCAGAAGAGAGCAACCTCCCTTATGAGGAAAGGCTAAAACATTTGGGGCATTTAGTCTGGAAAAAAGACGCCTGAGGGAGGATATGATTGAGAAGTACAAAATAATGCAGGGCATGAGTAAAGTGGATAGAGGGACACTCTTCTCCCTCTCACAAAATACCAGAACTAGGGGACATCCACTCCAATTGAGGGCTGGGAGAGTAAGAACAGACAAAATAAAATATTTTTTCACCCAGCGCATTGTTAGTCTGTGGAACTCTCTGCCACAGGATGTGGTGATGGCATCTGGCCTGGATGCCTTCAAAAGGGGATTGGACAGATTCCTGGAGGAAAAGTCCATCACAGGTTACAAACCATGATGGAGATGTGTAATCTCCAAGCTTAAAACCGGGGTACTTCAAGGGCCAGATGCAGGGGAATGGTATCAGGAGACAGATATCTAGTCTCGTGCGCTCCCAGACGCATCTGGTGCAGCCAATGTGAGATACTGGAAGCTGGACTAGATGGGCCTTTGGCCTGATCCAGCATGGCTGTTCTTATGTTCTTATGTTCACCTGTAGATCCTGAATAGAAATAAGTTATTTGCTTAAGATAATTAGGTCTTGCATCATGAATTGGTATCATGCTGAAAGGTTCTCCACATGCTTTAGGGTATATTCACATTAATAATATGGACCGCCATTTGGGATATTACTTCCTCCCCCCTCCAAAAAAAACCCCACAACCAAATTGATATTATCACTACCCTCTTCTCAAAGAATACTTGTAGCATGAATTATCAAGCTCTTGTTCTTACCTGCAGGCAAGGAAAATAAAGAGGGATCCGCTCTGACTGTCTCCAGTGGCCAATTCTGATACCATGTCTTGAAAAATACTTTTTAATAGACAAAATAAGAAACAAAACCATATGCTCCTTGTCACTTATGAATAGAAAGAAAATGGCATTAGAAGGAAATAATCATGTCGAAACATCTCTAAAAATGCATTTAAATGGCCATAAAATTATTGACAATGGCAGGCAGGAATAGCCAAAGAGTTTCCAGCCCAGATGCCAGAGACTGAACCAAGGAAGCCAAGGACCTTAACTACACTCCATGTGTGCTAGTATTCCATCCATATATTGTGATGCCATATCACAATATTCTTGCAAAGAACGGCCATAACTTCTCACTACAGAGGAACCTTTTGTTGTGCAATTGCCCTTCCTCATGCATGGAATGTTATGAGAAGTGCAGACATCATCATCTTTCATTTCTAAACCTGCCATATTTTCCTGTAACTTCTTCCATCTTTTATCTTACTACATAAAGCAAGCAAGCAAGCAAGCAAGCAAGCAAGCAAGAAAGAAAGAAAGAAAGAAAGAAAGAAAGAAAGAAAGAGAAAGAAAGAAAGAAAGAAAATGAAGGAAAGAGAGACTTGTTCCACAGTGTCTTTTGATCTAAGAGTTAACTGTCCGGATGGCTCTATCCAAATGAAGCTGTTGCTCAAATAAATCACATATTTTTTTTGGTTGACCTTTCTCATTTTTAAAATCTTCCTAAATGTTCTTTGCTCAGATGGGAAGGGATCCTTGAATACGCCCCCCCCCCACCATTTTCCCAAACAAACATAGCTGAAGTCAAATAATGTGTTCTGTACAAACACTCTACATCAGTGTTTCTCAACCTGGGGGTCCCCAGATGTTCCTGGACTACAACTCCCAGAAGTCTTCATCACTAGCTGAGCTGTCCAGGATTTCTGGGAGTTGCAGTCCAGGAACATCTGGGGACCTACAGGTTGAGAACCACTGCTCAAAGTAATCACTAATCTTATGAAGAACAAGAAAAACAAGAACTTCTGTTATGAAACCATCTGTTAATAAAGCCATTTTTTTCTTTCTCCCACAAAGAAGTGGAGCTCGCCTTATGCTGATCCCAATCACTGTATATAATATACAGTGGTCCCCTGCCCTTTCGCAGTTCCCATACTGCTGCCCCGCAATATAGCGGGACCACAGTACCCCGAAAGGGCTTGAGGGAGGGGAGAAAGGTTTTAAAAGCTGTGGCTTTTTAAACCTTCCCTTCTTCCCCAAGCCCTGGGCTCCAGCTGATTGGTGCTGGGGTGGGGAAACAAAAGGTTTTTCTCCCCCACCCCAGCGCCAATCAGCTGGAGCCCAGGGATTGCCTCCAAGAAGGCATGGTGCACCCCTCCCCTGCACCCAGTGGTGGTCAGGAGAAGTGGTGTGCAATATTTAAAATGACTTTAAACCCCGAAGGCCTGACCCGCATCCGCATATTGTGGATTTTCAATGATCGTGGGTCGGGTCGGTCCCTAACCCCCATGATAGACGGGGGTTACTGTACTACTATCTATAAAAGTACCGTATATTGTATTAGAGATGGGCACGACTTAGTGGTATTTTCGTTTTCGTTTTTTTGTTTTCATTACGTAACGAAACGAAAACGAAAAACGGTTCAAAAATGGACCGAAAACGGAAACGAAATGACTAATTTCGAGCCAATTTTCGTTTTTCGTTACTGGAAAAACACATAATGGAGCTAAATGGGGAGAAACGAAAACGAAAAATTTTGAAATTAGCTCACGAAAACGGAAACGAAACGAAACGGACCCTAGCCGAAAACGAAAACGAAAACTTTTTTCTGAGTCGTGCCCATCTCTATATTGTATTACGTTATATAAAGTACAAACACATGAACACACATGAGTTTGAAGTCCAGTTGGAAGAGCAAAAGTTTACTAGGCAAAATTTCACTAGGTGAATATGTACATGCATACCATTTCAATACAGAAGATTAGAAGATATACCCATAATTTTGTTTCATTTTACAAATTTTTCATTTTACGGGCATTCTTCTTAAAAGGTATTACTGTACCTTTCTTCATGGCAGCAGTCCTTATGTGGAACTGCTTGCTTTTAAGGAAATAGTGACTCTTTGTTCTGAAGGTGTTTTAATCAATTTCTTTTAAAGCAATATTTAGTTCTGTTGCTGTTCCATTTATACATTGTTAAATGTAAGCTCTGTATATCTAGGTACCTCCTTTTTCAACATCAGCCCAGGGGTCTTTTTGGTAGTTTACCTATGGTGAGATTGTTATTGTTATCTCTGTTTTATATTTTGCTAACTCATTTGAGAAACACCTTGGGTGGAAAACAGCATATATTTGTCTGTGTATTTTTAAAAGGATAATCAAATATAAAACATGCTTGGGACGTTGTTGGTAATATAGGGTGCTGACCCTTTATACTCTTGGCCCATGTAGAACACTGCTGGACAGGTCTCAAATGCCAACTTGTGAGATCTGGAGATAGAGTCCAAGACTGATACTCTGACATGATCCACGTTAGCATTTCACAAAGTTCTAAGTTGTTGTTAGAAATGACGCATTACCCAATTTGGCCAGCTAGTATAATGTCTAACTCTGATTTACATCAAACAGTGCATCTACTATATTTTGCTTATCTTTCTAGCTTCACAGTATAAGCTGACTCTCCTCTATTGTATAAACCTGCACTGGTTTTGTTCATTGTATAAACTCACCCAAAGATTCATGGCACAATAAACCTATTCGTCTTTAAGGTACAGTACTATGCAGTTGTGGTGTTATCACAGAGCATACAAAAGGGTCTTAAATGGTTACCAATATCCTATGGCTAATGGGGGATTTTGAGATGTAATAGTTTTAATGTCACCACTCAAAATGTGGAATTGTTCTTTATTTAAATAATCATGATTGTAGGCCTAGCATGAAACTGCTTCTGACAGGTTCAGAACTGAGGTGAGAGATAAATGCATTTAATTATTCATTGTTGATTAAATAAAAGAAATTAATCAGCCATATTGAGACTTGGGGTTCACTGGGGTGACTTCTCTCTCTCTCTCTCTCTCTCTCCCTCCCTCCCTTTTTTTATTTTGGTTTATTTTACACATGTTATTGATATAAACCACTTAGAGTAGTGGCCTGGCCATTAGATGAGTGGTATAGAAGTTAAACAAGCAAACAAAAACCAACACAAATCTCTCCATAAAGTGTGCTGTGTTGTGTTGTGCTCTGCTGAAATTGCACCACATTCATGCGTACATCCTGCCTAATATCCATGACTTATGACTAGGAGCTTTCTTCGACTCTTATAATTATGGACGGTCCTTCCATTGGGCAGAATGAATTGGCCATCTCAGGTATTATGTTTTTTACAAAAGGGTGATGAATAGTTAGCAATTGATTGTGCTATGATTGCCTTTTTACTGAGAAGCACTTGAGAGGATTTCCCGCCAAAAGAACATGACTTGCCAGGAGTAACCCATTATCTTGGCGTGGTGCCATTGGTTGTGTCACCTCAGGCAGCAAAGGGTCTTGAATCAGTCCCTGCTTGTAATAAAACACCTAATTTTCCAAGTAAAAGAAAAAGGTTTCTTTTTTTACATTTTGCATTGGGCACAAAGATAGTGGGTCGTGTTATATAAACTCGTTTATTATGTCACATTCAGAGTGTTTCACAGAAGAGTTAGCATCAGGTTGGGGAAAGGATTAAGGACCCACAATCGCATGATTGTGCAGAACAGAATCTGGCATCAGATAACCTGCTGACCCAAATTCTAAGCTTGCTTTAGCATGCAGCCAGAGCTTTTTATAGACTATCTGGGTCCTTTTTTTATTAGATTCATTGTAAAATGAAGGGCGTACTTCTCCAACTGCAGGTTTAGATGGAATTATTATGACTCTTAATATTGTGAAAGGATCCTGAGCTAAAACCATTTCTGAAAGGTGTATCACTCCTCATTGTTGAAAAATAACACTAGTGCTAAATAACAATAAGGGCACCTTGAGGTGTAATTTCCAATAGATAGGAGATTGTGTGCTATCCAAGATGGAACTAGAATAATAATATAGACAAGATTTCAGGCAAAAAAATTCTTGGTTTTGAAAACTCTAAATTATGGTATTTTGTTTGATTTTCACTACAGCTTTTTGTTCCACCCCAATTCCTGTTTGCTTTCTTTTGTGTTCCCCATCTCATAGAATCAAAATCATAGAATCATAGAGTTGGAAGAGACCTCAAGGGCCATCTAGTCCAATCCCCTGCCATGCAGGAAGCCCCATCACAGGACTCCCGACAGATGGCCATCCAGCCTCTGCTAAAAAAAACCTCCAAAGAAGGAGACTCCACCACTCTCTGTGGCAGCATATTCCACTGCCAAACAGCTCTAACTGTCATGAAGTTCTTCCTAATGTTCAAATGGAATCTCTTTTCCTGTAGTTTGAAACCATTGCCCCGAGTCCTAGTCTCTGAAGTCAAGGAAAACAAACCAGTCCCCTCTTCAATGTGGCATCCTTTCAAATATTTAAACATAGCTATCATATCCCATTTCAGCCTTCTTTTTGTAAGACTAAACATTCCCAGCTCCCTAATCCACTCCACGTAAGACATTTCTTCCAGACCTTCAACGATCCTGGTTGCCCTCCTCTGTACCCGCTCAAGGTTGTCAACATCCTTTTTAAATTGAGGTGCATAGAACTGGACACAGTACTCCAGGTGGGATCTGACCAGAGCAGAATAGAGTGGTACTATCACTTTTCTGTTTTTAACCCTTATGCGTCAGCATGGGATATTTTGATTTCCCAATGTCCCATTCTGTTGCAGAACCAAGAGGGCTCTGGACCCATAATGGAAACATTCTATGACACTTATCACCTGAGAAGCCATGGACAACATTACAGAGTTTCAGCTACTGGCTGCTTACAGGTTTGTTTTAACAGACAAGAATATCAAAGACAAAAATGGTCCCAATAAAAGTACTGAATTTGCCTTTGTGATCATTTTCACCCCAGCCAATGCAATGCTTTGGGACCAAAAATTCCTATGCCATTGTTCAGGAAGCCACAACAAGACACAGAAGAAGTTACTTTCTCTTGTTATCAGAAGGCTAGCCTCCTTGGGAGACTCGGCTGTGCAGTTGCAGGTGGTCACCCCAAGAGAGGTCGAGAAAACAACAACCAGCAACCAGGCCTTCCTGGTGGTGGCTGCAACTCTATGGGATGTGCTGCGATTAGATATGTGTCTGGCTGCTTCCCTCTTGACTTTCAGAAAACGTGAAAAGCTGAGCAATTTAAGGAGGCTTTCAGGAACATCCTTTCCTGTGATACTCTCACCGACCATGAGTTGGACTTTAGTTGCATCCAGTGTTTGTGGTATGGTTTTTAGTATCTGATTTGTTGGAGAGGGAGGGTGTTTCTTTTAATTTGTTGTTAGTTATGCAGAGTTATGGTTTGCCACTAGATTGGCAGGATATAAATGCAATTGACCATCAAACAAGTAACCAATTAAACAGATTGGTGTGCCTTGGGAGACAGAGGCTGCGGCCTAAGTCGGTGGTAAGCAACTACGACAGGCCTGAGAGCTCGATTTCCACCCCTACCTCCCATTGCCCTCAGTTGTGCTGCCTCCGTGATTGGAAGGCATTTCAAATCGCGTGTGCAGCTTCTCCCCTCTCGCAGGAGGGGTCGGGATAAGCTGTGGGCACGATTCCTCCCCCAGCTAGCACCAATCAGCTGCTTGGCACTGGCTTTGGGCCAGCACTCCCTGGCCATCTCCATTGAAATGCATTGGCAGCCTGGGAGGGGAGAGCTGTACTGGAAACTTCAGAGAGGCCCAGAGGCTTCCCCACCCTTTTTGGCCATAGAAGTATCTGGGATTTGTAGACCTACCCTGGAGTTTTGCCCTATTTCCCGGGGTGGGTGGCCATTTTAACTAAACTATACAACCTAAAAACTAAAGCAAATACAAGATGGAGTCTATTCTGTCTCATCCAACAAAACCAACCCTGTATAGCACATCATTTCCCAGTCTACACATTTTCAAATGTTTATAAACTCCCAAAAGGATTCAAAATAATTTTCTCCATGACACAAACAATTAGGAGGCTTGGGAATGATGCAAAAACATAGGCTAATAATTCACTACTGTATAATTTCTCATCTAATAATTCCAGCAGCAGAAAACACCAGGCCCATCCAACAATCAATACAGTGGTACCTTGACTTACAACGTGCCTGACATACAAAAATCCCAACTCATGAGCACTCTTCAGCAAACCACCACCACCACCACTGGCTGCTTACGAGCAAGTTCGGGATTCCCCGTCTTGCGAGCATTGGGTGGGTGGAGTGTCGGGATTTGAATTGCCTTCCAGTCACAAGGCAAATGCGGCCTCGGTGACTGGAAGGCAATTCAAAAGTGGTGCACCACTTCCCCCCCTCCCCGCGGGGGATCAGGAGAAGCGGCGCACCACTTTTGAAATGCTTTCTAGTCACCGATGCAGCGCAGCGTTTGCCTTGGTGACTGGAAGGCAATTCAAATCCAAATCCCTCCCACCCATTGCTCTCAGATGGCTTAAAGAAATTTGAGCCAATGCATTTCAATTCATGAGGAAAATTTCTCCACAGAAATGCCAATGCCTTTCAATGGAGATGGCCAGCAGTGGTCCTCCCTGGATCAAGCATGAGTATAATGAGTATAATGAGTGTACAGTAACCCCCTGCCGATCGCGGGGGTTAGGGACCCACCCCACCCACGATGCAAGAAAATCTGCGATATGTGGAAGCGGGTGGGGGTGGGGTGGGGGCGATCTTACCTCCCACCGCCGCCCACCTGCGCAGCCCAAGGCTTCTCAGGGGAGCCTGGTTGAGCCGCACGGAGCAACCCGATCGCTCTGCGCTGCCCCTCCCGGCAGCCACGAGCCTTCCCGGGGGAGCCTGGTTGAGCGGCACGGAGCGACCCGAAAGGTCCGCGCCACCCCTCCCGGCCGCCCCAAGGCTTCTCGGGGGGGCATGGGAGGGCGGTGCAAAGCGATCCGATTGCCCCCTGCCACCCTCCCATGCACCCCTGAAACTTCTTGGGGGGCGGGAGCAGCACAGAGCGACCCCCCCCCATGGTGCAGGTACTGCAATCCCGCGATGTAGCGGGGCCGTGGTACCTGAACCACGAAATGGCGGGGGGTCACGGTACTGAACATGAATAGATTCTCCTTTGGTACACATATATGAACTTGTGTACGCCCCCAGTTGAAATAATATTCATTCATTATTATAAATTTTATACAGACAGAGAGGGGGGATTGGGTATCAGGAAAGATAGCAGTGGGAAGGGATTCTCGGAGGGATCCAGAACCACCTGTAGAAAGCAGGAGGCCAGGCTGCAGGTGGGTCACTGAACCTCATCCTGAAAAAGTTAAAAAAAAATATGTAGGTGCCAACTCTCCAGAAGAAAGAGTTTTCATCTCCTAACCCCTAGGAGTCAGCCAGAGGGATCTCACTGGCCCTCTCAAGAAAAGCACAGGGAAGTCAGCGAGTGGGGGCAGCTACTAAAGAGTGACAGAAGCCCATATTATACTTCCCAGAAAATATAATTGTGTGTAGAATATTAGGGATGTATGATTCCTTTCTTCCTAATGACAGAAGAACCCTTTGTCAGGGTTGTCACATGTGTGTACTTTAAAGAGACATTTCTCATTTCCACCCAAAACATAATGACTATGTTAAACATAATGGCTGCCTCTTCTGTCAGGATATTCCAGCCCTGGAGGATTATGCTGAGTGAAGAGAATTATTCTGATGTTTTCCTTCACTTTGATATTTTGACCTGGCAGTCCCAGAGGCTGGAGCCTCCATCAAGCACTCTTCCAGCTGTGCAGTTTCTTAACTTCACCAAGCAAGCCAACAAATGCTTAATAAGTGCAGCAGGAGCTTGTTTTTAAGCCATCTAGTCCCCGAGGTGTTGTTGAGAACACACAGTACTGTGTACAAAATACAACATTCCTAATGTCGCTGCAAAGACAGAACAAAATTGCCGTACCTTCTTTGTGTGCTCAAAACATTGTTGGCCTCAGCTGTTCTGAGTCAAGTTCTCACCCAATTATTACTTCTAGGAAAAGAAATTCTTTTCACCAGTTTCCCTCTTTCACCTTAAAAAACACCTTGGAAGACTAGCTGGGACCTATCCTTTTTCCAAGGCTGTTTTAGGATTAACCACACTTTGAAACGTAGATCTCATCTCCAGTGTTCCAACATATCTTATCAATACCTGAACCCTGGCCTAGCATACTGAAGCAGGCATGTATATGACAATATTGTTCTTTTCACTCTTCAGAAGAATATTGTAATCTTAATTTTAATGTGGTCATAGGCTTCAGAGAACAGACCATGGAGTTATGATGTATATTTAGCAGAATTTGGCATTAGGAAAATGAGGTGCTCTGAACAAATCCATGTTATTTGGTTTGTTTTAATTCACCAGGAATTACTGGTGTGTGTGTGTGTGTAGGAAGAGGGGAGCGGGAGAGATAAAAGAACCAGGGTTCCTATCGGAGGAACAATCCCTCTCTCTTTCTCAGTTTTTGTTTATCTGTGCAGGTTATATAGAACAATGATAGCTAGCGGGGTGTCAAGCATTCTCTTCACCCTCTCTCTCTCTCTGTCTGTCTATCATGCACACACACAAGCACACACACACGTGTGCGCATGCCTGCAAGCATGCACGCACATGCACACACACATGCACACACACACGCACACGCACACGCACACGCACACGCACACGCACACGCACACACAGAGCCTCCTTGTCCCTTTGCTGCTGCTGCTGCTGCTGCTCCTACAGAGCCAGACTACTCAAAGCATTAAGTGGGTTTTAGAGCCCCCACTGACGTTTGCTTCGGCTAAAAAGCCGCATCTGAACTGAGGGAAATTATTCCCACCTCTGAGGCTGGTACTTGGGAAACTCGCTAAAGGGGGCGTGGTCACATTTTTTAAAAAAGCTGGCTGCTTGTGGGGGGCACAATTTTTGGAGGCGGTTTATCTTTGAAGTAAGAAGCGGATTTTAGTGGTTGTGGGAAAGTGTGTGTGTGTGTGTGTGTGTGAGAGAGAGAGAGAGAGAGAGAGAGAGCAAATTGGGCTGGTCCACTAGTCATCAGTGAGGTGATCTTCCTGTCTTTGGCCATTCTTTCAAATAGAGTTTCCTCTCAGTGGTGGGTCTATGAATGGAGTTTCCTACCCATTCCTTAAAACACACTTCCTCATGACTAGTGCAATATAATCCTTGAGACTGCAGAAGATTGCAGCCAAAACTTTTTTTGCAATTACCTGATTAACCACAATTTTATGCTTTCAATTTGCCCTTCTTTTTAAATAGTATCTGTAGACTGTGTGTGAGGTATTTAGTACAATTTGACAAACATCAATCATTGTGCTTTATCACCCTTTAAAAATAAAATTAAAACTATACCTCAGTGCTGCATGGAAAACTACTCATTATGTGTGTCCCTACCTCAAGAAATGCAGTGTGAAAGTACATTTGACATAAGGTATATAGAGGAAAACATGTTCCCCACCAGTGACTATTAGCCACTTCTTTATGATTAAGGTTCAGGAGAAGAGGTAGGGATGAGGTAGAAACTGGTTTCCTCAAACCGGTTTCTAAAGGACACTTTCCTAGGGGCCCCCACTTTGTGGGTGTATAACTCAGATCTCTGAAACGCAATTTTCACTAAACTTAGAGGCCTCTCTGCAAGTATGATGTCTCTACGTGCTTGGGGAGCACTTTCTGGGGGAGGGGCTTTGGGGGTACATATCTCAGACATCCAAACCGCAGCATTGACCAAATTCGCAAAGCCTACAGAGGCAAGTCAGAGGAAGCATTCCTGAAAATTGTGGGCCTCTAGATACTGGGGCTTTCTAGAGCATTTTAAAGCAGAGATGAATCGGTTCGTCAATTCATCACTGAAAATTTATCAGTTCATCGGTTCATCAGCCGTGATGAATCGTGAATCACAATTAATCACCAGGTTTGTTTGTTTTTTTAAAATGTCCCCACCTCTGTTCAGGAGTGTTGAAAGGAAAGTGGTTGGAAACTACTAACGGTAACTCATCCTTCAGTTAATTCAGCAAAGCTTCCACGTTTTGAATTGCTTGTTTTGAACTGCTCGTAATTCAAATTCTATTCAAAAGAGAAAGGTTGGTCTTCTAAATTTATAACATTTTGATTGCCTGATGCGGCACAATGAGAAAATGATACAGAGATTAGGAGAGTGGAATTGTGTCAGGAATAAATGGTTGGTTAATGTCAGTTAAAGAAAAGAAGCAAATTCACACACCAGTATTCTATTGCCTGAACACAATGTGGAAAGGAAACTGTGTAAATAACCTCTTGACCTGTTGAAATTTCTGAGAGTTTACACAAACAGTGGATCTTCCTAAGTAACTAAAGTTCTTTTTTTCCCATGCTTGATATGGAACTCCTGCATTCTCTAAGACACACAGGGTGTTAGGTGCGCAAAGGAGGGTTTTGAAATACAGTGGTACCTCGGATAACAACTGCCCCGGATAACGAATAATTTGGATAACAACTGCAAATTTCCGGGTATAGGGCTGTCTCTGATAATGAATTTTCCCTATGGGCTGCCTCGGATA
Organism: Phrynocephalus versicolor; assembly: GCA_023846285.1. NCBI lineage: Eukaryota > Metazoa > Chordata > Lepidosauria > Squamata > Agamidae > Phrynocephalus > Phrynocephalus versicolor. Next base: position 35,426,418 of record JAHTLZ010000122.1, on the reverse strand, counting down.
ACGAATCTTCCTATGGGCTGCCTCGGATAATGAATTTCCAACATGCATCATAAAAAAGTTATCCCAGGTGAAATTGCATCTGTACCTTTAAAATGCACTTTTTAAAGAATTTTGAGCAAAAAACCAGGTGTCTGTGCCTTTTTCCTAGACTCCAGAATGGATTAAACAGTTTCCCATTCATTCCTATGGGAAACTGCATTTCGGGTAACGACGTGTTTCGGATAACAACTAACCTTGGCGAACGAATTACCGTCGTTATCCGAGGCACCACTGTATCTTCCAGGATGCAAAATCACAAATTTGTGAAATTATAGAAATGCTAGAGCTAATGTGAAATGCTTATGTGACAAGATGTTGAATCAGCAAAGAAGTGTCACTTTAGAAGTATAACTTTAGACATGCCCAGAGGAAGACCAGGTCATATCAGGTAAAGAAAAAAGAACATTTTTTTTATATTTAAGTAATTTTATTGGGTTTTTTTGGTGGGGCAGAGGAGGGAGGGTGTGGGGGAGGGGGAGGAAATACACTATAAAAATTACATTTAGTATATCAAGCTAAAAATAGCGGTTTAACATGTTCCCAAATCACCAAATAATATCACAATACTAATAAGTTTGTTACTTCTTGCCATCTTTTCCGGGAAATCTCATCGTAGTCTCCCTTTAAAAAACCGGAGAGTCTGTCGATTTCAATACATTCTCTTACCTTTTCGTGGAAGTTTCTAAAAAGGAACAAATATTAGTGTAACAGCAAGCTGGTCCAAGCTAGTTCCCTTAAAAGCGGAACTGCTGTGGAAGATTCTGGACTCTGGCTAAAAAGGTATTTAAAGAAGAAACATGCTCCATTTGGGCATCTTGGATCTTTGCAATTACTATTAGCATTGCTAGATCTGAGTCCCCAGATGGGCGGTACAACCATCTGGCTTCCTGCCTCTGTGTTATGTGTTGTGTCAACTTTCTATGTTATGCAATAAAGCTGGCTTATAACTGCAACTCTGGTGTCTATTTGCAAATCTATTCCACCCAAAAACCTCCAACTTATCACCCTCCTCTATCACCAAGTTGCTATGCTAAACTACAGGATTTGGGCCACTGTTTGCCATCCGTTTCACTGTACTGTAATCTTAACTATTCTTGCCAGTTTCTATTCCAGACGCCTACAGCACCTGGTATCCCCTGGTGGTCTCCCATCCAAGTACTAATCAGGGCCGACCCTCCTTAGCTTCTGAAAGCAGGCGAGATTGGATGTGTTCAGTGCAATTATTGTGTATATGCCTGTCTGTCCAAAAATGTTTCCCTGTTGAATAGGTCTACATAAGCAAGATGGTTAACTGCCACATTTCAAAGATCCACTACAGATCCATATAATCTGAAAATGTATGGGCTTATACACATAGATGTACTCTGAAAGCATACAGCAACCCCCCCGTCATTTCATGGTTCATGTACTGTGGTCCTGCTATATCTCGGGACCAGAGTACATGCTGGGGCTCCAGCTGATTAGTGCTGGGGTATTTCCCCACCCCAGCACCAATCCGTTGGAGCACGTCACCGCCTCTTCCTGGCTGCTGGAAGACTTTTTAAAAAGCCTTCCAGCAGCCCATGCAAAGGCACCACTGCCCTTGCTGCAGGCGCCATTCCTCCCCCAGCCAGCACCAATCAGCTGCTTGGTGCTGGCTTGGGACCAGCGCTGCCCTGCAATCTCCATTGAAATGTATTTGCTCAATTCATCTTAATGGATATTCCCCCCCCCCATTGGAATGCATTGAGCCAATGAATTCCAATGGGGAAAAAATTCTCCATTGAAATGCATTGAGCCATTCCATTTCAACGGAGACGGCCAAAGACGCAGCTCCCCCCCCCCGGGAAAGATCCCCCAATGCCGCTGGCGTGCGCTGGTCCAAGAAGTCTTGGGGTGGAGCGGGCGGGCGGCGGCAGGGGGATCTGATCGCCCACCGCCCCTAGGCCCCACCCAAGCTACACCCGCATATCACGGATTTTCAGTCATTGCGGGTCGGGTGGGTCCCTAACTCCCATGATAGGCGGGGGGGTACTGTACCATGTACAGCGTACTTGATTATATGGGCCATAATCGTATTGCAAAAATGATGTGTGTAAAGGCAATTGTAGAATATATTTTTACAGTTTTCAAGCTATCCATCATGATGCAACCGCTTGTGAAACAAACACTCACAAAACAGCTCACAAAACAGCTCATGTTGCCCTCAGACGGCCACTTAAGAAGTCAATAGTATTCAGGCCATGGCATCAATCGTGATAGAAAAGTTGAACTTAATTGTTGATGATGATGATCATCATCATCATGTGCCGTCAAGTCAAGTCTGACCTATGGCAACTCTTTTCGGGGTTTCCCAGGTAGAGAATAGGCAGAAATGTTTCACCACTCCCTTTTTCTGGGGACACCCTAGGATCATGCGGCTTGCCCAATGCCACTCATGTTGGCGCTACTCATAGGAGACTCAGCGAGGAGCCAAATTTGCAACCTCTGGCTTTGCAGCAAGATACCTAAATCACTGAGGTATCCAGCTAGATTCTGTAAAAACAATAATTCTTGTACACAGTATTTCTCAAGCCTGTACAAAGCTTTTTAGAAGAGCTTGATTACTCCCTTTATTTTGTATAGATATTGATTCTGTGAAGATTTGTCTTCGGTAATGAAAACTTTCTGTTTTGTTTGTAATATGTGCACCATATTTTATTTATTTATTTATTTATTTATTTATTTATTTGTTTGTTTGTTTATTACATTTATACCCCGCCCATCTTCCGGATTGGAACTCTAGGCAGCTTACAAAACAGAGCAATAAAATAAAACCAACAGTAGATAACAATTAAAAAAAAATGAGAGGAGGAAGGACCCACCAGCGGGGGTGGCGCAGGTAGGCAAAAGAAAAATAAAAACTAAATGGAAAGGTCGCCAAACGCCTTCATATTCATATTCTGGTATATTTTAATTATGTTTAGTTCATCCATCAAGCCAGATTTTCTAGATAGCTCAGCATTATGGCTGGTGGTATATCAATTCCTGTCAATTTGACCCTACTGTTGGGAGGTGTCAGAAAGGAAGGAAGATATTACAATGCCTTTTCACCCCCATTTGAGCATTTTAAATCATCCTTTGGAGCATTGTATAGTGCGACAAGAGACTGGGTCTCTTGAAGTTGATCCTAATTTGTACTTCCCTTGAGAAATCTATGGGGGGAAAGCAATGTGATTTTCCTGGAAACATAACCCAGAAATTAGGGCCTATTTTCATTTTATCGCTTCGATCTCCTTTTAAAAAAAATCCCATTTCAGATTGCTGTAGCAGAATTTCCCTGTTCAAAAGACCTGCCGTGCGTTCCAGCAATTAGATGATAATGAACAGCTATGGCAACAATAATTTCATTTAAAACTAACTTGATCAAAATGAGGTGTAAATGAAGCTATTATTGTTAATTTTCATATAATGGCTATGTTAGAAAAATAATTCTTATGAAGTCTGGCTGATGCAGAAGTAAAATGTGATATGCTTTTCAAGTTCAGAGAAACTCTTAAAAGCAATCTATTTAGAACTGGAAGTGAGGGCAAAGCATTGTATTAAAGCAGTCTTCCCAACAAAGAAGTAACATGATGACATCAATTAATTATTCAAGGAGACTCTCATTTCCCATCTCCCCTAAGACTACATGAGAACTGCACCTTGTCACTCTCCAATAATCTCTATAAAATATGGTCACTCTTCTCTTCAAAGAGAAAATGTTAACTTCCCATTGACTATGTGCAAGGCCGTAATACAAATGTGACTGGTCCAGAGTTACAGTTGGTGCCCATCACCTCAGTTAGACATCTGAAGAAAGCCATCTACTTTACTTGAACAGAATTCTGGGAGTAGGAATTTAAAAAGAACCAAATGTTACACCCCTATTTTCGAGCAGCTGGGGTGGAGTTCACTGATCCAGGCATCTGTTCTATGATTGAATTGTGACCAGGGGTTGGTGATATGGCGATGTATTAGTAAAGAAGGTCCTGTAGCATTACTTACACTTGCAGAAGTCTGATGGTGTCATGGACATTTTCAGTACAGGAATACCTCGGTTTACAAATGCCTCAGTCTATGATTTTTATGAAGACAAGCAAACATTTTGGAACAATTTTGTTCTGGTTAATGAGCTCTGTCTTGTAAAATGAGGAGCACCACCCCCTCCACGGCCACCGCTGGCTGGCCCAGGAAGTAGAGAGAAACCCCACACACAGGGGGCACTTTGGTGGCCAGGGGCATGGGTTTGCTCCCTGCTCCTCACTGCTGCATTGTGTCCCATTGTGAGGGTTCGGTGTGAGTATAGCCTGGTTCCGAGCACAAAGGACAATTGTCCATTCCATTGGTATGAGTTTCCAATAAAGATTTATTTTCAAAAACATAAACTTCTTTGTTCCGCACAACAGGTGCATTCATTTCCACATGTTCCACTGGTTCTTCAAATATAAATGGGTTTAACTCTGGGGGTTCTTCTAACAGTGAGGGGGGTTGTTCCTCTGGAGAGCTCAATGATAATCTTGGGACCCTTTCCCAAAACACTGGCTCCCACAACAGGGATGCCACACCCACTGAGCCACTGGGTTCTCTCGAGGGGGTTGCCATAACCTCTCCCTCATGCACTCAGTATTCCCTGGCCATAATAATGGTTTTACTTGGACTAACCAAGATAGAGGCTCCATGGGTGTCCAGTCCTGCTTCTCTCATCTCTCACCTTCGTGTCCACCCCCGGTCTGAGTACCAGTGTCCACCTTTAATGGGTTTTTCCCCTTCTCCAGCGGTCGTTCTCCACACTGCCAACTTCCCCCCCGTGCACAACTGTTCCTCCTCCTCCCCCTCCTCTGAGACCCAATAGGCCTCCTCAATATTCTGATCCTCGTTTCGGTCTTTTTCTGTTACTTTGCATACCTCTTTCCTAATTTCCCCTATCAGATTTTCCTTTGCAGATGGTGCACTGCTGTCTTTTTGTTCTTGTTCCAGTCCACTCTCACACCCATGTGTGAGGTTCCTCCCTGCTTCCTGGTGCCCAGGTTGTGCCTTGGAAGCAGAGATAAACCCCATGCTTCTCACTGCTATGGTGCACTCCTTGTGTGGGGTTTCTCCCTGTTTCCTGATGCCCCGGTTGTGTCCTGGAAGCAGGGACAAATCCTGTGCTTCTGGCCACTGCGACTCCTATGTGTGGGGTTCCTCCTTGCTTCCAAGGTGCCACCCGGGCCCCGGGCCCTTTCATAACTGCATAACAAGGGCACCTCATGGCAACTGACTGGCCGGTTGAGCATCTTTCTCTCTTCTCTCCTGTCTCTCCCCCTCTTCTCTTGGCCCCACAGCCACCATCACTCAACACAGCCCAGGCCATGGGCTCCAAAACAGCATGGAAGATCTTCCAGGAGCCGCTCGCTGAGCTGGTAAGTCTGCCATAGAGATGGGCACGAAATGAACTTTTTTCATTTTCATTATTCATTATTCGTTTTGTTACATCATGAAACGAATAACGAACATTGTGATGAAATTGGAACAAACCGAACAGAACCACGAAAATTGGGTTCGTTGAGGAGCCAGCGGCCATGGGCCACTTATTTTCACATAGGAAATAATGGAAATGTCACCCCAGAACAAATTCTATAGTTTCTATTATTTCTTATGGTGAAATTTGCTTTGATATACAAATGCTTTGGTTTATGAGCATGGTGCCGGAACGGATTATGCTCGTTGACCAAGGAACCACTCTAATACACTTCCTACACTTTTTGACTCCAGTGTAATTCTTTTCAGCACACAGAAGCTGTGGGGCTTTATTTACTTACCTAAAATGTCTCCCTGGCAGTAACATCCTCAATGGTTGCAATTGTCAGTAATTATAATTCTATAGAGGAAGTGTCTATGCAGTGAAGTGGCCTACTTGTGTGTTGGGCAAGTCACAAGATGGAAGGAGGCAGTCTTCAGTTACAAAACAAAATTTCCCCCTGGGTAGTGTACTCACTTTACTTCAAGCACAATCTACAAGATAGGATTTTGGCCACTGACTACACAGCTGCCTAGATGCCCTGAGCACATCCAATCTCACCTTATTTCAGAAGCTAAGCAGGGGCCTGGTTAGTACTTGGATGGGAGACCACCCGATAATACCAGGTGCTGTAGGCGCCTGAAGTAGGAACTGGCAAACCATTCCAGTATTCCTGCCAAGAAAACTCCATGGGCATGGAGTCATGAAGAGTCAGTTACAACTGTAACAACACAACACACAACACACACATATGCACAAGAACACTATTTACAGGGTTTTTTAAAAAATGAGCAAGATCTATGTTGAGAGATACACCAAAATTCATCACAATGAATTTAATCTATGTTGGTCAACTTCTCTTCATTTTAACAGGAATTTTTATGCAACTGACTCCCCTCCTGAGGCTGGCTGAGGTGGAGAGGAATTGTTTATTCCAGTCTTTACGGATCTATTTCTTATTTCACTAGTAAGATCTGTATTCAAGCTGATGAAAAAGATGCTTTTATTAAACCAATAAAGATACGATTGCATACAAAATTTCAGCTTCTTTTAATGGCATGCTTCTATGAATCAGCGACTCTGACATTTTTGATTCATTGTTTATCTCACATTCTGGAAAATGCACTTTCTATTTAAGCAACAACACTGAGATTAAGTATCAAGTACTGTATAATTTATTCTATGATGGCACCTTTACAAAAACACATTACGTACAATATTTTCTAGGAAGTAATAATGCTTTGTAGCCTGAAAGAAACCTCTTACGCATTTTTCCTTGAAGTGTTTTTATAGATAACTATGGCCTGGTCCAGTGATTCTACAACGTCACAAGCTGCTGTATCAGCACCAATATTAGAAAGCAAGCGAAGACGCCAGTCAGTGCTGTGAGCAGGAGGGCGGAAAGGGCAAGGGGGCAGGGGCAGGCTGTAGCAGTGGCATAACAGGAGAGGCACAGGAATGGTTGCACCAGGAGCAAAAATTTTAGGAGCACAAAATTTGCCACCACCACCACCCCAGGTGCTGGCAACCCATGCTCTGCTGGATGGAGTTACTGTACATGGCCTTGTGATACAGAAAGCCATACTGTATAAATGGCTGTCCTCCTTCCTGGAAGATTTCAATGGAGGGGGACTCACTATCAAGTCAATTCAGGCTTACAACAACCCTTTCCAGAGTTTTCCAGAGTGCTCAGAAGTCCTTTACCATTTCTCTTCTTCCGGGGCCACTCTGAGATTGTGCAGCATGCTTGTGGCTCTTCATACATGCATTTTAAAAAATAGCCGTTTGCTGACTTTTTCACAACTGGATCAGGCAAGCACCTCGCTCCCCCTGAAGACCTAAGATTATATCAAGCTTTGGAATCCCGGAGTGGGATGTATATCAAACAACAGCATTTAGTCATCTCTGATCTCAAAGAGTGAAGATCCATCTGTTCGTCTGGTTCCATTTAAGCAAAGTAACCCAAGGGGTGTCTTTTCAAAAGGGAGACTGAGTTGAAGGTGAGTCAAGATGAAAATGGAACACAAGCTTAAGGGAAAGGCTAAAAAGAAAAATAAACAGTTGCTACCAGAATATAAAGTTGAATAATTTCTACCTGGTCATCTCCATGGTGACTGTTCAGGCTCTGAGTGTCAGCAAATAGAAAAGTCACCTTTCTGGATCACAAGTCCCAGAATTCCTCCAACCAGCAGGGCCCAGGATATACTGGCAGGGGTGTGAACGAGCAGATGTCCGAAAAAAGCAACTTTTTCAAGTTTGGAGCAAAATTGTTGGAGTATTTAGCAAGATTTACATTTCAGCCATTACAGGGTTAATGTGAAGAGCAAAGCTTATTGGTTGTTGAGATCACACCAGTTGGAATGTTCTGGTAGAAGTACGACCCCCTTTTGTCTTCATAGGGCGTGCCTTGTATTCTTAGAGTGAAGAGAAGCATGTTCCTAGCCTAGCGAAATGGCTGTTAGAATAGTTATTGTTAGAAAACCTCCTGTGTACCCCTCCCTTCTAGTTAACAAAATAGTTTTTTTCATATAGTACCCCAAGAGGTGTCTCTCTCATTAAAGCAACCAAAATTATCTGCAACCACTGATCCAACAAAGATCGCTAACAAAAATCCGATCCCACAACCTGAGCACTTTGATGCCTTTTGAAACAGAAAACCAGCCAGCCTTTGAATTACTCACTGTTTTTATTTTATGTGAGTGGTTTCTCCACTTTCTCAGTTGTATGTCTTCACGCTAACACACATGGAAGAACGACCTATCTCAAGTTTGCTACTGCAGTATCTCTGGCAGCCACACAGAAGAAAAGTGTGATTCATAACAAAATCTGCCTGTTTACAGAATACCCTGTGTGCAAAGAGACTTACCATTAGATGGACACGTTCTTAATATTTCCCAGGAGCTATTTTTAAATTCTGGATTTTAACATGGCAAATGTGGTAATCTGATTCATTCATGATGCCACATCCCCTCCAGGAGGTAATTATCTGAGCAGATCATATTGGGAAGTTGTTGCATCCCTCCCCCTTCCCCCACACCCATTACTAAATAGCATATCTATCTATCTCTACAATCACGAGGGCTTAAGGCTTATTATTTTACCTAAAAAGCACAATCTGGAATTTTCAAGAAGCACATTGTCTAATGTCAAACCTGATAACACTGTTCTATATCCCTGACTCTGTGAAAGGCAAAGTTTTGTACATGGAATATAGCTGTCTTTTTCATTTCCTCTTAGGTTAAAAATTGGTCTTTTTCTCAATGCCCATATAGTTCTTTGGCAACTTAAATACTGTATATCAAACCCTGATATTGGGCCACTATAGAACACCTGGAATTAATTTACTACTTTTACATAATAATTACCAGTTGGTTGGTTGGTTGGTTGGTTGGTTGGTTGGTTGGTTGGTTGGTTTCTTTCTTTCTTTCTTTCTTTCTTTCTTTCTTTCTTTCTTTCTTTCTTTCTTTCTTTCTTTCTTTACTTGCTTATTAAAGCAAAGTGGTCTGCTTATATACCACCCCATACCACTTCAAGGAGTCTCTGGGTGGTTTACAGTTTTAATTATAGTATGCAAGCTACACATCCCCCCAGCAAGCTGGGTACTCATTTTACCGACGTTGGGAGGATGGAAGGCTGAGTCAACCATGAGCCTGCTACCTGCGATTGAACCCCAGATTGTGAGCACAGTTTTACCTGCAGTACAGGCATTTAACCACTGCACCGCGAGGCTCTTATTAAAATAGCTTAACCCTGCCTTTCTCCTTATGAAGGACTCAAGGTGCCTTGCATCATATTTAAAGCTGAAAGCAGTACGTAAATAATACAATACTAGGTACAGTGGACCCTCATATAACAAACAATTTGTATAACATAAAATCTGTACAACATAAAAAATTCCGGCGATAGGGGAAATTTGCTTAACAGAATCTCCTGTGGGACGAATCCGTACAACATAAAAATGGTCACAATTAGGGATTACTCTGTTTTCAATGCATTCCTATGGAAAATGTGTATAAAGGAAAATTTGCTTAACAGAATTTCATTCGGAATGAATTAATTCCTTTATACACGGTACCACTGTACTAAGCAGTAACACATAGAAATCTGTCAGGGCAGCCAATCATAGGGGAAGCTTGCCTGATTTGTGTGTGTTGTCTTCACCCCACCCCCTTTTCCTAGTCCAAAAACATTCCTAGAAAATGCACATGATACGGCATCAGATTGTTTATGTTCTAAAATGGAAATGGTTTCAATCTGACAGCAAGCAGGGCTTTTGCTAGTTAGTGATAGCTAGTACATAACTGTAACTTCAACAGCATATGCAGTCGTGGTGAACTGCTGCTAGTTAACCGTTCACCACTTGCATCACTCATTGCACACCACTCACATGAGCTGGTGTGTCTTCACAGAGTCTGGGGTGGGGGTGGGGAAGGCTGGGAGGCTGCTACTCCAAATAAAACTTCATATGCCTAATTTCTGCATCATGTCTGTATCCATAGCCACACTGGATATGAAAAAAGAGACAATATAATCCTAGAACCTATCTTCTAGCCCGCAGTTGCTGCCCACCATATATTTATTTTCTTTTTGTTATTACAGTATCTTAGAAGCCCTGCATACACTGGCTTGACATTTTAATTGGAATTTACATTGGTGTTATAACCCCCTTCCTGTCTAGAAGGCCATAATAACTTCAACTGCAGCAAGGACATGATGTCAATACTAGGTGCGTTAGATTTAAATAACTGTCTGGATGCTTCCGCCAATATTGGAAAGAATAGTGTTTCTGCCGAGGCCTCCTGAGGTTTAAGAAGCCTGGTTATTTCATTTATTTAACTCAATCTGTATAACCTTTACTTTGAGCCACTCAAAATGTTTTAAAATTGGAACTGGGTTCTCCTTTGGGTCCGGTAGAGAATAAAAATCTGCTTGTATCTGTCAGCAAGAAAGAGACCTGAATATTAAAATGGACTTGGGATATAGTCAATCTACATCCAGGTGTTTACTTTGAAGAATTCCAGGGTCTCCGGCTTGAAGACAACCATTCCCCAACTTCTAGTGCTGACAATTTGTTAGAAACTGGTAGGTGGAGATATGTGCCGTCTTTCAATAACTGTTTTGATATGGTCTGGATCAGAGCTGTTTATATGTTTTCAAGATAGCCCTGGGATGAGAGGAAGGGTACCAGGCTGCCACATGTGGGGAAGAGAAGTACCGCCCCCACACCTTTCATGTTAAGTCAGCATAGGCAGGTTAAACATGTGACAATGAAAACGTCGTGCCACCGTTAAAGGTAGAGAAAGAGAAATTACTCTGGTTGGTGAAGTGTTAGGCCATGCCTATGAATGTGATTGCCATCTGGAGCCACTACTCCGTGTCTTTTTTTAAAAAAATAGCTGCAGTGGGAAGTGAGGAACTTCCACCATTTTATCACAGAACCTGGCATTTGTCTCCTCGCAGGGCCGGTGCTAGGTTTTTTTGCACCCTAGGCAAGGGGCAGGGGGTAGGGTGGGTGGCGAGTGGGTGGGGCAGGGGGCGGGGCAGCAGGGCAGGGGGTGGGGTGGGGTGGCGGGGCAGGGGGTGGGGCGGCGGGGCGGGGGATGGCGGGGGACAGCGATGGGTGTGGGGTGGGGGCGGGGATGGGCATGGGGGCGGCGGGTGGGCGGCGGCGGGCAGCGATGGGCAGATGGCGACGGGCGGCTGGCGGGTGGTGGAGGGACGGACGGCAGTGGCCAGCGGCAGAGGGGGCGGGGGGCAGCAGGCTGTCCAGAGCCCTCTCTCCATTTTGGCGCCCTAGGCAACTGCCTAGTTTGCCTTAATGGAAGCGCCGGCCCTGTCTCCTCGGTTTAAAAAACAATTTGGTATTCTTGTGTTTCTATATTATTGGTTTATATGGTTTGCCTTAAGCAGATTTCATTTTCAGAATGTATATGGTTTTTAACATTTATGTTTAGTTTGATAGAAAGCCAAGATGAGCTACAGGTGTTGTTAAATAATTAATCCCCCCCCCACACACATCCCATTTCAACAGTAGATCTCTTCAGAATCTGTATCACACTTTAGGGTTCACCGTGAACTTTCCTCCCAGAACTTGGAAATGTTTCTTTTTTGGACCACTGCTCCCAGAATCCCAGCCAACCTGACTGCTTTGTGTTGAACTTGCAGGAAAATACATTTTGAGCAATGCACTGG
>JAHTLZ010000122.1:35383948-35405302 GCA_023846285.1 Phrynocephalus versicolor | reverse complement strand
TTTATTTATTTATTTATTTATTTATTTATTTATTTATTTATTTATTTATTTAACTTATATACGGCCCCATAGTGCAATGCACTCGCTGGGAAATGTCCAACAAAACATACAACCACAAAAAATAAATACAAACAAGATAAAAACATGAACAACAGAATAACAAACGTACGAACGAACGAACAATCAAACCACACTAGCTAACCTGTTCTTTACACAAAAAAAAATTAAGATGACATTGGACCTTGCAGGTACTATAACTCATAAAAGGTGGTGCTGATCAGTTCTGTTTTTCCTGCCTTCTTAGAGACTGTGAGGTAGGGTGCCTCGTCCATTCCAGAAGTGTGGAGTCACAATCCTGAAAGCCCCATTAATGGTGTTTGCTCTTTCACTCCCCCCCTCCCCAGATGTTACTGTTTGTAACTTCCTGGACTGAAGAGCAGTTGGGACAGTTAAGCCTTTTATAGGAGAGACAATCCAACAGGTACTGACAAGTATTTATAAATAACATAAGCTATATGACCGTGGTTTGTTGTTATCACTGCTATGAGGACATACATGATAACATAATGAAGTTGCATTCCAAAAGCAATATCATGAACTGGAAAATCTTATTTGATCACTGTAACAAGTAACATTTCCCAGTTGCTTTTTAAAGGAAATTTTAGAGGCATTCTCCTGGGAATTTGCAAGTTTTCTACCAATGTCTTAGGGATGAGAAAACTCCCCCGCTGCAGAAGAAACGGAAAGGAAAGGGTAATGCAACAGGACATATGTTGTGTAAAACCTCTAATGAGTTGAAGCAATGAATTATTAAAAATACTGTAAATGAATCGCACTTGTAAAGATGTGGAGGGGGGGGACTTCTTTAGGGGTGGGTGGGTGGAAACTGAACTGCAGCCTGCATGCAGTCTTCAGGTTTCCCAGTGCCTCTCCAAACTTCCCATAAAACCCACATAATTCTGGCAGGAGCGGGGGCGGGATTGTGAAGCAGGCCCCGGAGGCTTCTGAAGGTGTGACCTGCCATTTTCTGATGAAGGGGAGGTTGCAGGTCGCAATGGAAGGAAATGCAGCTCTTCACAATCCAGGAAATGGCATAAACGGCCGTCAGAGGATGTGCACCCTGCCCAAAAGCGTTGGGGGAAAGTTACAAAAGACATTCCCTTGAGGACAGAATGAGGATTTTGGAGACTTGCAAGGCTGCCAGGGCAGGAAGTGTCGGGAACCACGCCTGTTTATTTTTAGAATTATTTTAGGCGAATGTCTTAGTAACTTTGGTTGATCTGTATATTTTGTTCACTGAGTTATTTGACCAGGAGGGGTCAAAGCATCAGGCCTTTGCAGGACATTTCCCCCCAAAGGATTATGGGTTCAGAATAATAACACGAAACAGAAAAGTGTGAGCTCATGTCATTGTGCCAAAGGGTGGAATTTTACTTTCATTACTTTTTGTGCGTTTCCCGAGTAGATGAAGAGCATGGCCAGAAATACTATACCTGAGGTGTTTGGCTGGTAATATGCTGCTTCTTTAATGTTAACATGTTCACCATTCAGAAAATAATTTTTTCCTTAAAGAGGATCACATTGGCTAAAGACATTGCAAGAAACTCCCTGACAGAGCAAGGCATAATGAATCAACTACCGAAAAAGATTCCTAGAAGTTATATTTTATTTTTATATTCACTTTTTTGAGACCAGAGGGAGCACCTAAGAATAGTCATCATGAGAAGAAAACAAATAGATAATTTCCCAGAGAGGGTCTCATCAAAATCTAATTATCAGTTTTCATATACTACATTACAATTGGTTTTGGAAACTTAAGGGGTGGGGAAGCACTTCCACAGGCCATCTAAAGCCTTTTGTGGTATATTCTACTGCATGATCTAGTCTCGAGGTGCCGTGGTTGTGGACTGGTATTAAACACAAGGGGAAAAGTTGTGTATGATGCCCCACAGTGGCTGAACACAAGCATTGTTTTAATTTCAATAGTTTTTTCTACCATTAACGAAAGAAACAAAGGCATTGCATTCCTTATGAAAACACAGAGACACATACAAACAGCGTAACAAAACCAAAACGGCATTACGTCCTTTAGAAAACACATATCTGATGAAAGTAGTTTTTGTACAAGAAAGCAGTCTTAAACAGAACAATCACTGTAGTTTTTTCCCTCCTACTAAAGAGAAGGGGATGCATAGACAAAATCGGTTCCCAGGGGGAACACGGCATACTGTCGGGTCTGCGTGCAAAAACATCAAACCTGCTCTGCTCTGCATTCTTCTGTGGTGGAAACTGAAGCTCAAAATGGAAGTAGAATGTAAAGCTCAGCTATAAAAGACCCCCACATTATTTAGCATTTATACAGTTTCAGTGGATCCGCTCCTATCAACGTTGAGGGCTGTGTACCTTGCCTCTGAAAGAGCAAAGCTACCTGGAGGAAAGCTTTCAGGGGTGTCAAATATGGTGCCCTAAGATGTTCTGGCAACTCACACATCTAGCAGTGCTATGCATGGACTTCTCGATGGGTCAACAAGTAAAGGAATAGAGGCCCATTCCTTATCTTAGATTTGGAGGAGTTACTGGGCACCAAAGTCACAAATCTCTCTCTATCTTGTGTCAGTCCCTTATGCACGGCCGCAGCAATGACCTCTCCAATCTCACCCTCTTACAACCCTGTTATTGCTAAATCTGTGTAGCCCCAATAGCAGAATATTTTCTAAAAAGAGAAAGAAGGGAGTGTTAAAGAAGCTAAAATTTCCACCAGAGTAGCTGCATCTGTCTTTTGCAGCAAAATCGGCAGAGATTCGTGGCGCCTTAAAGACGAACAACTTTTATTCGGCGTGGAGTTGCCATTTTATTTTATGCCACATTTTATTGGGCATTTGGGACAGTCCCCAAGCAGGACTTCCTATAGAGGATAAAATAGGCTGCAATCTGCTCTGTGTTGTGCCAAATACATCTCGTTCATTTTCTAAGAGGCTGCCCGCCAACTCATTGTGGTTATTTGTCAACACTCTCGTTGTGGCTGCCTGAAGCGTTTCCCGCCTTCCCTGGTAGGCCCCTGTGTTGGAAATGATTTGTGGCGGCCATCGTGAGGTGACCTTAACTGAACATGGCAATCCTGCTGTCAATCTGTCGGCACTACCTCTGATGTTAATTATTCTTTTCAGGCACCGACGCCTTTCCACATGTCTTGAGCAGAGCAAAAGAAATCCATCACGTCTTTCAGGCGTACCCATCCACCGTGCTGTAAAGTTGCATTCCTCCCTTGAGGAGGGGCCGCTTGTTTTCTCTCGGCAAACCTGCCCTCCTCCTTCTGTTCCTTAAGTTACATGGCCTCTAGCCACACATTGAGCCCATGAGACCAGGGCGCCTTGACCTCCATGGTGCAGCGCTCGGGACTGTTCTAGAACCTCCTGCATCCTGGTTTCCTTGAAGAAGATGCAGGCAAAGCAGAGCACGTGGGCCTTGGGCCTAGAAGGTCAACGGGAGGCTCTTCTTCTGGGCAAGCTGAAAGGTGCTGTAGGTGGACGTACTGATTCCAAACATGCCCATTAGCACAGCGGCCCGTTGCATCAGATTGTCCTTTGTGTGGATGACTATTTTCCCAGCGGCTTGGGTCTGCAGGGAATAAGGGCACACGACACGTTGAACTTGCTGAAGGGGATTCAGGATTCGAGTTTTAGAATTTGGAATGCTCATCAAGGGTCTGCAATAATATATATGTATATTTTACTCCATATTCACTTTTCTCACAGCTGGACAGCTGAACCTAGCCCTCCAGAGGTTAGTGTTTTTTTACACCATGCTTTTTCAGTTTATCTTCCATTTTGGGAGTACCGAGCACAAGCATTAGTTTGTTTTGGGCCGTGTCTTCCCTCAGGGATGCTCCAGGAATGTTATTACAGTACTCCCCTGCTTATCCCAGGGGTTATGTTCCCGACCTGACCCGCGATAAAGGAAAATCCGCGTTATGCAGATGCCTTTATCTCTGGGTCGGGTCTCGACTGGCGGGCCTGTTTGGGGCCTCCTGCACTTACCCAAGCCTGGCACTGCCCCGAGCGGGCCTCCGACGGGCCTCCCGGGCCTGTTACAGGTCCAAGAAGTGGCTTCCGGTGAACAGGCCTGGGAAACCCAACGGAGGCCTCAGAAGTTGCTTCTGGTGAACCAGAATGGACTTCTGAAAAACCAGAAGTAACTTCCGAGCCACTGGAAACGACTTCTGGGGTCTGTAACAGGCCCAGGAAGCAGTGCCAGGCCTGAGGTAAATAAAGAAGGGCTCAAACACAGCTTGCCTCAGGCCTAGCGCCACCAACCTGTGTCTTCATATACTGTGGTCCCGTGATACACTAGGACCACAGTATATGAACTGCAATATGGTGGGGGAGTACTGTACTTCACTCTTATTTCTCTTATTGTCCCTATTTCAACTCTCTTCTTACTGACACTCCCCATCTGGGTTTGCTATAAGTAGGTCTAATGATTCCCAAGCCCTACATTTTGCTGTATTCTACTTTAACATTATGTCTCCCAGCCAAAAATAAAATAAAAAATAAAAAAGCATGACAAGCTATATTGTTCAAGCTGCTACAGAGGATTCTTTTTTGAGTTTTACATGGTATGGTTTTCCACCGGGACTGCAGTTGGGTGACTATTTGATGCTTTATGGTCGCCAGTGGATGGGATACCAGTTAATGGGTTACCAGATGCACTGGGCATCTGCTTTCTTTTCTTTATACAACAGGGCTGTAGAGAGCCTGCATTTTATCTGGTGAAAGGCTAGGGATGGCCCTACCAATGTGCCAACTGTCTCAGGTAGCATATGTTGGAAGGCAGCAGCCCTCTGGCCATTGAACTGAAGCCTGAAGCCATTTCTCTTGGTAGGTTGAGCAATTCCGTAAAGTCCCCGAGAGACTATGGGGGCAATGAGTTTCATCCCCGAGGAAGCTATTTCTAATGCCAGTCTTCTGTATTCTTTTACTATCTCCAGTTCTTTATCCCTTTAACTCTGGCATTGCCTGATGATCTCAGATGATGAGGACAATAATGATTAAATGCCTGAGCTTTTGAGCTTCTGCTTTAAAGCATACTTTCCTAAGTGGCTCTCGTAGGCTCCCAGTTCATCATTATTCTGTCCAGCAATAAAGAACAAGAGTTTATGGGTTTAGCCTTGATGACGCCTAAGTGCATTATAAACAACTGTTTTGGAAGGACATGCAGAAAAGAAATGAGAAAATGAAAAATTTTGCTAAAGAGAGACAGATGGGTACAAGGCGATGAGCATGTTATTCTGTATTAAATTGCTATAGAAACCATAAGTCTGACATATGGCCCATATAATAAGCTATTGTGCAAATGCCGACTGGACTTCCTGACTAAGTGGGATCAGTGGCATGAAAGAGAATTGCAGTAAAATGCTTTCACTCAGATCTTTTGTGCTTGTCCTGTTGTCCTCAATGCTACAGTTCTGTGTTGTGTGGATACTGCAAAGTCTAGTTCATTTCCCAAAGGATATGATTCTTGTATAATTGTGAAAGCTGAGGTCATCATCCTCACCGCCTACGACTGGAACATTTAAGGGAAGGCCTGGCTTGGTAGACTTTAATCCCTGCCATACTCAGCATTCATTTCAATGGGCTTCTTAAGCTGTGCTCATCTCCGTTTCTAAGCCAAAGAGCCAGTGTTGTGCAAGCCCATGGCCATATGGTCGGCATGGCTGAATGCATTTCTGCGCACGGAACACTGTTTACCTCCCTGATTTTTATGGTGGTACCTATTTATTTACTTTACATAGGAACTCCAGTTGATTTCAGCGAGTCTCCTATGCCAAGCTTGGAATTAAATTGTTGCACAAGGAACAGAGTTACAAGTAGTAAGTTACTTTTCTTTTCCTATAAAAGGAGTGCAACAAACTCATATTTCAAAAGGAGCTTAAAATGTCTGGATATGTTTAAATATTAGTTCAGTAACCAACATTTTTGAATCTTTTTTTTTAAATTGTGGAGTTATTTATTTTAAAAGGCTTTATAAATTGAACTTTTAAAATTGTATGTTGTTCAGTCAAACCTCAGACTTGCTTGGACAAAACAAATCAGAAAAGCAATGATCATTGTGATAATGTTTTTTTTTGAAAAAAACGTAAGGAGCAATAGAGCAAATTATTAAAAAGAGGAAGGAAAACTACACAAACTACTTTTGGCGAAGTGAAAAGTAATGTTCTCAACTGCATTGTCAACATTGGTTTCTAAAGGTAAAACTTAAAGGAAACAAACATGGCAGCTTCCATTATGGCATGAATACACTTCAGCGTAGATAATGAGATTTCTCTTGCATCTTCCTTTCCCCTCCAGCCTACCTAAATTCTGCACCAGATCCCCACCTCAACCCATCAGGATAGATCTGACAGATCTAAGTAGCATGCAGAGGAAGGGAAGAGTCCTTTGACTGGCGATTTCTGGTGGCTTCTAGGCACCACTAGACACAAACATACAGTTATGGCTTCCATTCCGAGAAACAGAATTTTTAAAAATGTTGCCGGTTGAACCAATATTTAAACATTATCAAGATTTTAATCTTTTCTTTTAAGTTTCTTTTAAGTTAGCTGAGAAATGTAAACATTTATTTTAAATAACTTTTGAAATGTGGCTTAGTTACATGTTTTAGCACTGGATAGCCTGCCATGGTTCCCCTTACCAAAAATGATCACAAATAAACCCTCCGTCAAGGTTTAAACAGACATCAGTGAACTGATGGAAATTTATTATCACTGGAAATATATTTATTATTTATTATTTTATTTTTAAGTTTATATACCACACCGATTTTCCCAAAGGAACTCTACGTGGTTTACAAACAGAGCAACATGAACTATTTAAACCCCCACAAATTCAGATCTGATATTAGGCTGGATGGGTCATGTACTTTGAACTTTTTGAATGAAGCAAGCCAATAAATAAATAAATAAATAAATAAATAAATAAATAAATAAATATTAAGTTAAAAGGTTGGGAGAGAAAGAGAAACAAATGGCTTACCTGGAGTAATCTTATATATCCTGGTGTGAATCTTCGCAGGTGGATAACCATTTTATCCAAGCCTTTCGTAGATGCTTGTTTTCTAAGATCCTAGAATTTCTTTTTTAATGGAATGAGCTACTAAATATTGCTTTAGTGAAATCAAGCAGGTATATAATAGGTGGGCTGCTGGACACGCTTTAGCCAACACCAGCCAAAGAGAGCTACTGAACCACTGGATAAGTACACCTTATTTCAGACTAGTGTACCATCCTTCCCATTCAATCTTATCCATGCTACTGTCCAGCTAGTATATAAAGCCCCAGCCAATTATATAAGCTGTCACATGTGATCCATCTGCACAGCTTAACTATTGGCAGGAGGCCTGAACTCTCCCGCCGAGAGCAAGGTATGTCTGCAATATCGGGAAACTCTTTTGGTATGCCCCAAGCTCATTTAGAAACCAAATCGAGAGTCAGCTTTAGAACAAAGACATCTAATCCTTTGCCTTCTCTACAGATAGAAAGGTCAATGGTTACTGACCATAAGAGGAGAGAAAAGGAGGTCATTGAAGAGTTAGAACAATACATATGGGATTCTACTAATTTACTGTAGCATAAAGACATCACAATGTTCTGGCTACAGAAGGAGGCTTTAAGGGGATGAGCTATAATTAGTGCTTGACATACCTTGTATAGGTGTGGAAAGGTGAAGTGTTTCCATTTTCTCCCATTGCACAGAGAGCCCCTGCCAGTTCTTATTGAAGTATTAATCCACCTGTTTGAGGCTAAGCCTCCTCCCACTGTGTTTCTTTTTAGCCCTTCTTTTAAAAAGAAGGAGGAGGAGGAGGAGGAGGAGGAGGAGGAGGAGGAGGAGGAGGAGGAGGAGGAGAAGAAGAAGAAGAAGAAGAAGAAGAAGAAGAAGAAGAAGAAGAAGAAGAAGAAGAAGAAGAAGAAGAAGAAGAAGAAGAAGAAGAAGAAGAAGAAGAAAGAATCCACCAGCAAGGTCATCCACCATCCCTCGTAGTCTTGCCCTGCCATTTTGTGGACCCATTGCAGGGTCCTTGGACATGTCGCTCAAGGTTATGTAGGATAGATTCCCGAATGGCAATATGTCTAAACCAAGAGGTCAAGAAATGTTGGGTGTCCATGGCAGGCTCATCCATTGTACTGGGGTGGTCGATACGATACGGCAAACAGGCTGTCCAAGGTGCTGGAGCTGGGTAGAGGAGGGAGCAATAGGGTTCAGTACTTTGGACAGCTCCTGCAAAATTAGACTAAAACCTGGAGCAGATTTACTCCTGCTATGAAATCAGCTCTACCAGCCTACTTTGGTCCAATCTGTGGCATCTCCAAGTAGAACACCTAAGCACTTTTGTCTGAAAACTTGAGGAGTCAATGCCAGTCTGTACAGACCAGGGTAGGCAGCAATATGCCTGGCATCACAGACTCCTCATTTTCACAGAGTGATTTATAGAGCTGATAGGAAGGGAAAATTTGCTGTGTTTGCCTTAGGTGTTAAAACTGTTAGTTAAAGCTGTATTTTCCTATTCCTTTGGATCTGACTTTGGATAAGGTTTTTAAGTCTCCCAAGACTTATAAGTAATACAGTTTGTTGTTTTAGATTATAAATTCCAAGTGGCTGACTTTCCAAATAGACATTGATGCATTGTTGTGGAGTGTGCTTCCTCTGGTTGATAGTTTGATGTTTTGGGCCCATCCTATCAAAGTGACTAACAAATTTGTTGGTGTCACCAACTCTGCAGCTGATGCTCACGGGCCACTTCTAAAACAGTGAATTTGGTCCAGAGTGAGCTCTGGAAAGTCATTACTGGGGTTGTTTTGTGGCTTGATACATCACTCCCTTGCAGTCCAATGAGAGGGTGAAAATATAAAACACAACAAACCCTATTAGAAGAATTGATACTTTTCCCAATCCTGTGGGATCTCTGCAGTGTTGCATAGTTCAGGGCTTTTGCCAATGATTTACAGGGTTGTAAGGCCAAAATGTGGAGGAGGTTTTATATTTTATTAAGGAACAAGGAAAGTCAAAAGCAGAGCAAAAAGCAAGGCAGGGATACATCTAGCAGTAAAGTAAGGGAAAACAGGAACCACCACAACAAAATAAGAAAACAAACTGACTACCATGTAACAGCATTCAAAGATGGAAAACATGCATAGCTCCAGAGCATGCACAGAGTCCGCAGCAATCCAAAGGAGCCCCCAAAGTGCATTCCCATTGCCCTTTTCATACACTCATCTTCATTTCCAGAACCTTCCACACTTTTCAGCTAATGTGGTTTCTTGTTTCTTCAAAGAGGCGGCGGGGGGGGGGAGGCAGGCAGTCTCTCCCCTCATCTGCAACATCCCAGCTGAAGCCAGCTTTTAATTACCTCATTACTGAATTGTCCTTGGGAGTCGCTAATCCCTGGTGTTAAACCACGTGTGGGTGTGGGTGTGGGGTGGTGGTGGTAGAGGTTCTTTAAGACACTGGAGCAAAAACAAATGTGATGGCCAGCAGCAGAACCATTTTGCTCTCAAGATCAGGCCTGCTATACGATGGATCTTTCACCCATCCTTCTTGGTACTTCAGCTTTGTGGCAGGAGCTTCTTGTACATTTTTCAAATTTGCAATGCAACACACACACACACACACACACCGCTTTCACAGAACACATCATAAGGACAGGAATGCATAAAGCTTGGGATTGGAAAATCTGTTTGCATCTCCTCTCTCTCTCTCTCTCTCTCTCTCTCTCTCTCTCTCTCTCTCTCTCTCTCACGCGCGCGCGCGCACACACACACACACACACACACAAAGAGTATTTCTCACAAACCCCTGATACTCAAGTGCTAGTTAAATCATACCCCATGTTTATTGGCTGTTTGGAGGGCTCCTAGACCCTGTTGTGAAAGGATACATGTACACTGGTGCTTTGTATAAAGGAATTAATTTGTTCCAAATGAAATTCTGTTCAGCAAATTTTCCTTTATACAAGTTTCCTATAGGAATGCACTGAAAACAGAGTAATCCCTAATCGCGACCATTTTTATGTTGCACGGATTGGCCCCATAGGCAAATCTGTTCAGCAAATTTCCCCATAGGCAATTCTGTTAAGCAAATGTCCCCTATCTCTGGAATTTTTTATGTTGTATAGATGTTATTTGATACAAATTACGAGGGTCCACTTGTATGCAGAATGGCCCCTTTATGCACTGTTGTGAGATTATACAAACAGCTACATGGACATGGAGATATTATGTACATGGACATGGATATATGTAGATATTTACAAAAGAAAAACCTATAGGAGAAACAGGTTCCATCAAAAAAGGGAGGCTTAAACACTGAGGAGGCTACTTGACAGAGTTAAGAGGTACTCCAAATACAAGTGTGTGAAATCAATAGGTCTTACGAAGGCTTAAGGATGCTTATTACATCAATTGTTCTGTTTATTACAGAGGACAATTTTCTGTTCTTCCGAAAAGGTATCAGGAGGTATGTTTTGCTACTTAAGCTTCAGTTTTGAAAGCATGAATTTGTGAGCTGTCCCTGTTCAGGAAATCCTCAAAATGATAAATGCCTTTTGAAAGGTTTATGGGGTGATTAGGGTAGAGTAGGTGGTTATTTTCCCCTTTGGAGCTCTGTGATATACTGGCGACCCATCTGAAGCCCAGACAAAGTCGTAAGACTGAAGAAGTGGCTCTCCTCAGCCAATTGTTCAAAATGTCCTCTTGGAGTCACCATGCTAATGGGAAGCATCACTGCCAGCAGCAGTGGTGAGATGGCAATGAATTCGTGAATGGATACCTGCTGTGATGGCTATCTTGTTGCCCCTGTGAAGGGACTGGAGACAAATTAGGCACAGTGCCTAGAACGGGAGCATTGACTCTGTATGCAAAAGATGTTCTGACAAATGTGGACACAATCCAGCCAAGGCCAAAAACCTCCCACACCTATCACTTTTAAAGAGCCCTTTTACACGACCCCTAAAATCAGCTGCAAAACACTTGCAGATTTGGAGCATAAAATTGTTTTCCCACCAGCAGAGGACTTTAAGAAAAGAGTACGCCCACGCCCACTTAAGCACGCCCCAGTGCACTTTACAAGTACCTGGTCTCCGGAGGTAAAAAATTTCTAATGTGGATTGTAAAGCTGTGGATGCCGGGCTCTGCTCGCCTTCTGTTTGTTTTTGTTGTCCCTGCCGCCCCTTTAACAGAAAGGAATCCCTACGGGGTTGCTCTGACGGCAGACGAAGGTGAGCAGAGGTGAGCCTGCATTTTTCCCCCCTTCCCCTCACCGTAGACAGAAGCAACAGAGTTGAAAGGGTGGGAACACAAGAAGAGGAACAAAACCCACATGATATCTGGCTGGGGGGATCCAAATTTAAGCTACCAGTGGATCTTAGGGGTCGTTTCAAAGCAGCCTAAGTTAATGAGACTTAATTGTGGTTCACTTTGGCGAGACAAACACTCACCCTAGGGATGAACAACCTGGAGCAGAAATCATATATTCCACTAGAGGCCTTATGCATAGGACTGTCACAAACTTGTGATTAGAGATTGAGACACACGAGTACAGCGTTCTTGGCGTTCGGCTATAGGTGTTGATGCTTCATATTGATGAATCTTTCATGCTCCGAAAGACTTCCTAAATGGCTCTAGCCAACAATGCTTGGGTGGCGTCTATGAAATATAGGTATCTGCTGCTAATACCTATAATGACATGCATCTTGGAGAAAGGCCAAAAGATGCTTAAACGCCTTCAGTAAGAAATCATCTTTTCCTAAGTGGATTTTTACTCTTCTCTGTTTACCTGACTTGCATTACAGGGAGGTTGCTATTCCTATGCTGATTACTTATGCCTCTGGCCAGTATAATTAATATTCTTATTTCAGGGTTTAATATTCTAAATGGCTAAGATGCAGGCTCTTATTTAGGAAGTAGCATCGTGTGAGCACAGCTGGGGGGCGATTTAACTAGATCAGATACTGTAGGTATTCTTAGAGATGATCTCTCCTAAGCGGTACCTGGTGTCACACTTTGGCTGAACCCTACTTTTCCTTGACTTAATTTGAGATTCTTCTGCCATAGAAAATCCATTAGTCATCAAGGCAACCTTTTTAAATAGGGTTGCAACCATGCTTTTGTGCGACATGTTGTTTTAATTTCAGCAGATCTTATATACGATTAACCTCCAAGGGCAAGGAAAGCAATGATAACAGAATATTAAAAAGACTTCGCGTTGTGAGATGAAACGGAGAAGGAATGAAAACAGGCACTCCAGGCTGTAAAAAAACAAGGACATGAAAAGTTGGGGAATTTCAAATAACGTTGTGTTGTTTAGAGTGTTCAAAAAAATACTATCTGTCTGGACACACTTCCCTTTCCAATCCTATGATTTAGACATCCTGAAAATGGTGCTATACGCCAGTGCTTTTCCTTGTATTGCTTTCCTTGCATCTTGAACGACAAGCCGAACAGGCTTAGACATTTCATTCTTTACCCTTCACAAATATTCTTCCCTCCCGCACATCTCTGTGATGTTTTCTTACCTTGTCTCTGTTTTGTTAACTCGTCTCCAAATGCTTTTTTTTTTAAAAAAAAGACAAGGTAATAAACTTTGTTTATCTGGTAAATTATATAACAATGATACCACATTTTTGCTACAGCGTTTGTAGACATACAGGTCAGTACGCAGAGGACATAAATATGCTTCTTTCTTATTCAAAGGCCATACTCTTTCCTAGGCAACATACCACAGCGAATAATTCAGACAAATAAATGAAATAGAACCGCACACAGTTAATGGTAAAAGAAAAATCAATTATGATCAAATAATAACTGAGTCCCAATCCTGGCTCAGCAAAAGCAAAATACTTAGTCTGAAAGGATGAACTCTTAATCTGGAAATGAGCAAGTACAACCCATCAGCCAGTTTTGGGGCCTTTAGTCAAATCACAGAAAAGCACCCAGTCTTACTTTTTATGTATACTAAGAGGAGGAGTTTAATGATGCTGGCAATCCAGTTCCTTCCCCCATTTGGTAACGGAAGAGGAGCCAAAGTCTTGCCTTCTAACCATGAGTCACAGTCCCCCTGCACTAATGGCAGATGGTAGAGGTGCCTGACAGAATGAGGACTTGCTCCCATCCCTGGTCTCCAAGACTCCTCTCAGGCACCTTATTTGTCATTCTTTTAAAGCAAAAGTGTTCTGCTTATATACCGCCCAATACCACTTTAAGTAGTTTCTGGGCAGTTTACAATTTTTAATTACAGTGTGCAGGCTACACATTGCCCACCCACCCCCGCAAGCTGGGTACTCATTTTACCGACCTCGGAAGGATGGAAGGCTGAGTGAACCTTGAGCCTGCTACCTGGGATTGAACCCCAGGTCGTGAGCACAGTTTTAACCACTGCGCCACGAGGCTCTTTTACCTCTTTCTTCTCTTTTTCATTCTACCATTTATCTTCTTCGGTTTGTCTGTCAAATCCCCTGCAAGAACTGAACATAAGAACATAAGAACACAAGAAGAGCCATGCTGGATCAGGTCAAAGGCCCATCTAGTCCAGCTTCCTATATCTCACAGTGGCCCCAACAAATGCGTTGAGGAATTCAGCTTCAACATTTATTGGAGCCTCTGTCTTCAGGGTAACTTCCACATTGACATTTTTAATCCAACATCAACAAGTCGCCTGCAGCTGGCAATGGGGGTAGAACTATCCTCAATCCAGTCCTTTGGCAAGGTCTGGGCTTTGCCACAGACCTCTTGCCTCTCTGAATGTCATAACCCCATTGCCCCAATGGCTCCCATATCTACCAGCCCAGGTTGGGTCAGACTCTGGGACTGAAGAGACTCTCCATGAGGCTTCCCATGTTCAGGTGGACATGGCCCACTTCCCCACTTCTGGGCCTCTCAAGATGGCCATGCCTTTCCCTCTTGTGTGTTTCTCTGGCGGCAGCCTCTCCCCAGAAAGGAGGCTTCTTCGGGTATTTTTTCTCCCTCTCCTTCTTTTATATACAGTATACCTCTTTCCCCATCCAAACAGCCCCCTCTGTTGGTGGATTCTCAGCCCGTGCCTCTCTCTTCTTTCATATTAGATCAGTTTCCCTTCCTTCAGCTTTATCGGGTCTTCTTTGCCGCTTGCTACGTGGGAGGGCTTCACGCTTCTGTTGCTACTCGCGTCGCCTTCTTCGGTGTCACATATACACACCATGTTGCCCCAGGTGCTAGCTATGGATAGCCTAATTATTCAGAAATTTGTTTAATGCCTTTTTAACTATTAGACATGGGCACGAACAGAAAAAATGACGTTTCGAGTTTTCGTTTGTCGGAACGGGTCCGTTTCGGGTTGTTTCCATTTGTCGCGAAATTTTTCAAAAATTTGTCATTTCGTCATTTCGTTTGTTGTTTGTCACTTCTAAAAACTTTTTCTGTGCTTTGCATTGCGCGATCGCCGAGATGCCACAAACGAAAACGAAAAACCCGACCAAATTTTTCTTTTTTCAGTTCGAGTTTGAGTTCTGACGGCTTAATTATTGTTACCGTTTCCGTTACGTAACGGAAACGAAAAACGGAAATGAAAATGAAAATTTCGCCAAGTCGTGCCCATGTCTATTATTAACTATGCCAAAGTTGCTGGCCTTCTCTGTGATCGTTTGGCTGCTGTGAGAAGGTGACCTGCCATCTCTAACAGGGACGGGCAACGTTGTTGGCAGAGGCATGGACACGTTCAACCACCCCTTCCCAGCAAACAACCCTCCCCATGTGCCGTACTCGGCATGGAAAAAAGTTAAAGAAATTGACAAAATACAATTTAAAAAACAAAACAAGAAGGGACTGAACGTCTGGTTTTGTTTTTGATCCTGTAGGGCTGAGGGAGGGCCTTGTGATTTTTCCAGGAAAACAAACTTGCTAACAATGAAACAAGCAATGCTGGGCACCTCTAGGAGCAGAGTGACCAATATTTGGGGCAGGGGAGTTTGAAAAGAGTTGTGTGTTTTGGGGGCTTTGAGTGGCCTCTTGGGGGGGGTGTCTCAAAACCTATAGCCTCTCCCTCCCCTTCTTTGTTTGATGGTCACCGCATCTCAAAAAAGACATAGTGGAACTGGAAAAGGTGCAGAAGAGAGTGACTAAAATGACTACTGGGCTGGGTCACCTCCCTTATGAGGAAAGGCTAAAACATTTGGGGCTCTTTAGTCTGGAAAAAAGGCGCCTGAGGGGGGATATGATTGAGACGTACAAAATAATGCAGGGCATGAGTAAAGTGGCTAGAGGGACACTCTTCTCCCTCTCACAAAATACCAGAACTAGGGGACACCCACTCAAACGGAGGGTTGGGAGAGTCCTGGAGGAAAAGTCCATCAGCAGCTATAAACCATGATGGAGATGTGGAATCTCCAGGCTTAAAACTGGGGTACTTCAAGGACCAGATGCAGGGGACTGGTATCAAGAGACAGATATCTAGTCTTGTGTGCTCCCAGAGGCATTTGGTGGGGCCACTGTGAGATGCAAGAAGCTGGACTAGATGGGCCTTTGGCTTGATCCAGCATGGCTCTTCTTATGTTCTTATGAGATTCATATTCAGGCTTCCTATGCTGCAAGTGAGCATGAGTTACAATGCATATGGTGCACTTGGTCTCGGGCATTATCTGATATTCTACTTTCTTTTATCACCTGAAGTTCTTCGCCTTGGCCCTGGTTCTCTAGTGTTTCGTAACCTGCCTCCAAGCTACATGTTTTTGCCTTCTAGTTTCAAGCCAGAATCAGCAGGATGAAAGAGGGAGGCTGGAGGCCTTCAGACTGAGAGTGTTCCTTCAAGAATTTCCCAAGCTTTGATCAGCTGTCTGTGGAGAGCAGGGCCAGAGAAATGTACCAGTCAAAAGGGACCGAAAATGGGTATTTTAAATGCCGTGTTTTGAACTCATCGCAAGAACAGAGCTGAGGGAGAAGGGAGGCTCAGAATTTTAGTCAGTCCATCATCTTGAAGGAGCATCCGTTAGTGTAGTGATGGCGAACCTTTTGGAGACCGAGTGCCCAAACTGCAATTCAAAACCCACAATTATTTTTTTTTGCAAAGTGCCAATACAGCCATTTAATCTGAATCCAGGTGGCTGTGAAGGGGCAATGTCAGGTGCCCACAGAAAGGACTCCGAGTGCCACTTTTGGCACCTGTGCCATAGGTTCGCCAACACTGCGTTAGTGGATGAGGAGGAAGTCTTTTCAGAAGGCTGTCTATCTATCTGTTTGTTGCTAACGTTATTTTTGGCGCAAATGCTTTTGCTGTAGGAACTTAGCTCTGTGTGGGGAGCCGAGGCAGCAGCAGTTTGTGGCCTGCTTATTAAACATTTTGGAATTTGCTTTGTCACACTAAGAGCCTTTCCGCACTGGCATATAGGTATGATATATGGTTCCGTGATAGAACTGTTCAGCATGGGGGGAAATGGCCTCGCCCACTTGCGTTTTGTACTTAAAACAATCCATCCTTCTCCTTTAAGAGCAGGGGTCGTATCCTCCTGGCACAGGGCTAGGGCATGCACTCTTTTTGGCATGATTCACTGAGTTGGGAAAAAAATAGCTCTTTGTTTTGCCTTCCCAGATGGATGCTTGAGTTAGAACAGATTGCACTGCAGCTGAGGACCTTTTAAGCTCTGGCTGGATCCCACCAAACATCACAGTGTGGATAGATCCTCAGGAAGGAAGCACAGTAGCAGGCCAAATGTAATTCATCGGAGAGATGTGAGTTTGTGCATTTGTTGTTAAAACATTGCCCCACTCTCCCACCGACTGAAGCACAACGGTCTTCTAAAGAACCACAATTTTGTGAATTGTTCCTTCCCTTATTAAAGGGAAGGGGGAGGCAATTGTCCACAAGGTGAAACACAGCTATGTATGTCTTGGAGAAAGCAATGAATTAGTGACTCAAGAGGGCTAGAGTTTAATTTGTTGGGAAAAGATAAGGGACAGCCTATGCTTCCTTCCTTGCTTTTATACATTCTAGGGTTCTGATGAACCAACCGATGGAAGAAACATCAGTATCAGTAATTTAATTTTTTTTTAATTTTTAATTTAATTTTTAATTTTTTGTTAAAAATTTAAACAACACATAAATCCCCCACAACACATTGTGCTTAATTATCCACCATCCTCAGGATCATATAACAATATACTTTATAACATTATATAACATTACATTCATTACAATCACATGTTTTATCTTAAACACCTGTCTCCTTCCAAAACTGAATTGATTCTTTAGATGGAAAATAACCTTTTTGCTTTAGAAATACGTGATCCAGAAATTTATACCAGATTCGATTGAAAACGTTCTCTTTTACCATCCCCTTTTTAATTTTCAATTTGCAGGTCAGTTTATCATTAATAGCCAAACTCCACATTTCCTCATACCATTCCTCTAGACTCAATTTCTTATTATCTTTCCATTTTTTTGCCATTATTAATCCTGCAGATGTTACCATAATTATAATCAGATCCTTTACCTCTTTTTCTATTTCACAATTTTTAATTATGTTTAGCAATGCTATCTTTGGAGATCTTTCTATATCAATTATTTTTATTTCATCAAAAACTATTATCCATTCCTTTTGTTTTTCCTCACAGGACCACCACATATGATAATAGGTTCCTTTTTCCTTTTTACACCTCCAACACAAGGGTGATACCTCCTTATTTATTGCATGCATTTTTACTGTTGTTAAATACCATCTCCAAATAACTTTGTAACAATTTTCCTTAATTCTTACTGACATATTTTTCATTATTCTTTCCCTCCATATTGCATTCCAAATTTCTTCCTTTATCTCTTCATTTAAATCTCCTTGCCAAACCAGTTTTAATGCTGTTTTATATTCCTCCTCAACTAACATCCTATATATTAGGCTTATTATGCTTTTTCTTTGATACTGATCTTCAAACATTTCCCTTTTTTCAATAATTTCTTCAAACTCAGTCATTGCCCTACATTTCCCTTCTTTTTTTATCCACACCTTAGTCTAGTTATCTAGCTGCCCTATGCTTAGCCAATTAAGATTTTCTTTCCTTAATACTTCTTTTATTCTCACTGTATCAAAGGCGTTTATCCAATCTTTAACTTTAATTACCCTCTGTTCTGTCAAAATCTTACTTATTTTTATCTTTAAATTTTCTGGGAAATTTGGTAAGTCCACTATTCTAGTCAATGGGGATATCTTTGGACTTAGTATTCTTTTATACTTGGTCCAACACTCTAACATATTATTTAAATAGGGATTATCAATACTTTTTAACATTTCTTTTAAATTTACACAAAAGAACATATTTAATACATTATCCCGAATCCTATAAAATTCTAGATCACTCCAAATTAATCCCTCACTATTTATTATAATTTCAGGAATGTGTCTCAATTGATTTGCTATATAATATAGTTTAACATCAGGAATGCCCAATCCTCCCCTCTTTTGTGGGAGATACCACAATTTTTTATTTATTCTTGCCCTTTTATTTTCATTACAGTATCTATTAATCAAATTCTGTAGTTCTTTTAATTCTTTGTCATCTATCCTTAAGGGTAACATCCAAAAAAGAAAATTTAATTTAGGGATAATCTTCATTTTTACAATTGCCACTCTTCCAAACCATGATATTTTCAATCTACTATATTCTCTAATTTGTTCCTTAATTTGTTTTTTCACATCATCTAGATTAGTTTTGACAATTTCTTGCATTTCCCAAGTAATATTTATTCCCAAATATTTAATACTATTTTTAATCTTCCCTTCAAATTTTTGCTTCATATTACTTATATCACTGTTATTATAATTTATTAACATACATTCTGATTTATTCCAATTTATCTTCAATCCTGTGACCTCCTCAAATTCCTTTAAATGTACCTTAATATTATCTAGAGCTTTATTGGTTCCTCAATTGTTAACATCGTATCATCTGCAAATAGATTAACCTTATATTCTTTAGTATTCCCTATTCCTTTTATTTTGGTATCATCTCTAATTGCATTTGCTAATAATTCTATTACCCAAATAAACAATATTGGGGATAATGGGCATCCCTGCCTTCTTCCTCGACCAAGAGATATTTTCGGTCATTCCATCATTCACTAAAAATGTAGCTCTTTTTTCAGAGTATAGTTGCTGTATAATGTTTCTAAAACATATTCCAAATCCTAATTCTCTTACTAATATCTTTAGAGCTGTCCAACTCACCGTATCAAAGGCTTTAAAAATGTCTAGTGATAATATGCCTGCTTTTATCTTTCTTTTTAAAACTATATCAATTATATTAAGTACTCTACGCATTAAATCACCCATTTGTCTACCTTTTATAAAACCATTATGGTCCTTATTTATATACTTATCTACGAATCCATTCAACCTATTAGCTATAATTGCTATAAAAAAATTGCGTCTTGATTGATTAGTGAAATTGGTCTATAGGATTCCATATTTGTAGGATCTTTGTTTGGTTTCAAAATTAATACTATAATTGAATGTTTCCATGACTTTGGGATTTCTTCCCCCTTTAATATTTTATTAAATAAATTCTTTAATTTTGGTAAGAGTAAATTCTTAAAGATTTTATAGAATTCTGGGCCTAATCCATCTGAGCCTGGTGTTTTAGCTTTTTTAGTTTATTTATAACCTCTAGAACATAAGAACATAAGAACATAAGAAGAGCCATGCTGGATCAGGCCAACGGCCCATCTAGTCCAGCTTCCTATATCTCACAGTGGCCCCACCAGATGCGTCTGGGAGTGCACGAGACTAGATATCTGTTTCGTGATATCACTCCCCGACATCTGGCCCTTGAAGTACCCCGGTTTTAAGACTGGAGATTACACATCTCCATCATGATTTGTAACCTGTGATAGATTTTTCCTCCAGGAATCTGTCCAATCCCCCTTTGAAGGCATCCAGGCCAGATGTCATCACCACATCCTGTGGCAGGGAGTTCCACAGACTAACAACGCGCTGAGTGAAAAAATATTTTCTTTTGTCTGTTCTTACTCTCCCAGCCCTCAATTTGAGTGGATGTCCCCTAGTTCTGGTATTTTGGGAGAGGGAGAAGAGCTTCCCTCTATCCACTTTACTCATGCCCTGCATTATTTTGTACGTCTCAATCATATCCCCCCTCAGGCGCCTTTTTTCCAGACTAAAGAGCCCCAAATGTTTTAGCCTTTCCTCATAAGGGAGGTGCCCCAGCCCAGTAATCATTTTAGTCGCTCTCTTCTGCACCTTTTCCAGTTCCACTATGTCTTTCTTGAGATGCGGTGACCAGAATTGTACACAATACTCCAGGCGGGGCCTTACTATTGTTTTGTATAATGGCATTATAATGTTGGCTGTTTTATTTTCAATCCCCTTTTTGATAATCCCTAGCATGGAATTGGCCTTCTTCACCGCTGCCATACATTGGGTAGACATCTTCATGGAGCTGTCCACCAAAACACCAAGATCTCTTTCCTGATCCGTCACGGATAACAACTATTTCTTCATCAGATATTTCTTGTTCCATTTTTTCCTATATCTTCTCTTTGTATCTACTTACCTATGTTATTTTGTACATAAATTGTCATTTTTTCTATGGGAGCCTTACCCATAGTATATAATTTCTTATAAAATTCTTGAAACGCTTTTATTTTTTCCCTCATCTTGTTACATCTCATACCTTTTTCATTTTCATTAGTGGCTATTGTGCTTTTAACTTTTCTTACCTGAGTAAGTCTTGCTAAAAGCTTAGAATTTTTGTTACTTAATTCAAAATACTCCCTTTTTTAGGTATATTAAATTCCTTTGAACACTTTCTAAATGTATTCCTTCTAGTTCCCTTTTTTAAGCTTGTAACTCATTCATTATTCTATTATCTCTTGATAAAATGAATAGCTTTTCTAGTTCCTTTATGTTTTCTTCTAACTCTCTACTCCTTTTTTCTTGCTGTTTCTTTAATCTACATGATTCACTAATACCTAGACCACGTGCTACACTTTTCATAGCATCCCATAACATTCCAGGTTGACTTCCTCCTTTCTCGTTGATTTTCCATATCTCTTCTAAATTCTTATTCATATTTTCAACTACCGTATTTTTCGGACCATAAGACGCACTTTTTCTTCACCAAAAAGTGGGAGGAAAAGTGCCTGCGTCTTATGGTCCGAATGCGGCGCCCTCGGGCCGGAGACGCCACCCCCCACAGGCCTCCCTCCCCTCCCCCCTCCCACTTGCCCGGCCGAAGGCCGCAGCCGGAAGCAAGTGGCGGTGCAGAGGTGCCCCACCGAGGCGGGCGGCGGCGGCAGCCGCGGGGCGCCCCCGCCGCTGGCCGCGGAGCCA
>JAHTLZ010000122.1:35354336-35367397 GCA_023846285.1 Phrynocephalus versicolor | reverse complement strand
CAACAACAACAACAACTTGATTTATATACTGCCCATCTGGCAGAAAGCCACTCCATTTGGTTTACAACACACAAAAAATATTCTGGAAGGCTTTCACGGCTGGGATCTGATAGCTGGTGTGAGTTTTTTTGGGCTGTTTGGCCGTGTTCTGGAAGTTTTTCTTCCTGACATTTTGCCAGATTCTGTGGCTGGCATCTTCAGAAGGCAAGGAGCTCAGGGAACTAGGGGTTCTCTCTGTGCTCTGGGCTATAGAGGCACAGAGACAGCTTCTTGCCCTCTGAAGAGGCCGACCACAGAGTCTGGAGAAACGTCAGAAAGAAAAACTTCCAGAACACGGCTAAACAGCCCAAAAAACTCAGCTATAAAACAAACTGTTACGATATACAAAATACAGGAATAGAGATGGGCACGACTCAAAAAAATGGTGTTTCGTTTGTCATTTGGTCGTTGAGGGGTCAGTTTCGGTTCATTTTCGTTTTCGTTGGGTTTTTTTGCAGATTTTTCGTTTTCGTTTTCGTTACGTAACGAAATGAAAAAATGAAAACGAAAAATTTCTGTTTTGTTAGCATTCTTTTCAGTTCAATGTATTTGCCACAACGAAAACGAAAAACACAGCAAAATTTTTCGTTTCCGTTTCCGTTTTGTTTTGAAAATTTTTTGTTTTCGTTTTTGTTGCGTAACGAAATGAAAAAACGAAAACGAAAATGAAAATTTCGCTGAGTCGTGCCCATGTCTATACAGGAATATAAATACAGGAATATATATGATACTTGGGGGAACACGTGTGCTAGAACTACTGTAAACTTCAGGGTTTGTTACTCCAGACAAATAACTGAGGCCACAACATGAGTTGTTTCTTGTAGGTATGACCTGAGACCTGTTGTGAAATGCAGGTATACAGAGAGGGCAGGGTTGTGATGAAGTTTATTAAATCATACACGTTGTGGGCAAAGTAGATAAGGAAAAGCTGTTTTCCTTATCACACAACACTAGAACTAGAGGGCATTCCATGATACTTTTGGGTGCTAGATCTCAAACAAAAAAGAGAGAGTACTTTTTCACCCGGAGGATCACTGGTCTGTGGAGCTCCCTCCCAGAAGAAGTGGTCGCAAGTGTCAGCCTTGACAGCTTTAAGAAAGGATTAGACAAGTTCATGGAGAACAGGGTATCAATGGCTACCATTATGGATGCCTAAGAACAACCTCCGGGTGAGCCACTGTGTGAGATACAATGCTGGACTGGATGGGCTGTGGGCTGTTCCAGCAAGGCTGTTCTTGTGTTCTTAAATGTCAACTACTCCTTGGAAGAGCATAGTCTAAATGTCTACTGCGTGGAAGAGCTACTCTTTTGGCTCACAACTCCCAGAGCTCTTGGGCCAGCAGGACTATCCTAACTCTTCCGGAGGCAGGATTCTGAGAGTTGGCATCTTTAGAAGGAAACTGTCCAAGTTCCAGTTCTGCTTTTTTTGGCCCTTCAGTTTCTCATCTTCCTTTTCAATTTCTCAGTGTCACTGCCCGTCTCAAAATTCTCATGCTGTTTTCTTGACAGACTGTCATCTCTTTCCCTCTTCACTGGGTTCCTTTATCTAGCTTGTATTCATTCAATCACTAGTGCCGCGTCTTTTGTCTTCTTCTAGGGTTTTTCATGTTTTCGTACCTTGCTCCTTCTCTTCCTATCACCTCTTTCCTCTGCTCAATCTTATATTCTGGTTGGACTCTGGTTTCTTGTTGCCCCCTTCAGCCATTTATGGTATTTGTTTGGAGGCCTCCATCTCTTTATGTTTGGAGGCCTCCATCTTTTTATAGGTTTTTCTTAAGATCTCCATCTCCTAATATCTCTTAATGGTTGCTTTTCCTTTCCTTGTTCCTCTTCTATTGATTCTTCGTTTTAGGCTCAAATTACTTTTTCCCCATGAATTTCTTTTGGAGATTATTCCCCTTCCACCACCTTCACAAATCCTCCCTCCCTTCCTTAATAAAGCTTATATACCACTCAACGTAGTGAGATCTGTACTTGAGACAGTTTACATAACTGTAACCATCATTATATAAACTCAACCAAAAATAAAATACCGCTCATCTTCCCTAATACATCAAAGAAAAATTAAAAAAAACTCTTTCAAAAGGCAAATACCAGATGAGGCTTGAAATAAAAATAAACACTATCAAAATTAAATTAAACCAAAAAATGTGCAAACTAGATACATGCAACATAACAAAGTATAACAGAATGTAACACAAGAAAATACAGTATAACAAAATTTGGGTTGTGAGGTAGATTAGCCTGCTAGTCTTTACCAGTGTATTTGAGATTATGAAACTGGCATGAAGTATGGCACGGCTTTTTTATTGTAAAGGGACAAATAATTTTAGGGGCTTAATAAACAAAAGGTGAAAATGAAGACTATGAAATGGGGAACATGATAAACACCAGAAAGACTATCATTTTTAAAACACACGCTGCTCTCTAGTACACATATATATCGTTTCTGGTGGCAAGAGACATAGAAAAACACTCCCGTGGCTCCCTTTTATGGGTGCCTTATGTAAAGCATAATGACGGTAGGGATGCTTTCAGGGGAAGTACTTGAACATGTGGAGAGAAGACCTCAAGCAAAACTAAAAGATGTGGACTTGTTCCATGTTATGCGTGCAGACTTAGACGGTTACTTCACGTCCCTCTCATTGCGGTTTGCGGTCCCGCTTGGGACCGGTATGAGAAACTGTTACTCCACGTCCATTGTGTGACAGCGGAATCTCATCCCAACCACGCCCCCTGATCTGGGATTTAAGCGTGATGAGCCATACCTCTCCCTGACTTCAGGAATTCTCTTGTCTCAGTTCCTGTTTCGAGACAAGTGCCCGTGAAGTAAGACTTGCCACGCAATGTGCACATTCTCCATCTTATGGCAGGAGTGCAAAGTTGCATTCTCCAGTACAATCCTAATGGCGTAAACAATGCATCACAGAGAGGGAAGAAGGCATAAAATCTCAAACTTTGCTGCTTAACACATGAAAGGCAAAGTTACGGAGAATCGAAATATCGAAAAATGGAAGGTCGGACCAAAAAAAAAAGGGGGGGGGGACGAAGGCAGGGAAGTACGGATGTTGTCAAGAAACAAGGATATGAAGTAACAGTAGTCACAATACCATCAATCACGCCCGTGGGTAAACGGAAACAGGGAGAGAACCGGGACAAGACCACGTGTCTGCGAATGACACTATCACGAAACGAACGTAATCTCGGAACGAGGAAGGACGTGAAGTAACCGTCTTAGATACAAAGCTCAAGGTGGTTCTCCCAGACAAGTGGATCTAGAACTGGAACCTAATAATACAACTGATGCCATCCATCACACATTTCAAAGAGATGTAGATTCCACTCCCCCTCTTCAGTGTATGGAAGCAATACATGAAATATGATCTCTTCAAGGCCTCTCCTGTACCTTCCTTCAGCTTTTCACACCATCGTCTTCTTGAAACAACGTACTTTTGTGCACTTAGATCTGCAGTTCTCACAGCCCAGCGGGCCCATATATCTATTTACCTGTCCATAACATGGCAGACACTGGGTAGATTGCTTGAGTCCAAATGAGGAGACAATGTGTGGTCCCCCACCAAGGGGACAAAGAGGACGTTCCCATTTCTGCCCAGTTATAAAAGTAGTGCTTGCCATGTTTGAGATCTTAAGTGTCTGCAGCAATGCTGTACACCAGCCTTCCCCAATGTGACACCCTCCAATGGTCTGGACTACAGCTCTCATTACATTACTTACAAATCAATCAATCAATCAATCAATCAATCAATCAATCAATCAATCAATCAATCAATCAATCATGGGAACACCTGCCCACCACATCTGCAGAGCACCTGGTTCGAAAACAGTGGCATAGCTCCGCAGCCCCTAACTAACAATCCTTATTTTAAAAGCAACATTGTTTTGACAGTGCGCGCCACTGTTATTTATAATATAATATATTTATTTATTTATTTTGAATATTTTTACCCCACCTTTCTCCTTGGAAAAGGACCCAAGGTGGCTTGTAATAATGAGGGACGATATACAGCCCAGAGCATTTAAGACATATTCAAGTTAAGAACAGGGAATTGAAAGAGGCATCTTAGAACATTCAAGGTAACAGTAGAGCTACAAAGAGCACTCAAGAAGAAATGAAA
The DNA here is from genome assembly GCA_023846285.1 of Phrynocephalus versicolor. Taxonomy (NCBI): domain Eukaryota; kingdom Metazoa; phylum Chordata; class Lepidosauria; order Squamata; family Agamidae; genus Phrynocephalus; species Phrynocephalus versicolor. Next base: position 35,363,222 of record JAHTLZ010000122.1, on the reverse strand, counting down.
AATCCATTATGAGGGATCGGAAGTAACATGGAAAATACTGGTGTTCTTATGAAATCCAATGCAATCAGTATGGTAATCCATATGAAAGTCACATAGTAGGAATTCCCTCATTGAAGGAAAGCTTGCCTGGAGAGGAAGGTCTTTGCCTGCCTCCAGAAAGACAGCTTCTAAGCCACCTCCTGTTTAATTTCCTTTTCCTTGAATATTCTTTTTAATCTCTTAATTAATCACAGTGGACCTGGAGTACTGAAATTGTGAATAGCAGGTGACGGGGAACTAGAATGCATCCTGGCCTGCTATAATATATAAATAAATGGAGGAAGAATTGCCAGGAGCCAGCTCTGCATTTTGTTTTTAAAAAGAAGCATGTCAAAAAACATTTTAGCTCTTTAGTGGGTGATAATTTCCTAGGCAACAAGAGACAAGGCTATTTTTGAATTGATGCTTGCCAACAAGAAGGAAAATGTTAACAGGAAGATTTAGAAGAAAAGGGAACCCCAGGGGTTGAGGAAAGAGTGAACAACTGAGAAAGAAAGATGACTTCTTAAGAACATCTCAAGACAATTGATGTCTAAGTCTAAGAGTTAACCAAAGAACATGATAAGAGCCCTGCTGGATCAAGCCAAGGGTCCATCTCGCCCAGCTTCCTGTATCTCACGGTGACCCCACCAGATAGATGCCGCTGGAAGCACACGAGACAACCAGATATCTGTCTCCTGATACCACTTCCCTGCCTCTGGCCCTTGAAGTACCCCGGTTCTAAGCCTGGAGATTACACATCTCCCTCATGGTTTGTAACCTGTGATGGACTTTTCCTCCAGGAATCTGTCCAATCCCCTTTTAAAGGTACCTAGGCCAGACACCATCACCACATCCTTTGGCAAGGAGTTCCACAGACTAACAACATGTCGGGTCAAGGAATATTTTCCTTTGTCTCTTCCCATTCTCCTGGGCCTCACTTTGAATGGATGACAACACCCCCACCCCCAGTTCTGGTATTGCGTGAGACAGAAAAGAGCTTCCCTCTGCCCACTTTATCTGTTCTCTGCAGTGGCCACCCATTTCCTGTTTTCCCCCCAGATGTTCTGCAAGGCGTGAAGCACCTTCCAAGAGGGACTTCTTGGCATTCAGGGCACTGCCCTCGAATCTCAGACAGTCTGCCTACTTTCATTGGGGAAGAAAATCATTTCCTGCAAGAACAGAATTATCAAAAGAGAGCATAAAAGGACAGTTCTGATTCATCCCTGGAAACAAATATTTTCTAACCAGATATTTCCATCGCCCTGTATACATTGCCGATGCTTCTCGGGAGTGGAAACAACGCTCTCGTTGGAAAACCTGGACAAGCTACGGCGCTTCCCACAATCTCCTAGCCATCATGGGCAGGGGATTCTGGGAGTTGTAGTCCAAAAAGCAATTTTGCAAACCAGTGGCCCGCTCGATTACTCCCTGTGTGATTCAGCAAAGAATCCGCCAAGCCATCATTCCCTTTCTTCTCCTCTCTCTCTCTCTCTCTCTCTCTCTCTCTCTCTCTCTCTCTCTCTTACTCAAGCTGATAAAAGAGTGGGAAGCCCTGATCTTTTGCTTCGACAACAAAACAGAGCCCCTTTGCCCTCCCAAGAGCGACGACAATGCTGGAACATTTGAGGGAGGACGACTCTGGCATTAACGATATGTGATGTGAACAGAAAAACACAGATTGCTGGGCTCGCATAACAACAGGGGCAGAGTTACTGTGAAGGCTGCTATTCTCACTGGATAAACCGGCCTGGGCACAGACTCTACTTCTAAGAATGCCGTCTACTAATAAGCCTTCACCAGAGAGCCCTCTTTCCACACATGTCTCTCCAGGGAAAGCACACTGCCATGAATATAATCCAAGCATTCAGCTTTAGTGCCTCTGAGACAGAGCACGGACACAGGTGCTACCTCTGGCAAAGGCAAAGGTATCAGATCTTTAGAGAATTCCTGAATGATAAGAGGAGAGCTGAAACACTTTGGCTGCGGTCACACCAGTGTTATCTGCGTATATAAATTTCATGCGTGTTTTTTTTTCCGGGCGGTCACATGGTTTTTAATGTGCAGTTAGTGTCCTCTCTTGTGCATCGTATTTTCCTATTCTGGTTCCGTCTCTACCTGTCTACTTTGCATTTTTCCACGAGAAGCTGTCAAAAAAGGGGAACTCCTAATTTTACTGCGTAATTTCTCCGGCCTGTCACGGTTACAGAAGCAAATAAGTAAGCATTTTCGAGCAAAGTTTCTAAACCCAGCCCCTTGTGGTGGTTATTGAAACTTTGCTGAAACTGCTGTTCAAGGGGCGTGGTCGGCCGGGACTGGAATTTACTTCTCTTCGTGGTTAGGACGCGATCTTTTTATGCACAGTCAGCCAAAGGGAAACTACGGAGAAAACGCAGGTACGACCGTAGCTCAAGTCAACCTTATGGATCTTTGGATGCCCTGCTGCTGCCTACTTTCTGCCTCAGGGAAAAGAAAGAGGAAATAGCCAAGAGCAGCGAGATGGGGGGTGGGGGCTCGATATAGGAGCATGATTTTATGCAGGTGCACTTAAAATAGTTGGCTGCAACTACATTTTAAAAGAACGTGGAACAGAGAGGATCGAAATCTCCTTGACCATCAAATATTTGCATATGGATGCCGTGCATCTCATGACAAGGCGAGTTTTTCTCTTACTTCATCAGCATGACCAGCGCAGTGCTGATTGGATGGGAGAGTCCTGTATGAAGGGACCCATTTATCCCAATGCTCATTCCATACACACCAGAAAACTTGCACAGTGTAGCATACACACAACACCGGCAAGTATGGATTAGAGATGGGCACGACTGAAAAAAAAATGGTGTTTCGTTTGTCGTTTGTCGTTTAGGGGGTCCGTTTTGGTTTGTTTTAGTTTTTCATGAATTTTTGCAAAAAAAAATCATTTTTCGTTTCGTTACATAACGAAAAACGAAAACAAAAATGAAAAATGAAAACAAAACAAAAATGAAAAACGAAAACAAAAACGAAAAATTGCTGTTTCGTTAGCATTCATTACAGTTCAATGTATTTGTCACAACAAAAACGAAACACACAACAAAATTTCTGGTGTTTCGTTTCATTTTGGAGACAAAAGTCGTTTTTCGTTTCGTTATGTAGCGAAACAAAAAAACGAAAACAAAAACAAAAAATTGCTCGTTTCGTGCCCATCTCTAGTATGGATGTGAAGAAGGCTCGAACCTTATAGAAAATCTGGACAAACACCTTTTTTCTTAATAGTGAGACAATAGTGCAAATATGTATACATTTACTGTATACATGGCCCAAAACTGAAGTGGTGTTTTCAAAAAAAACGGTACAAGGTCTTCATAAACATGCACTGCAACCTTTACAGTGTATGCTTTTTATGATGAATCTGAAAACTCCGAGTTGGGCAAACCTTTATACATAACCTGAACACATTTCATTTCCTAATTTCCTCCTTCACCAAATTAGAAGAAAGTGAAATGATATATGTGTGTAGGAAGCAGAAAAATTGAGAAGATTTCACTAATGTTTGTTTGAACATCCCTAGTTAGTTACACTCCCACCATCACTGCCGCCTGTTCTAGTACGGTTGCATTTTTAAGCATTATTGAATGGAAGTATTGTGTCTTGAACCTTTATGTTCTAAAGTTTTTTAAAGTCATTTGCTAACAATGGACAAAACGTTTCGGTTTTCTGTGCAATCCAGACAACCTGCTCTAGGCCAGAAAGCACCTAGTTTCATACCACCGAACTGGCACAGGACACATTGTCTATGCAGATGGTCCCAGGCTCAGCCAACATTTTTGCCCAATAGGAAAAGGAAAGACTCCGGTCCAAAGCCACCAGACAACTGCCATCCATAGTGTCAGTAACTTAACTAGTTGGACCCCAGTTCTGTATTCCCAGTGTAAGTTCATAGAACAGCAGCTCAGGATACTTAGAGCAGGGCTGGGGAGAACGTAGCCCTCCAGAAGTTACAAGGAAACACTGGATGTTGCTTCCTATAGAAGACAAAGCTTTGGCCCATCCAACCCAATATTGCCAATATTGCCAACTCAGACTGGCAGTAGCTGTTCTCGAGTTTCAGGCAGGAATTCTCCTTGCCCCTGCCTGGAGATGCTTAGCATGTCATTGTTGTCTCTCATTTAAGAATTAAGCAGGCCTGACTCTGCTTAGCTTTTGACATCAGATATAAGCGGGCAGGTTCAGAATGGAACGGTGGTACAGTTTGCAACTCCTATCATCTTGCACTCCAGATGTTTTGGACCACAATTCCTAGAATTCCAAGCCTGTGTTGCCAATGACCAAGGACTGTGGGAGTTGTGGTCCAAAACATCTGGAGTGTTGAAGGTTCGCCACCACTGATCTATGGCAAGCACAGCGAAGGGTGAAGACTGGCAAGAGTTGAAGTCTATCAATATATGGATACTTATCTAGGTGTTGCACATCTCCAACCATTTAGAAAAACCAGTCTAAGACAGTACCCCACACCATCTTATTAACAATAACGGGGGGATTTTTATCTCTGATAACCTCCACTCTTATGTCATGGATTGCTTTCCGAATGCCTTCCTCATTACTATTACAAGCTACTGAATTGTCACCTCTGCCTGCTGCACAAGATATTCATTTTCTGGACAAAACACCTGCCTTCTGAAGCACAGTAGGTCAACAAACAGATCATGATGGGGTCTTCCCCTATGCACCCTGCCATGATAAAATCTTAGGTGTGTTCATTTCATTGCATAGGATTTCGCTTCCACTCTAAAGGAATAAATGAGTGTGTTGTGTGTGTGTGAGGGGGGTATCAACCCCTTTCAATACTATGTGTTTATACCCAAATGTTGACTCCAGAAATGCATTTGCAGAAGAAAACAGGTAGCGGAGCTGTTCCTGTTCCATGTTGTGCAAGAGGGAACACAAGTCCTTTTGGTGGTGCTGTACACAAATGCTGGCTCTCAGCTCTCTTTTCTCACTTAGGAATCTTGTGGTAAGATGGAAATAAGTATGTTCTTCACACAAAAGAATCTGCTCACAGGAGAAGGCCACCCCCAAAATCAAATCCTTTCCCCACAAGCCCCAAATGTGGTGGTGGGAAAATTAAAATGTCTTTAAAGATGTTTGTTTTTTCCTAATCAGTTAAAATGTGCGCCTAGAAGAAAAAGAACCATTAACAGGATGTTGGGATGCTCTGAACCTACCAGGCGGCATCAGCGTCCCGGCGTGGAACTCTTCCAAAACACCCTTGAGTCTCTCCACGTCCTGCAGAAGGACAAGGCACTTCATCCGATGAAGAAGTGTCATATCTGACGAAGATATGCTGTGCGATTCAAGACTCTGTAAAACTTCATAGACGCTCTGTGAACTCACCGCTGACTCTGGACACTTGGATGGCTCTAAGGAAGAAGAAAAAAAAAACAGGGACTTTTTTTTTTAAAGAAAGCTTCGTCTCTTAAGTCTTATCAATATCCTCCCTTTTCAATGCCACTCCCCTGTTGAGATCTCTATATCCAAAGCACTGTCCGTTCAGTCTTGCCACTACAAGGCTTCTTCTTAAAACATGTAGTAGAGAAGGACTGATCAGATCTGAGAAGGAAGAAAAAGGACTGTGATAGAGGTACAGAAATCTACTCTTGAAATATGTCATCTTGAATCTTGCCAGATCCATTGTGGAGTGCTACTCGGGACTCAAAGAGAGCATACACGGGAGACATGCAGCCAGCGGTGTGTGTGTGGATCTGTAACTTTCTGAAAACTCTCCAGCTTCATTTTGCATATCCATATTATATAGCTATATCTATTAAACCCCATGCAGCCATGTGCAATTGGACAAATGAAGAAATCGGCATTTGCTACATCTGTACAGGTATGCTCAATTTGACAACTTTGTTTGGGTCAGTGTGCATAGATCTCCATGTATTTTTTTTAAAAGAAGATATCCCGTATCCCAAATCTAAACACTGTTTTGGGGGGGGGGGACTGGTTGCCTGGAAGTCAACATACAGTACATGGAGGTTGCTCTGAGCAGGACATGACTGGCATGGAATAGTTCACCATGACGATATGGAGACTTTTGCCCATGGTAAAAAAAAGGTAAAGGTTCCCCCCACACATGCGTGCTAGTTGTGTCCAACTCTAGGGGCGGTGCTCATCTCCATATTCAAACCGGAGAGCCAGTGTTGTGCAAGTCCACGGCCATGTGGCTGGCATGGCTGCAAGGAAACACTGTTTTATCTTCCCGCTTTTTACAGCGGTAACTATTTATCTGCTTGCATTTTACATGCTTTCGAACTGCTAGGTTGGCAGGAGCTGGGGTGAACAGCAGGAGCTCGCTCTGCTGCGCGGCACCCGGGATTCGAACTGCTGTGTTGCCGACTTTGCCAACAGTTTTCGTAGCCTTAGTCCACTGAGCCACCATGCCCCCTTTTGCCTATGGTACTGGAAGTATAATGGCCCTTGAGCAGCGGTGTGCCCAGGACTGCGAGCGAATAGCAAATTTGGAGGGGAAAGGCTTTGACAATGATAATGCAAAGAATCTGTCTGCCTACTGAAATGCTTGCTTGTGTCAACAGCAGCTCCAAGTACGAGACGATCCCGCTTTTCCTACCATAAAAAATATTCTTACCAAGGAACAGCTGGGCAACCCCCCCCCCCGCCCCTTGAGTATAGAAGCTTCTATGTACTGATTTTTGCCCAGTCAAGCTCAGGTGAGAAGAGAGGGCTGTCCTTTTCCCTTTCCAGTTTGGCAAAGGAAGAAAGAGCCCCCATGGATTTCTCCTCCTGCAAGTTATGGATAAAAGAGAGGATTGGTGGGGGACCGTACGTACTCTCTGAAAAATAAATTTCTTGCGTTGCTTGCAGAAAATCCAGAATGTCGTTGACTTTTTTATGTGCCTTTTCAAAGTCTGTTCTTCCCTCTGTCTCAGGCTTATACATGAAGTCTATAGCAGCTGGTTTCGTCCGCAAGCCAGCTGCTCTCATCTTTTCTTTTTGCCGTTTCTTTTTCAATTTCCTCTTTTTGTTCCGACTCAGGTTTGAGCCTTCCGAGTGCTCCAGCTGCACGTTTTCTTCAGTCGGATTTTCAGGCTCCTCACATCCTGCTGGGACTCTTTGTAAATGATCAGGGTTTTGCAAACCACTCTTGCGTTTCTTCCTCCGGTGGCGCTTCCTTCGGGTCTGACCTTGACCGTTCTCCTCTGTAGGTTTAAAACAAAACGTATTGGGTGGTAAATAATAGGCGAGGGCATTAGAAAAACACTGGTTGTGCTTAGATGGAATGCCCCTTCTGCTCCCTCCGGAGCTGTCCCGGGAGCAGTGGCAGAATAGTGAGGTTGCACATGATATTCTTTAGCCAACATAACCAACAGACATCATGCTCTGCAAAACAACAGTTTTTTTTTTAAAAAGGGAAGTGTCATCGAATATATTCCCAAACTATTTTAAGGGGGTTCTCACATTCTCTAACCTACCCCAACAAAACTGCAGTTTACCTCATTCAGCAGAGTCCGCCGAACGTCTACGCAACATTTTTAGGATGTTCAGAGGGGTTGTTGCCTGTGGGTTTGGAAGCATTGAAAACATTTTCACTCTCTCCCACCTGCCTGGTTATGCAGACTTTAGTCTGGATTGTACCTGATCTATGCTTCCTCCAGAGTGGGGATGCATAACACTGAAGGGAGTGGGTGGTACAATAACAGGTGATAACAAGTGACGGTTTGTGTACTTAGAGGACAGGGGCTAAAGCGTCACAGAAAGGATGAACCTGAAGGAAGGATTTTGGAGACAGAAAGGTGAAATCACTGAATGCCTTCCGTCATAACAAGCCTGCCAAGGAAGGTGCAACTCAGTATTAATTAATTAATTCCTTTCTATTCTGATTATTATGACATTTTAAAAAGACAAATAAAACACAGTGAATCAAATATCTGAAGCCAATACTAAAAGAACCATCAAATAAAACAATTTAGAATAGCTTAATAACAGAAAAGGTTACAGTGGTACCTTGTACAAAGGAATTAAGATGCAACTTTTGAAAGCAACCTTGCCTGGTATCTGTGACTTGCAGAGAATAATAAGTTTTTTAGATTCCTGACCTATGAAAAGCTGAGTACAGTGGTACCTCGTATAAAGGAATTAATTTGTTCCAAAGGAAATTCTGTTAAGCAAATTTTCCTTTATACAAATTTCCTATAGGAATGCATTGAAAACGGAGCAATCCCTAATCGCGACCATTTTTATGTTGTACGGATTTGCCCCTAGGCGATTTCTGTTAAGCAAATTTCCCCCTATCTCCGGAATGTTTTATGTTGTACAGATTTTATGTTACACAAACCGTTCGTTATACGAAGGTCCACTTGTAAAGCAAAAACCAAACCCTCTGCAGATCTCATTAAAACCTCCTCCTTGGCCGTCAGTTCCATGCCGAAAGCCACCCTAGGCCATCTTCCACACTACGATCTCCTATTCAAAATGACAGACTAGCAGGTGCTGGGCTTGACCTTGGCCTATCACGACCCAGAGGATCCACTGCCAGTGAGAACAGACACTGCCCTGCTAGAGAGAAAAATGGCCTAATTTACTACAAAGGCAGCTTGCATTACTCCTAAATGTCAACCATTGTTGATGGGGCCTATTCGGCCCTTTCTCCACAGAAGACGTCAGCGTCGCAGAGCACCTAACTCTAAGGGAAGGATTTACTACAAGGTGAAACATAAGGTTGTAGTTGTAACAGGGGAGGAGGGCTCCCCAACTTTTCCAAGCTCTGGTCAGGACTACCCGTTGTGAAAAGACAGACTTACTTACTTACTTACTTACTTACTTACTTACTTACTTACTTACTTACTTACTTACTTACTTACTTACTTA
>JAHTLZ010000122.1:35326351-35343814 GCA_023846285.1 Phrynocephalus versicolor | reverse complement strand
AATCAATCAATCAATCAATCAATCAATCAATCAATCAATCAATCAATCAATCAATCAATCAATCAATCAATGATATGAATGGACATTCTGCTACTCTACACATACAGTTCAGCCATCCCCAGCTTTTGTTCTCCAGAATGTTTGGACAACTATCACCATTAGACACAGCCGATATGCCAAGATGTATAGGAATCTGGAATGCACATGGTTCTTTGGATAAACAATGCGGTCATTTTCATGTAAGACAAAACAGAAAGGGCTCAGGGGGAAAACGAATGAGTTGACCAAAGGCATTGTTTCTGAAGTTACAGCACATGTCAGACCGGAATGACGGTTGTGTCACAAACTGTTGTAAGATGTAACAAGGCCATGGATTCTCCTGTAGTTGAATGAATGCTGTGGCTGCCAAAAGGAGAGAAAAGCAATTTTAGGGCAGCCTGAACTTTATGGACAAAAATGAAGGTAGCATAGCAAAGGAGCAGTTGCAGGATGTGGATCAGAAACCACGAAGAAGGAAGAAAAGAACAGATGCTAAAATTTAAACAAAAAGAAAGGCCAAGGCCTATAATGTTTAACTGGCTTTAATTATATCCCTTACCCACTCACAACGATGCATCCTCAATAAAGCTACAGGAAAACAGAGCACTAAAGTATGACTTGACATATCCTACAGGACAGTGATGGCAAACCTTTCAGAAACTGAGTGCCCAAACTGTGATTCAAAACCCACTATTTATTTATTTATTTATTTATTTATTTATTTATTTATTTATTTATTTATTTTGCATAGTGCCAATACAGCAATTTAATCTGAATACGGGTGGCTGTGAAGGGGCGATGTTGGGTGCCCACAGAAAGGGCTCTGAGTGCCACCTTTGGCACCGGTGCCATAGGTTCGCCAACACTGCTATAGGAAGTGGAGAAGTTGGAAAATGCTTTAGAAACGTGGACTCAGGCAGGGACCTCTACTGAAATACATTCATGTATAGATTCTTTATATTGCTCCTTTTCTTCTTCCGTCTGCAGCTAGGCAAGCTCGTCATAAATCAGACCTTTTCATTCTACTTAGGCTGTAAAACACCTGCCAACCAGAAATGGAAAAGAAATAATGGATCGAGAGGTGTGTGGTATTCACAGTCTAATCCTGACATATTTGGCTACTGACAAATTATGTTGTGCCTGTAAGCCTTAAATACTTCCAACAAATTTTTTGAAAGCCATGACTTTTGTCACTGCAATGACAAAATTATACAGTTATACATTTACAGACTGAATATTTATTTGGTTTGTGCATTTCTTAAATAGATCTGCTCCTTATGGCACACCCAATGCAATGGGATTTTGTCTAATGATCATCATTCTCTGTCCAACAGCCATTTGCATAGGGATGTGCACTCTGAAAACGGGAAGGGGGTGCTCCCATTAAATTCTGGCAAGAAAGAAACAAACTAGAAATCACAGGTCTCTCAAGCTAGCACAATAATGATCCAGAAAACTGTGGTATGTATTTCCAGCTGCTCAGCGAGGGGAGAGCAAAGAACCAAGTGCGCTTGAGCACCAATAATGGCAAAGCGCATTCATTCATTCATCTGCACCCAACATGGAAGGCACATGGTTCTATTCAACATTCGTTCTGCCTTACTGTAGAGATCAGCAACACCTGGCCTGCAGGTGCATGCAACCCCGTAGCGGTCATGAGTGGAGCCCCCAATCCCCCAATGCTTTCTGTAAGTAGGAGAGCTCTATATAGATTTGTGTGCTCACAGTCATTCTCCAAATTGGAAAAAAGGAAGAGCTATATGTAACAGCTAAACATACTTTTTGAAAATATTGTGAGTGGGCAAGTTGCACAATACCAGATGGCCCCCAAGAAAAGCGAACAGTAAACCACTTCTGAGTACTATCTACCTAGAAAACTCCGAACGATGTCTCCATAAATAAGAACTGACTTGGCAGCACATCATGATTATCATTATCTTCCCATGAAAATGGATTACAAAGAATGGAAAAATAACAAGGCAATGCATCTGTTCTGTCGCTACTTAATCCTCCATTGTATTTTACAACACAATCAATGACAAGACACACTAAGTTGCTTTTATATATTTAAACTCTTTCCAAGTGGCAGCAGCAGAGTTGGATTAAAAGAAACTCCTGTAGGACCCCCATATCCACTGATTCATTATCCACTGATTCAGTTATCCACAGATAGCAGGTGAAAAAATTAAATATATAATTCAGCAGCTACAAAGCAAGCTACTGTCACAAACAGCACCTGTAAAGCAAGCTACTATCATAAAACAGCATCCGTAAAGCAAGCTACTGTCACAAAACAGCAGCCATAAAAAAAGCTACAGTCACAAAACAGAAGTTTGGGGGCTTTTTGGTGTTCTCTCTTATCCACGGTTTTCATTATCCACGAGAAGGCCTGGAACCAATCCCCAGCGGATACCGGGGTCCTACTGTATTCTGACATACCAGTTCTAGAATTTAACTGTCTAGGGCATGGAGATTCTCTAGTACTTATGGTCTCCGAAATCTGGATCTTTCATCCTTGTGCATACAGTCCTCTAGCTAAGAAGACAATTTCTAAGCTCTTAATGCTTAGTTTAATAAGATACACAGTAAGATTTTATCTATTCCTCTTTCTTGTTTATAAAACTTTTAGAATAAGATCAGCAGTGGCCTTCAACCAACCAAGGAAAATTAAGTATTTGTCACACCTAAATGGAGCCTCCTTTTATTAAATGCAACACCAGTGAGGGCAACATTCAGCCCTACCCCACAAAGGCAAACGTTACATATATTTCAAAAAGGTTTCTTGACTCAGTAAGTTCCTTTATGAACTGAAGGGCTATGGAGGGGGTAATTTTGCTGTGTTTGGGGGGCCCTGGAGTGAGTATTCCTGCAGCATTTAAAATACTCAGTGAGTCTGGTTTAATAAAATTACCATACATGGCAAATCATGTTGTAGATGTTGCAGCTCAGCAGGAGAAATTAGTACTTGCTGGAAAAGACAGCAATGCTGAGACAAGTGGAACATAAGAACATAGAACATACGAACAGCCTTGCTGGAAGAAGCCACAGCCCATCCTGTCCAGCATTCTGTCTCACACAGTGGCTCACCATTTGCTTTAGGGTATTCCCAAGCAGATGTCTTCATCTGCTTACAATTCCCTGCAAATGGCATTGAGGGATATCCTGCCTATCTCTCCTACCCGGAAGTTGTCCTTAGGCATCCATAATGATAGCCATTGATCCCCTTGTTCTCCATGAACTTGTCTAATCCTCTCTCTAAAGCTGTTGAGGCTGACAGCTGTCACCACTTCTTCTGGCAGGGAGTTCACAGCTCACTGATCCTCTAGGAAAAAAAGTACTTTCTCTTATTTGTTTGAGATCTAGCACCCAAATGATTCATGGAGTGCACCTTAGTTCTAGTGTTGTATGATAGGGAAAACAGCTTTTCTTTATCTACTTTGTCAACACCATGTATGAAGCGGCCCAGCTGTTGCAGCCACAGATGGTAAGGAAGGTGTTCCAGTCCCCTAATCATTCTGGTTGCCCTCCTCTGTACATTTTCCATTTCCATAATATCCTTCTCAAGGTATGGTGACCAGAACTGTACACAGTACTCCAGATGGGGCCTCACTATAGATTTATAAAGAGGCAAAATGACACTTGCTGACTCATTTTCTATACCCTTCCTAATGATCCCTAGCATTGAGTTTGCTTTTTTCACTGCTGTGGCACACTGGGTTGACACCTTCATTGAGCTGTCCACCAGCTGTCCATTTCCTGGTTTGTTGCAGAGATTTCAGACCCCATCAGTTTATAAATGTAATTGGGTTTTTTTGCCCCAACGTACATCATTCAGCACTTGCTAATGTTGCAGCTCATTTGCCACTGGTTTGCCCACTTCCCACAGTGTCAATAGATCCCACTGGGGCTCCTCACAATCTCTCTGTTTTTACTACCCTGTATAATTTAGTGTCGTCGGAAAATTTGGCTACCTTGTTATTTACTCCTACTTCTAGATCATTTGTGAAGAGGTTGAAAAGCAGGGGTCCCAGTACTGAACCTTGGGTGACCGCACTCTTTACCTCCCTCCACTTGGAGAAGTGCCCATTTAGTGCTACCCTCTGTTTCCTGTCCCTTAGCCAGTTGGTAATCCAGGACAAGACCTGTCCCTTTATTCCATGACTGGCAAGTTTATTCAAGAGCCTTTGGTGTGGGACCTTGTCAAAAGCCTTCTGAAAGTCCAGATAAACTATGTCAACTGGATCTCCCTTATTCACATGCTTGTTGACACTCTCAAAGAATTCTAACAGATTACTGAGAAATTATTTGCCCTTGCAGAAGCCATGTTGGCTCTCCTTCAGCAGTGCCTTCTCTTCTATGTGCCTATTAATTTTATCTTTTACGACGATTTCCATAACTTTACCTGGGACAGATGTCAAACTGACCAGTCGATAATTTCCTGGATCACCTCTGGATCCTTTTTTGAAGATTGGTATTATATTTGCTACCTTCCAGTCATCAGTCACAATGCCTGATTTGAGGAAAGATTATATATTTTGGCTAGGACCTCAGCAATTTCATCTTTAAGTTCCTTGAGAACTCATGGATGGATGCCATCTGGTCCTGGTGATTTGTTAGCATTTAGTTTGCCCACTCCCCCAATGTTAGGAAGACTCTGAGATGGACTGGATCTCTAAGCCATAGCCTTAAGCGTGTAAGTGCTGAGGAAGGCTGTCAATGACAGGAAATTCTGGAGGTCACTCATTCATCGAGTCACCTTAAACTGGAGGCAAGTTGACGGCATGACATAAAAGCAAACATTACAACGTGACTATAGGACCATGCAACTTCTAACCCGAACCTGTCAAATGCAGTTCAGCAACATGTATCAGCTCCATCCACTTATTACTAAATTAAAACAATTATTACACTACAATGTGAAGACCTTCTCTTGCTCGCATAATTAGAATGTTAGCTAGAGACTCTGTCTCTCTGGAAGCTAACTTAGCATGTACACATGGGGAGATATTTACATATGACACTCTTAAATACCAGATCTCCTTCTTGCATGTGTGAGATTGCATGAATCTCATGAATGCTCATTACAGATGGTAGCATTCCCCCTAATTATTGAACAGCACAGACTTTCAAATAGTTGCACTTAGGGTCACATCATTCTGTAGACACATCTGAGATACTGCTACAAATGCTGCCTTGAATTTTCTCACACTTAGATGTTTCACCATTTCAAAGTCGTCACCAAAAGAAAAAGTTCAGCAAAATCATAGCCAATGTGGCACTCAGCTCAGAACAGTGTGCTTCACTCTACTTGCACAACTCCCCAAACGACCCATTTATTTGTACAATCGTTTTAAATACTGACTTCTTGGGGTTGGGGGAAACCTGTGAAGTATCATTATCTCACCTGGACCATCGGCATCACTGTCGTTGTCATCACCTTCCAAGTTTTCATTAGTTGTGTCATTAGTAGCGGCTGGCATGTAATCTTCAGGAGGTGGGCTAACTGTATATATTTTTCTTGACGGTAGGATCATACTGTTTTTATCTACAAGATAAAACAACAAAGACACCTTTGGCACCTGCATGCTTACAGAAGCCGCCTGCCTGCCCTGACAGTGACATTATGGGGTGGGGAGGGAAAGTGCTGTTGTCTTCACTTGCTGAATTGACAAGCAGCACAGAAACGGATTAGATCCAGTAATCTGGATGTATCAGACTACTGTCATACAGCGATCCCCCGCCCTTTCGCGGTTCAGATACTGCGCTCCCGCTATATTGTGGGACCGCAGTACCCCAAAAGGGCTTGAGGGAAAGGGGAGCCATTGCGCACAGCTTGCCTGCTCTCCCCTCGAGGGTGTGGGCGAGCGTCGCGTGATGTTTAAAGGGCTCTCAGCCACAGAGACAAGCTCTTATCTCCGCAGCTGGGAGCCCTTTCCAAAGATCGCTCGCCACCCACCCACCCTACCCTGGGGTTTGCAGGTGCATGGCGAGCGATGTCAGCTTTGGGCAGTGCGCGGTGGCAGCGGCGGGGGATCGGATCCAACACCGCCGGTGCGCGCTGCTCTGAGGCGGCTCTGGGCAGCGGATTGGATCTCCCAATGCCGCTGGCATACGCTGCTCACAGACGACTTTGCACAGCGCGTGCCAGCGAGGGGGGGATCAGATCCCCCAATCCTGCTGGTGCGTGCTGCTCCGAGGCGGCTCTGGGCAGTGCGCACGGCTGGGGGGGCCCAGGCCCCACCCGACCCGCATCCACATATCGTGGATTTTCAGTCATCGCGGGTTGGGTGGGTCGCTAACCCCCGCGATAGGCAGGGGGTTACTGTACCCCCATCGGCTGTGCTGAGCCTGACTTGGTTTTACTTACAATGGATCCGGAACTAAAGCTTTCTGCTCATCGAGTGGGGTGGGATGGAGGGACGGATGAGTCAATGTGGTTAAAGAAAGGTTGCAGTGCAAAATATTTGGAAAGAAATAAAGAGCTTGATGACTTAACTCCATGCTCCGAATAGTAGTATTATATGTTGCAATCAACGCCTAGAGCAAATCCTGCTGCCTACTTGTGTGCGGCATCGTTACAGGTGTGACTGACTCTTCCTGACTCCATGTCCATGGAGTTTTTCTTGGCAGAAATACTGAGGTGGTTTGCCAGTTCCTACAGCACCTGGTATTCCCTGGTGGTCTCCCATCCAAGTACTAACCAGGGCTGACCCTGATTAGCTTCTGAAATCAGACGAGAACAGATGTGCTTAGGGCACACACACACTGCCTACTAACACTGGAATAACTCAATTATATGAATTTTAGTGGTTGAATTGCAGGTTTTTAGAGGTGCACATCTTTGCAAAGAAACAGAGGTGAAAGAGGGTGTTAGTTCTTTCCTACTCACCTAACCAGAGGGTGGAATAAGCCACAAAGTTTGTTCTGAGATACCAGCAACTATATGAGTGCAATAATATGGTCACTGTACCCTCGGGGGCAGATACAACCAAGAGCTACTGGTAACCAGCAGCACTGTGCCTCTGGTTTGCTCAAACATATGTTCATGCTATTTGTAACTATTTCTGGGGGGGGGGATCTCATATAAAGATTGAAACTTATGAAAGAGTAACTTTTAAAAAAGTAAACCTCTTACGATCATTTTGTGGAGTAGTCAGAGAAGCGTCACTTATGTGCCACCAAAAGAACACTTCTAGACGGTCTTTTGAAGAACCTGGCTAGAATGTGGCTACAAATGCAGTATGTAGTAGATTGTAAAAGTTGTAGCTACCAAACAACATATTCAGGGAATACAGTAGGACCCCCATATCCACTAATTCATTATCCACTGATTCAGTTATCCACGGTTGGCAGAGGAAAAAAATTAAATAATTCAGCAGCCACAAAGCAAGCTGTTGTCACAAACAGCAGCTGTAAAGCAAGCTACTGTCACAAACAGTGGCCATAAAGCAAGCTACTGTCTCAAAAGAGCAGTCATAAAACAAGCTACTGTCAGGAAACAGCAGTTTGGGGGTGGGCGGGCAGGCGTTCTCTCTTATCCACGGTTTTCATTATCCACGGGAAGGCCTGAAAACAATCCCCAGTGGATACCGGGGTCCTACTGTACCTAACCCCAGAATGAATCCTTACAAGAAGATGTCACTGTGCTTCAGCTTTCCGAACAAAGGTAGAAGCTGCAATGCTTGGTTCAAGAGATGGGAACCTTTAACTGCAGTATTATTTCTTTGGCTTGACAGAAGAAATAAGAAGATCCCATAGGGTTTCGGCAGTTCTTCTCTAGTCGCCTATATGTATTTTTAAACAGTGTCAAAATGCAAGTCTGTCCCTGCCTTCAGATGCTACTGAAAAGTCTTAACTTTTAGAGGTCAAAAACCTCCACAGAAATACATGTAATGTCATAATATATAAACTGATTAATCATGCAGTCTGAAGAGACAGGCATCAAGTTAAAATTAATTGAAACTATCTAGTAAATTCATGTTTCAAATTCATGCTAAACCTCTCAATCTGCTGAGTCTTGGGGCTGATTTCTCCTACCACTGCTGATTAATAATGAGGTGTTAATCAGTCCTGGAATTAATGAGAACCAACTGTGAAAGTTCTTTAGGGTCTATTGGACAATATTAAATTTGCTTTTTTTTGGCTGTTTTTCGCTTGGGGAGCACACTTAATTGTTATACACACTGTTTTAGCTTCCTGCCCAACCCCTAACCCCAAAATTAATGAACTGAAGGGAGTTGGATGAAATAGTTTTCGGAGACCCTGGTCTTGTATTTGAAATCTTCCATTAGCTTTCTGGAATAAAACTGGAGGGTCATGTATTTGAACATGTTTGCTTCCTTATTCTCAGGAGAGCCTTTGTCTTTCAGCAGAAATCACTATTTTGGATGTATCTCTTCTATAGATAAATAATTTTACTGAGTCTCTTGCATTGAGGCAAATGAATGCTCAAGTGCAAATATACGGCCATCGTTCTGTTTTGATTAAGCTGACCATGCACCCCATGGTACAAAAAACTTTAAAAGCAAAGTTCTGCTTATATACTGCCCCACACCACTTCAAGTAGTCTCTGGGCGGTTTACAGTTGTTGTTGTTTTAATTACAGCATGCAGGCTACACATTGCCCACCCCCCCCCCAGCAAGCTGGGTACTCATTTTACTGACCTCGGAAGGATGGAAGGCTGAGTGAACCTTGAGCCAGCTACCTGGGATGGAACCCAGGTCGTGAGCACAGTTTTACCTGCAGTACAGGCATTTAACCACTGCGCCAGGGGGCTCCTTCAAGGCTCACAGTCCAATGGTGTCATTTGATATCTAACACAACTGGAATTGAGTTTATTCTCTCCTCCTGCCTTTTACAGCCCTTTGTACTGCCCAAGAACAAAACAGAGTAGAATAAAAACAAAACAAAAACTGTCCCGATCCCAATTTTAGGGTGTAGAATGCATGTTGTGTTTGATTGTGGAGGAGAGTTTGAATGCATGAAGACACAGCATTCGAGGCTTTTTGAAATAAACTCTGAGAAACTTTTGTCTTTTTAACACATGGCCTTACATAGTTGGCCACATTTACTGTATGTGCCCTGATTATTTTTATCACCTAATCCTATTAAGCAAACACTTGCTGCTGTTATGTTAACCACTTCTGATAATAAACCAGGGGCCTAACGTTTGTCTTAGAAATGATTCGTTGGATTATTTCATTGACGTACCTGGATTTTCATCACATCATACACCCAAAGTACTGTTTTATCTTTCTAATTCTAGGGCTCTTGACGTTCTTATGAAAAAAAAAAACAGTAACAGCCTATTCCATTCCCTTGTAGCTGCCAAATGGAGAAGGACCAGCTGCTATGGCCATTTTCGATCTCTCTAGTGAAGACTGATGACATTTGAGAAGAGACAGAGGCCAAAGAGAGAGAGAGAGAGAAGGAGAAGGAGAAGTTCATTGATCCAAATGGAGAAACCATGACCTCAGAACATGATGAATAATCAACCATCATATTGATAGTTATGCCACGTTAGCATAATCAGCCAACAGAATACTAATTCTTGATGGAAAGGTGTTTAAAATGTCATATTCTACTCTACAATGTAATAATTATAGTCTGTTGCTCCTTCTTGCCACAGTAATTAACTGCTAAAATGAATTGTTTAATCAGTCTGCAAAAGTTGTTTATTCCATTACTGCACTGCCAAAGATTTTCTCATGAATATGCATAGGCAAGATCTGGCTTCCTTGCCAATGTCCCACAGACATTCAATCCAAAGAATCAGAGACCTTCTTCTGGAACATTTCTATCAGAATCAAGCAAAACCAGGACAAGAACGCACCCAGTATATGAAAATGCAAATAAGAATTGTGGCTAAGGGAGGGGGTGATCCCCTTGTAGCTCTTCAACTCAAAGACTGTTGAGTTGTTGAGTTAAAAGAAATTACTGTTAAGTTAAAAAAAATTACAGGATTTATTTCAACAGCATCACATCATTAGTTTAAGCTATCAACATGCCATGCTAAAGACATTGACCATTCATTATAGGGTCTAACACTTGGTTTGTTTCCAAGAATTTGGGATGAGAGTCCATTGGATAATTGTGACTAGACATGGGCACAACTCAGCGAAATTTTCATTTCCGTTTTTCGTTTTCGTTACGCAATGAAAACGAAAACGAAAATTTTCCAAAAAAAAAAACAAAACGGAAACGGAAACGAAACAAAAAACTTTGCTGTGTTTTTCGTTTTCGTTGCGGCAAGTACATTGAACTGAAAAGAATGCTAACGAAACAGAAATTTTCCGTTTCCGTTTTCGTTTTTCGTTACGCAACGAAAACGAAAATTTTCCAATAAACAAAACGGAAACGGAAACGAAACAAAACGGACCCCCTCAACGAAAAATGAAAAACCATTTTTTTGAGTCGTGCCCATCTCTAATTGTGACAACACCCTGGAAGCAGGAGAACTACATCAGCCAATCCCAGCAGGAGGGTGGGGGATTGTATGGTATAAAAAGGGTGGAGACTTGTCTGTGAGGAAGAGTTGAGAGTTGAGAGTTGAAATCTGAGAGTGCTGAGAGAGCACAGCTCTGTTAGAGTTCAGTCAGGCAGGTTAGGTGTGAGGGCGTTACTATTTACTGTTTATTAAAGACAGGGAGGCTTGAAGATTGGATTTAATCTATTTTATGTTTAAGGCAACACATACCAACTTCAGTCATTGTTGTATTTATTTTCTCAATAAACCTCATCATTATTTTTATATTATACATCTGAGTCTGTCCCAGTTCATAAGGCGTCGATTTAAAAGGTGGCAGCACTACCAAGAGGATCCTGTGAAGATTAATAACTTGATTCTTTACACTTCACGTTTTCATCACAATTACATGTCTCAAAGGGAGGTGTCGTCACAATAATAAACCAAGTTTCTTCCTGCTAGAAATTCATCCTGGGGAGAACTTTCCAATTTTAAAGAAGGGTGGATACCAGATGCTCTGCCAGTTCCCATTGCGTTTAACTTACAACTCCACGGGGAAGACTTTTGCCTTCCAGACATAACATCCCTCCAACCTGCTAAGAGCCCTAGGAAGGATGGTGGCAGCTGCAGTACAGCCATGGCTGGAAGATGACACAACCAGCACCAGAAACTGATAATTCCCAGCAGAGTGTTTTTCAACATGTCTTACTTGGCCATGTAATGCATGTGCCTGGAGCATATCTGGGTAGATGAGAACTGCAAAAGGGGACATGCTTAGCCCACTCCAGATGCATAAAGGTAAAGGTCCCCCCCCCCGCACATGTGTGCTAGTCATGTCTGACTCTAGGGGTGGTGCTCATCTCTGTATTCAAGCCAACGAACCAGTGTTGTGCAAGTCTGTAGCCACGTGGCCGGCATGGCTGCAAGGAAACACTCTTTTACCTTTCTGCTTTTTACGGCGATACCTATTTATCTACTTGCATTTACATGCTTTCAAACAGCTAGGTTGGCAGGAGCTGGGGTTATCAGCGGGAGCTCGCGCTGGTGCATGGCACCCAAGATTTGAATCGCTGAGCTGCGGACTTTGCAGCCAACAGTTTTCAGAGCCTTAGTCCGCTCAGCCACCACACTCATGTGTGTGTGTTGCGTCGTTACAGTTGTGATTGACCCTTCGTGACCCCATGTCCATGGAGTTTTCTTGGCAGGAATACTGGAGTGGCTTGCCAGTTCCTACTCCAGGCGCCTACAGCATCTGGTATTCCCTGGTGGTCTCCCATCCAAGTACTAACCAGGGCTGACCCTGCTTAGCTTCCAAAATCAGGCGAGATCGGATGTGCTTAGGGCATCTAGGCAGCACCACACTCATAGTTCCTCCCTAATACCACTCTCACTTCAAAGGGAGGCTCATCCACCTTCCGGTATACATCTGGTCTTGAAACACCAGTTACTATAGAAGGAAAACACCTTGGAGAGAAGCTCATTTTGGGGGAAGGACTGGCTAGCACCAGAAATGTTTAAGACTCTTCCTATTGCCCACTAAATTCTTCCCTGCAAATAACTTTCCCTGCTCTGCAGCATAAGTATCATGAAGAAATTCAATATTACAGTTTTGATTCAATAGACCTGCCCTTTGCTGTGACTCACCGCTTATCAAAATTTATTTATTTATTTATTTATTTATTTGTTTGTTTATTTGTTTGTTTGTTTATTTATTTGTTTGTTTGTTTGTTTGGTTTTTATACTGCAACCATCTAGCAAAAAGCTACTCTGGGAGATTTACAAATATAAGCAAAAAAACAAAAACAAAACAAAAACAAAACCCACACATTAAACAACTTAAAATAGTAAAAAAACAGACCAATCAATAAAAACCAACATGACATAAATAAGCATCATAACAATAATAAAAAGAACAAATGAACACAAATACTGTAAATCAAAACCATTTAGCAATTCAAAATAAAAAGAAATGAAAAATAAAGAGTTGGTAGAAAATTGAGTTACCACCGGTGATACCGCTGTAGCCGCCCCATGTGACCCTTTGTAGGAGTAGGCAGGGGCAGAGATAGAGAGCGGCGTTCCCCCCCCCCCAAAGTTCCAAAATTTCAAAGTGCTAATTGGCAACTTCCACCTCTCTTTAAAAAAAGATCTCAATGTGTTCTAGAAATGAGTTGAAATCTCTTTTTTTAAAAAATAACAGTTTGGGGACAAGGGGCACCCAGCAGAGGGGGAGCTATCACCCTGTGAATGCCCCTTTCCACTGGGCCAGGCAAACACACACACACACAACAACAAAAAGTAGTCAAAGAGATGGGGAAAAGGTGCTTGAGGGGAGACATGACTGAGATGTACAAAATTATGCAGAGGATGGTTATAAGGGAAGCTCTTTTCCCTCTCACACAGTACCAGAACTGGACTGGGGGTCATCTACTTAAATTGAGGGTTGGGAGAGTGAGAACAGGCAAAATAATTTCTTGGCCCAATGTGCTGTTCGTCTGGGGAACTACTTGCTTCAGGATGTGGTGATGGTAATCTGGCCTAGATGCCTTTAAAATGGGATTGGCCAGATTTCTGGAGGAAAAGTACATCACAGGTTACAAGTCATGGGGGGGTTATGTTATCTCCAGGCTTAAAATGAGAGCACTTTGAAATGCCAGAAGCAGGGGAGTGGAATCAGGAGTACTAGTTGCCTCATGTGCTCTCAGAGGCATCTGGTGGGGCCACTGTGAGATACAGAAGCTGGACTGGATGGGCCCTTGACCTGATCCAACATGGCTGTTCTCATATTCATTAGATGCAACACGTTTAAACCGTTCCTGCTGGCTGAGCAAAAAGAGATGAGACCCTTTCAAAAGAGACCATTCCACAAAGGGCTGTCCTATGCTGCATTTTACATCATGTAGTCACCAGGTTATAATAGGAATTGATTTATCCTCAGTCTGACGTGAATCGCAGAGTAAATGGTCAAGGCTGTTAACCCTGGTCCCACCTAAGTTCTCCTGAAGGAGTACTGTGCTAGGGCTTTTTCTGCTGAAGCTTTGCAGAATTGAATATTTCAAGCACCTCTCACAGCTTGACGGGTCAAGTGAAAACTCATGCTTAAACAGTCTTTCAGATTTGTTTTGTTCTGTTTTAAAATTTATAAAACAAGAGTAAGTTCGATGGCAAAGAATAATTGCAGCAAAGAAGTGTACCAAGGCTCGAAAACTACGCAGGAGTTAAAACTCTGCATACAACAGGACATTCTTCTGAAAACACATGTACAGGGCTACAACTGAGTCATATCTATTATCCTCTGAAAACAAGTGCTGTGGCATTTTCCTCTGTACTTGACCAATTTGCCTGGCAAAATTAAATGAACACATATTTTAATAAGCAAAGGAAAAAGCTACTGCTGCATGAAAACCTAGGAAACAGGAACAGCATCCACGTTCTTTCCATCATGTCAAACATAAGTCCATGTGAAAATAAGGTGTGTGTGTGTGTGTGTGTGTGTGAGAGAGAGAGAGAGAGAGAGAGAGAGATTCAGTACTGAAATCTGGTTAATCTTGAAAGAGGAGTAAAACATGATAGTGAGAAAAAGGAAGTGCATCTTCTTTATAAAAATGATTGTATCATAGGTAACAAAGCTATTTGTCTTTAAAGAAACAGCATTTGAATCCAACACAAGTTGTACAGTTTTATTTCCTTTGGAGGGTCTAGATCAGTGGCTCTCAGCCTGAGGGTCCCCAGATGTTCCTGGACTGCAACTCCCAGAACCCCCTTCCAGCACAGCGAGTGGTGGAGGCTTCTGGGAGTTGCAATCCAGGAACAGCTAGGGATCCATAGGTTGAGAAGCACTGGTCTAGACTCTAGCATGAAATGTATATGATACAACTGCAAACAACCTTGGATAACCCAAGTATTCTTGGACAGCAACTCCCAGAAACTCAGGGCAGCACAGCTAGTGGTGAAGGCTTCTGTGAACTACAGTGGTACCTTGTATAAAGGAATTAATTTGTTCCTAATGAAATTATGTTAAGCAATTTTTCCTTTATACAAATTCCCATAGGAATGCATTGAAAATGGAGTAATCCCTTTTTTTATGTTGTACGGATTCTCCCCATAGGGGATTATGTTAAGCAAATTTTCCCTATCTCCCGATTTTTTTATGTTATACAGATTTTATGTTATACAAGCTGTTTGTTATACAAGGGTCCATGGTATATTCCAAGAACATCTGGGCTACACATGATTGGAAGCCACTGTATTACTGTGTTTAACCCAGTTTGTCTTCAGTTACATCTTAACTCTACGGTGCATATTATCAATAACCGAAGACTACATTTCATAGTATAGAAGTGGCAGACATCCAGTTTCGATGCCAAATTATAATAAATGCAAATAATAAATAAATAAATAAATAAATAAATAAATAAATAAATAAATAAATAATCAAAAGTGATTTCCCCCCCTGTACAATTATGCAGATGTTTGCTGACTGCATAGCATAACAAGGTTAGGCCTTTTCATATTAAGTTCTAAACTAAGATTTACATTTGTAGATTAGTTCATAATCTATTGTTTGTCTTCACTGCATGCAACCACCTAAGAAGCTCGACAGAAACCATAGAGACTGCATTACCTGGTGAACCGGAATATCCTTGCAAAGCTGTTGGATTCACAGCACCTTCCTGGCCCAACTCTGAAACTGAAGTTTTCAGAAGAACGCTGTTCTCTAGATATGAAGACGTGGCATCAGGAGGAGCAGGAAACAGCTTCTCCAGGACCTTTTTTCTGAACACTAAAAACAGATGGTGGTAAAAAAAAAATACATTAATTCGTCTGTTACAAATGATTTATATATAACTTGAAACAGATGCTTCATTGTCACATTCCCATTCACAAAGTCAGAGAGAGAGAGAGAGAGAGAGAGAAAGAAAGAGAGAGAGGGAGAGAGAGAGAGAGAGAAGAATGGGATAGAGCAAGTTTGTGGCTCGAGGTGTCTTTCGGTAAAGTCCGTTCACAAATGGCAGAAACAAAACTGTGCACAGGATTCCTAATGTGGCCTTCCAGTTGTACTGTTCTCCAATGGAGATTCAAGTCACCTAATCCAGATGACAACCAACACAGTATGTGTTACATCCTGTTTTATGTGTGTGTGTTGTGTTGTTACAGTCGTGACCGACTCTACATGACTCCATGTCCATGGAGTTTTCTTGGCAGGAGTACTGGAGTGGCTTGCCAGTTTCTATTCCAGGCGTCTACAACACCTGGTATTCCCTGGTGGTCGCCCATCCAAGTACTAACCAGGGCCGACCCTGCTTAGCTTCCGAAATCAAGCGAGATCGGATGTGCTTTGGGCATCTAGGCTGTTTATACCTGGCACAAAAAAATGCCTCTCTATCCCCCCTCCCCCAATGTTATTTCTTGGCAGTGACACTGTTCCTTCCGTTGACATGTCCATTATGGATTATATGCATTTGTGATCCAGAAGGGAACGGCTTGCCAAACAATCCTTTGTTCTGGAGGGAAATGATGCAGAAGAGTGTCGAGCAAGGTGTGTCACTATGGAAAAGTTCTGGTGCTTTAACTGAGGAAAGAAAGTGAGGAAACCAGTACCAAAGGTTGTGTGGAGAACATTTATTTATTTATTTATTTATTTATTTATTTATTTATTTATTTATTTATTTATTTAACTTGTATGCCGCCCACTACCCAAGGTCTCTGGGCAGCTCACAATCAAAGTAAACAATTTAAACAATTATAACATCAAGTTGCAATAACATTAAAACAATAAAACATTAAATACAATAAATACAATATATTAAAACACTGCACTAAAATCGCCATCAGGACCCACAATGATCAGTTAAAAAGACTTCTTGAACAGGAATGTTTTTACCTGGCAACGAAATGTCATAAATGTTGGCGCCAGGTGGGTCTCGCTTGGGAGAGCATTCCATAATCTGAGGGCAACTGCTGAAAAGGCCCTGTTCCTACAAGCCATCCCTTTCACCACATGCTGCAAGAGGTACAATAGCCTATGAGTCAAGAGGCACCTTAGCGCAGATTCCTGCTGTGCCATGGATTTTAATAAGACTACAAAGCCTGTACCCATGTGTGTGTGCATATGCACACATTTGTGCACATGCACACACACAGACAAGCTTGTCTCCAATTGTGCCTTTCTTCTGACGGAAGCAACACCAGGGCTGTGGAGTCAGTAGATAAATGTCCCAACTCCAACTCCGACTCCTAAGTTTTTTGTACTTCCGACTCCGACTCTGACTCCGACTCCAGGTACCCAAAATTTCCTCCGACTCCGACTCCACAGCCCTGAGCAACACCATTACTGGAACCTCAATTAAGGTCCAGAATGAACAAGGAATAAGCTGTGGGGTCCCCAGGATGACAGAAATGTAAGAATGGGCAATTGACCACTAAGAAATTAAGCAAATGGCAAGCTTTGGTGAGTGGAATCAACCTCTTCAGGCTAAGCACACCTCCTTCATGGGCAGTGCAGAAAAACTGTAAACAAAGTGAAATAAGGGGAAATTCCTTCCCTCCAACTTGCCTATGTTCCCCCATTTACAGCAGATTTTGGAAACCCTTTAGATCAGATTTTTGAATAGCACAGAGGTTTGTGGGAGAGAGTAAGGGGAGTCCTTCTGGCAGACGTATGCTGGTGGAACAGTGGAATGGAGGGTTTGACACGCTGTAAGGATATCAGGACCAGCATTCAATTCATGTGTTTTCACACACATTGGGTGAAAAGTAAACACAACCCCCCTCTCTCTACACAGAAACACAGCCAGAGAGAGAGAGTGTGTGTGAGAGAGAGGAGGAGGAGGAGGAGGAGAAGAAGGAGAAGAAAAAGAAGAAGGAGAAGGAGAAGGAGAAGGAGAAGAAGAAGGAGGAGGAGGAGGAGGAGAAGAAGAAGAAGAAGAAGAAGAAGAAGAAGAAGAAGAAGAAGAAG
>JAHTLZ010000122.1:35306294-35319174 GCA_023846285.1 Phrynocephalus versicolor | reverse complement strand
AGATAGATAGATAGATAAAAATTTTCACATTATTTTAAGCACACAGAGATCACACGCCACCAGTTCCGCAATCCCCTCTTTGCACACAAGCTCTGCCATCACAGCCCTTTTTTTTAATTTATCAAACCAGACTCCCTGGTCTGTTGAGGTGTGATTAAAAAGTAGCAGAGTGGCAATGCAGGGATCCTCCCCTCCATAGTAACTAACACACAAATAGTCTTCAAGCAGCAGTATATATTTACAGCAGCAGATACGGTTGGTGGACCTGCCAAGAGAACAATGAACTGCAGGGAGTGCAGTGCTTCCTCCCTTAATTTATGTTACCCCTTAGCCAGCTACAGCTCAGGTGATGAACCAGAGGTCACCTGTATCAGCAAACTCTTTCCACAGCAGGAGGGACCATGGTCTCCAGAGAGCCAAACTGAGGGAAGGAAGGGGGGGATGGGTGGGCAATGACTATGCCGATTTGTTGGGTTTGAAACCTTATCTGGGACTTTGATGCAGTTTTAAAATCAGCCCTGCCTCCTGCAACCATCCTCTGGTGAATTCCATCTTCCCACAAAGGATCTCAGCACCCTATAAGGCCACATCCTCTTATCAAGAATGCCTTTTGGTACAATGCTTTGATCAAGATAGCTCGCTATCCCAAGCTCAGCTGGCACTATTTTATTTTATTAGCGACCTATAAAGGCATCACCTATAGCCCATGCTTGCATTGCTTTGTGGGTTTTTTTTTTGGGGGGGGGAAATCACAAGGTGCAAACCCCTTTTCACTTCTACACAATGGTTAGACACTCCAAGACGAGGTTTGTCTTAAACCCTAACATGGTCGACGTCTAAGCCCCTTGCCTGGTCCTCTATTCCAGCCCCAGATTCGCCCCCCCCTCCACCCCCACAAAGCAAGGGCTGGGCGCCACGGAGTGCACCGAGGCTGGGAGGCGGTCGCCTTCGCTGCCCTCCCTGCAAAAATGCCTGTCGAGCCTTGCTACGTTCTCTCTCTCTCTCTCTCTCTCTCTCTCTCTCTCTCTCTCTCTCTCTGCCTTACCTTCCGCCCTCTTGGGGAGGGCCATGTTGCCTCCCGAAGACCCCCGCGGAGGAGAGCGCCTCCCCCCCCCCCGTCACTCTCCTCTTCGCCGCCCCGCTGCTGTTGCTGTTGCTGCTGCGGGTCGCCGGCGAAGAACTCCCGGGGTCTCGATCCTCCGCTCCTTTCTTTCTTTCTTTCCTTCCTTCCTGTCCTTCCTGTCCTTCTCTCGGGAGCGGCCTTCCGATTGGCTCCGGCGGCCGAACGGAGGGAGGGAGGGAGGGAGGGGGCGGTCCCGAGGCGGGCGTTCCAACAGCTGGGCGGCTCTTCCTTCCCTCTCCCGGCCGGCCGGCCGCCCAGCCGCCCAGCTCCGGAGTGCGTGGTGGTGGAGGCAGCGGGGCGGCGGAGGGGTGGGGAGGGAGAAGAGAGAGAGCGCGGAGGGAGGGAAGGAAGGAGAGAGGGGGACGAGTGCGGCTGCGCGGAGGAGCGGGAGAATTCTGCCTCCAGGGTGGTTGGGGCGGCGGCAGCGGCGGCGAGCGAGCTCAGCGCCCAGTTGCCACGCGCGCGCGGAGAGAGCGAGCGAGCGACCGAGCGCGAGATGCGGCTGCTGACCTGGCGGCGCAGTTGAGCGCGTGCGGTGGTGGTGGTGGGGCACGCAGGAGGCCAACCCCGGGGAGGTGATGATGTGATCCGCGCGCCCCTGCTTGGCTTCTTCTTCTTCATCTTCTTCATCATCATCATCCTTTGCCCCACCGCCACCCCGCCTCTATTGATACCACTGCCACTACTACCACTACTCCAACTACTACTACTACTCCTACCACTGCCTCCTGCTGCGCCCTCCGGACTCGTGGAGCCCAGTCATGCAACCCATACTCTGCTGAACGACCAGTCCAGGACACTAGAATGTCAGCGCTGAAAAAGGTGAGGGCGGGTTCGTAACATCCGCGGTGCCCAGGAGCGCGAGCCCCGCCAACGGGAAGGGGGATAGGAGGGACGGGGAACGGGGAACGGGACGGGTGCGGAGGATACAGTTGGTGTGTGTGCGCGCGCGCGTGTTTGTGCATCACGGCGCGGCCCTGGTGGGGAGGGGGGCCGTGAGTCCTTACCCTCGCCTCCCCAAGTGCAACGGGTGGGTCGGGGGTTACAAAACAAGCCCCCCTCCAACGGGCAACCCCGACCAAACTCTCTCCGAGTGCGGTGGAGGGGTGGTGGTGGTGGGGCACCCCACGGAAAGGTCTGGGGTGCAGGTCAGATGTTCTTGGGGCGGCGCGGGGCAAGGGGCTGCATTGCCCCTCCTGCTGCCCTTGGCCTTGCTGTGCATTCTCCGTGGCGGGTGTGTGTGTGTATTGGTGGTTGCAGCCGTGGGGTGCACGGTCCACCCGGGGTGATCTCCATCCGACAGGGCTGCGGGCGTGGGTGCGAGGGATGGTGGTAGTGGTGGGGGTGGGGGTGCAGACGGGCG
Organism: Phrynocephalus versicolor; assembly: GCA_023846285.1. NCBI lineage: Eukaryota > Metazoa > Chordata > Lepidosauria > Squamata > Agamidae > Phrynocephalus > Phrynocephalus versicolor. The sequence goes on along the minus strand of JAHTLZ010000122.1, from coordinate 35,316,688 downwards.
CCTGCTTGGGCTGGCTTCCTCCGCGGGTGGTGCGCGGCAGGCCGTCCGTCATGCCAGGGTTGTTGTGGGCTGAGCAAGGCATCTGCTGATGCGGGGGCTCTTGATCGCCTGCTGTGGGGATGGAGCTGGCAGAGTTGAAGTGGTGGTGGTGGTGGTGGGGACGACGGCCCTTTCACGGGAGGCTGCGGGTGGGAGTATAGGTGCGCGGGGGCACGACCGTCGCTGAAACCGGCCCGGAGTTCCTGCGAAAGAGGGCGATTCTCGGGGGAGGGGGGCGCTGAGTGTGGGGTGGAGGAGAGAGGACTGGAGGGGGCAGCCACGGCCAGTCAAGGGGTTGCCTGCCACGGGGCAGGGTCTCCGGGAACAAACTGTAGAAGGAAGGGAGAACAAGAAGTATCCCAGTCGTGGGGGGGGGGGGTTAGAGGGTGCCGGGGCCCGGGGGGGGGGGCACCAGAGTTGTTGTGGTGGCGGGGCAGCTCCCAGACTAGGAAATCAAGATGAGGGGCCGCGGCTGGTGCGTGTTGGCGTGCGCGCCTGGGGCGACTCGAGAAGCCAGATCTCTCTCCTCCCGACGTGGCTTTGAAGGGCTCCTAGGCGGGGATGAGAGGGAGATCGAGAAAAACCAAGAATGAAAAGTGGTTGGAATAATAAAAGGCATGAGGAGACTCGCTGGAATTAAGAATGAGCGGGGGGGGGGGAGAGAAGTGTGAAGCCACGGGAGAGCGTGTGTGTGCCGAAGCGACTGAAGACACTTGAGATGACATTTCAGGCGGGGGCTGTGCTGCCGGTGCCTAGTTACCCCGCCACCTTGGGGGTGGTAGAGTGGAAATGAGGGGGGTTGCCTCTTTTTTTTGTGTGTGTGGGACTTTCATGATTGGGGCCGGGGGACTGGGCTACGCAGACTGAGCTCTTTGAGAGATGGGGGGCGGCGGTCTGTATTCGTCCAAATGTAATGCTCTCAGTAATGACTAGGGTGCACCAGCCCTGGGATTTGCGGGAGCTCTTCGCTGTGGCCACATCCAGGGTCGGAGAGTGGATGTTCCAAGATAAGAGACGGCAAGGGGGCGACCCTGGACGGGGTGGGGGGTGGCAGAGGCGCGCGCACACAAGGACGTGTGCTGTGTGCGTGCAGGGTCTGTGTTCCCTGGGCTTCTGCGGTCCCCTTCGCGGCGAGGCTGCGGCCGGGCGAGCTGGCTGGCTGGCTGGCTAGCTGGCTAACGGGCGCTCTCGCCCGTCCAGGAGGCTCGTCGGCTCAGCTTCACGGCCCCATCCGCGGAGGGAAGCAGAGGAATAAATGAAGAACGTGAGAAACTCGGTGGCTGCGCAGGTCCTGGTTCACAAAACAAACAAAAAAAACAAACAAACAAAAAAAAACAGGACAGGGTGCCTTTTTGGGCACCGGTTACTTAACCAAAGAGAGTGGTGCAGCGGATCAGGAGGACTCGCTCTAAGGCAGGGGTGTCCAAACTTTTTGCAAGGAGGGCCAGATTTGTCCCGGTGAAAATGTATGTGGGGCCGACCATTCAGCACCATTGGGCCCCCTGGACCAGACTTTGGACAAGGCTCTGTCTCTATAACATGCAAGGAGGCAGGGAGAATGCTGCAGCAATGGCGCCGGGGCGGATAGGTTGGGCAGAGGGGCTGGTGGGGTGGACAGAGGCAGGCAGGGCGGGCAGACCGTAAAACTGCAAGCGGACACCTTCCTCCGGTATAGGGAGAGGGCAGCTGGAAGATATGTGACAGGCTGAGCCTGCGGGGAAAAGAAGCCGTGGGCCACTCGAAAATTTGAAAACGGGCACATTTGGCCCCCAGGCCTGACTTTGGACATGCCTGCTCTAAGGGGAATGGCCCCCTTCCTTCTATACACATGCACGCATGAGATTAAGCTGGGACTTTTGTTTTTTTAAAAAAATTATATTTCTTGGGGCACCGTTAGGTCTTTTCCCCTGCAGGCTTCGTTTCCTGTCTCCAGGACAGAAAAAGGAAGAAAGCTTTATTATTCCTTCAAATATATCTCTGGATGAGCCCTATTATAAGCTTGGCTTTAATAATTGTAAGGGGGGGTGAGCTGTTCGCCGCCTCTTCCTCCTCCGCCCTGGAAGAGGAGAAAGGCTCCAGCGCTTGCTGCCTTGCTCCCTGAGCGATGCCCGCAAAGGATGGGCAAGGAGCTCCGCGGAGAGCAGCCTGGGCTTGCGGGAAGCAAATCGGGAGTGCCCGTGGGCTCTCCCTCCTTTCGGAGAGTTTCTAACCGGAGTGAAAGGGCGCCGGATTCTTCCCTCGTTGCCTAAGAAATGTCCAGGCTGGTCCCTTCTTCGCCGGTCCTCTTGGGTGCCCAATGAGGCGATCCGATATTTCTCTCTTCCTCAAAATGTCTGTGAAGATTCCCAGTCACCCAAGTGAGTTTATCTGGAAGTTGAGTCATGGCAAGTGGACTTCTTTTTCTTGAGAGACAGAGACGTTTCGCTGCTCATCCAAAAGCTTCATCAGTCTAACTAATGAGCAGCGAAACGTTTCTATCTCTCAAGAAAAAGAAGTCCACTTGCCATGACTCAACTTCCAGACTCTTCCTCAAAAGAAAGGCCCCGACGGACAGGCGGGCGACCAAGTGAGCGCATACGCGTTGGATCGCATTGGCGGAAGACGGCGGCAAAGGCACACCAGGCCAGGGATGCCTGGGCGCGCTTTTTTGCACCTTTGGCGCAGAGCGAGACGCCGCATCCTCCGGATGGCCAGCGCAGCAAACTTTGCCAGGCTCTTCCAACAACGCCCCCCCCCAAAAAAAATCCCCCCTTTACTAAAAGCGAATGAGCCGAAGCACCACCATTTCTTCCTTACTGATGATTTTCCACGCGAAAAGCTGAGTGACGGATCTAATCATAATAAGCACTTGCGCTAATGGGACTTCCCCGAGAAATGAATTGCGCGCGCCAGTACGGTCTGCAGTTTCAAGCGAGCCGCGGCGCCTCTTCCCGGGGACGTCTCCCCCGCCCCGCCCCCTTTTCTGGCTCCGCCCACGGAGGCGACCTGAAACGATGGTCGCTCGCCTTTGGGCTACCGCCCAGAGGTCGAATGGCCGCCTTCCTGCGGCGCCGAAGGCAGCGAATCGCCTACAGGCGGAGCCGCCAGCTGTGGAAGGAGGAGTTGTTAATCGGGGAGGTTAGGAGTGGATTAAAGCAGATTGGGGGCATCAAGGGAAGAGGGGGCACCACAGAAAACTTTCAATAGCCGAATTTACCAGGGTCCATGGGTCCTATGGTGCATTACTGCAAATGATGCAGCTGAACCAGGATCTGTACAAAGGGCTCCCCCACATTAAATGAAAAAAATTACCCACAGATGTGTAGACCAGTGGTTCTCAACTGGTGGGTCCCCAGATGTTCCTGGACTGCAACTCCCAGATATCCCTTCCAGCACAGCGACTGGTGGAGGCTTCTGGGAGTTGAAGTCCAGGAACATCTGGGGACCCACGGGTGGAGAACCACTCCTGTAGACACATTCAGAGAAGGTAACTGCAGATCTCCACCAAGGGTTAGGAACTGGAAAGGGGGAAATTTCTCCCCCCCCCCACCCACACACATAAATGAATGCAGGGGAAACTTTGTATGCAGTCACTTGTCCACTGAGAATGAGACTGTGCAGAGGCGCTAGTAGCGGGTTCATAATTCTTTATATTTTGAATTACATACTGTATACCTATGGGGGGGGCACCAAAAACCTTTTAAGTGCTTAGGGCCTCTAAGGGTCTGAATCTAGCTGCCTCTCCACCACCACCGCCAGATTGCCCCGGTGTTCACTGCCAGGGACTTGCGAGCAAGCTTTGGGAACTGGTCAGTGGCATTTCCAGTGTGGAAAATCAAATTGGAAGGAGATTCTTTAAAAGCTAGCCCAGGGAACAAATGATTTCTTGACTCCGCGGTTCCCTAATGCCTGACTGCTGATCTATGCATAGGGCCAGCAGTCGCATTAGAGATGGACTGAGATGTCATCTTCAGTACGTGTTGGGTATCATTTGAAAAAAACAGTGAATTCTTGCTTTCTTAACGGTTTATGTGTGTATGTGTACTCCCAGCAAGCAAAAGGGTGAGATTTTCCACGCCTTATCAGAACATGGTCAATTCAAACTCATGACAATTGTTTACAGGATTTTGGGCCTTGATGTCAGATAGTGGGGTGAGTGAGTTGTATAAATAGCCCCCATCAAGAGGGTGCCTGATCTCCATTGGAAATTTCTGGGGTGGGGGCACCCCTATTAAGTCTTCTTACTGCAGCAGCAAGAAAAAAATGTGGTAACTTAAATACTATAAGATGTTTTAATTTGCATAAGACACTTTCAGGGACCAGAGCCCATTCCATCAAAGGGAGATCGGATGAAGTGGGCTGCAGTCCACAAAAAGGTTTATGCCAAATAAAACCTGTTAATCTTTAAGGTGTCACGAGACCCTTTGTTCTTACCTTGGGTGAGTGCTCATTAAGACATGTGATTGATTATACCAAGATTGTACATTGTGTTTTGGCCTGCCAAGTGTTTTGTATGAGTTATATACTCTGCCAGATAACTCCCCTTACTTCCTGTCCTAGGCTGCCAGCGGAAAGATCAGGCAGGCATATATACATTAAGTTGGTGGACTGCTATACTGGGCCTGGACTGTGTCTAATGGGTTGTTGCTGTACGATTTGTGTCTTCAGCAGTTTTAATATGTCTTATGTCAAGTTCAATTATTACTTTTTGCCCATGTTCATTGGCTGACCCCAGGCCTTCCCCAATAAACCACAAGCATATCCTTGAGGAAGGGAATAGAAGAATTAGTAAACTCTTTAATCTAAGTAATTCCAACTAGAGTAGAGCTCTTGGATTAGTTGGTGGGGAAAGTACTCAAGTATATCTATTTTAGTGGTTCTACTCAGGGCCTGAGCACACCATTCAAATGCTCCCCAGTTCTAATAATACTTTCCATACCTCCGATGTATCAAATGGCAGTCACGTGGTGTATACATGCCAGGGAGAACATTCATATTTGTTTTAACATTGTCAATTTGTCTCTTCCCATTTGAAACGTTATGGCCGGCTACACTGTGGAACCGATTTATTTCCTCTGATGTTTCCTGTCGCAGTGCAGCCCCTTACTTTATATTTGTAGAGCTCTGTTGTTGTAGAGCAGGCCTGCCCAACAGGTAGACCGTGGGCTACTGGTAGCCCATGAAGGGTTCAAAAGTAGCCCGCCGGCCATCAGTAAAAAGAAGTGAGGGGATAAGTTCTCCACCCCTCCCTCCCCCATCCCAAAGACCACCACTGCCCCAGCAAAGTTCTGGGTCTGCCATCCCACTGTCTCAGCCGAACGGGGCAGTTCAAGGGCCTTGGTGCATTGAAATCTGTTCCCTCCAGAACAGATTGATTGGTTTTCAGTGCATTCCTATGGCAAACCACTGCTGCATTCCTATGGGAAACCGCTGCTCTACTTACAAAAGTTTTACTTATGAGCATGTGCTCGGAACAAATAAAATTTGTAAGCAGAGGTTTTAGTGTAGTAGCCCTCAAGCACTTTGGGCCGGAAAAAGTAGACCTTGGCCTGTTCAAAGTTGAACAGCCCTGTCGTAGAGGTTCTTGCAGGGCTAAAACCTCTAACTAACACTTGCACCTTATGGCTTGGCTTGATTTGGCAGTATTGCGGATTATGTGGGTTGGCTTTGGGGATTGCTGGAGCATTGATAGACTTACCCTTGCAGGGCGAGGGGTTCCTTCTCCATTGCTTGTTCCTGCGCAACAGTTTCCCCATATGCAATTGCTCTGACAAGGCTCCTCAAACAGCACCCCTTGGCCCGTGCCACCCTCCTTTTGCTATCAAAGGCCAGGTATACCCCCACCCCCACCCCTGGGCTGAGCCCCGTGGGGGCAGGGCTGCTTCTTCAAGATGGCAAAACTCTCCCACCTCTGTTTTGCACGTGTGAATGTCAATACCAGTGGTATTGGCATTTACACATGCATTACTGATAAGGAATGATCTGATGCATCGGTGGAACAAAATAACACAGCCCTCCTGGGGAAGTAAACCACCAATACACTGCAGGCCAGGAAAAACGATTTAATAATGGCCATGTGTTGTGTGATTGGAAATTTGTGCAACAATATAACTGGGGTATGACTAGGGAACATTTGGCTGGTGTGGCCAGGCTGTGAGCCATGTGGCACTTGAAGGGCTGCCAGGAGTGGCAATTAGCAATTTTGTTTTTGCCAGTAGAAGTGGGGTAAGAGAAATGTGGGAGCTACACATGGGCCATAAATGCAAGCTGGCCACCCCTGAGTCAACTGATACATGTAGTAAGAATCCAGTACAGTAGGACCCTGGTATCTGCTGGGGATTGGTTCCAGACCTTCCCGTGGTTAATAGAGAATGTCCCCAAATCCCCAAAATTGCTATTTTGCGACAGTAGCTTGCCTTACAGCTGCTGTTTTGCGACAGTAACTTGCTTTGTGGCTGCTGAATTACCTGTGGATAACTGAATCAGTGGATAATGAATCAGTGGATATAGGGGTCCTACTGTACTCAAGTTCAAACCTGTACTAATATCCTAGAACTTCTTAAACACTGGATATTTTCCTTCACCGTTTCCACACTATTCTCTCTATAGAAATCTAAAACTGCAGTCCTGTACCTATTTACCCAGGTATAAGATACACTGAATGCAGCGGGTATTACGTTAGAGTAGACATGCGCAGGATTGCATTCCTAGCTGCCAATAAAACCTTGGTTGCGCCATTATTCAGTCACTAAGGCTGCAGTCCTTTGTGCAGTAGGTATAAAACTATTCAGAATCCCTTCAAATGCGTAGAACTGTGCGCTGTAATGTTATTTCAGGGCAGTTCACATGCTAGATGTCCAGTCCAGACTCCAGTCCTGTGGGATTTTACCTTGAAATCATGCTCAGGAAGTTTTATGTCCAAATACAGTAGGATTGTGACCTCTGTGTATGTGTGTGTGTGTGTGTGTGTGTGTGTGTGTGTGTGTGTGTGTGTGTCATTACAGTCGTGACTGACCCTTCCTTACCCCATGTCCGTGGCGAGTTCTTGGCAGGAATACTGGAGTGGTTTGCCACTTCCTATTCCCGACGCTTACAGCACCTGGTATTCCCAGGTGGTCTCCCATCCAAGTACTAGCCAGGGCCAGCCCTGCTTAGCTTCTGAAATCAGGCGAGATCGGATGTGCTGAGGGCAGCTAGGATTGCGACCTAGTGCTGCATTTTTCACTCCTGCTTCCTTCTTCACATGCAAGGTTCTGGCTTTTGCATCTACTGCACTTTAGATTTGAATCGCCTTTTCCTTAAAGACAAATTGCCTTAAAAATCACTGTCCACTTTTCAAATTGCTGTTTCTGAACAGCCCCCTTAGCCATTCCCATTTTTGACCGCTGTGTCAGCTTTTCTTGTGACGACCACTGGGGGTGGTGTTTTTTAAAATTGGTTCCTGAACCCCCTTTTAAAGCAATTCGGTTGTATTTGCGGACATACTACGCCGTTTTTTTCGGTTTCCCCCCTGTTTCTGCCGTTTCCCTGTCGTAGTTTAAAGCAGTGCAGCCAAGTGCGAACGGGGAAGCCAATTGCTAAGCAACCACTGAAGTGCGGACTGCTGAACCGCTGTAGCGACCATGTGACCATGGGAGGAGATACGGCGATGCAAAATAAAAAGTGGCTGCTCAAGGAAGTGCGCTAGTGATCTTAGCTACATTTTTGTAGCTTCTGACATTTCAGAGGGCCAGCGATTGTCAACTATGTCTGAGATCCCTGAGTTACTGTTCAGATGAATGGCTATTTCTTGTGAATGAATGCCTAAGCACAATCACAAAGGCGGCACATTTCTGATCCCCTGGAGCTGTATGCAAAAATTATTACCAAAATGGCATTTTCTTCCACTTGTATTAACTAAATGCATTCATAAAGGAGTCTCCCACTCCTTACAATCTCAGCAGTAGTCTTCGTAAGGTTTGGAAACTTTTCTGCCTTTAAGATTGGATTTTGATCATGAATCATCTTGACTTTAAAATAACTAGCATATAATGACTCATTTAATGACATACAATGCATTATAATGTTCAGTTTGAATCAGGTTACATAAAATGATTTTGTGGCATATATAGTTGTTCATTGAATGTCTAATTGTGAGGTCTATTTTAGGGTTGTTTCACTTGTTAGAAACTGTACTCCATTCTCCAAAGAGAAAAGGAATGAGAAAAAAATATATATTGATTAACTAACGCTTAGCCAGCATACATTCAGTGATAGTTAAGCACAGTAGGACCCCCATATCCACTGATTCATTATCCACTGATTCAGTTATCCACAGTTTGCAGAAATAAATTAAATAAATAATTCAGCAGCCACAAAGCAAGCTACTGTCACAGACAGCAGCTGTAAAGCAAACTGCTCTCATAAAACAGCAGTGTAAAGCAAACTACTGTCTCAAAACTGCAGCCAGAAAGCAAGCTACTGTCACGAAACAGCAGTTCTGGGGGAAGATATTGGCGTTCTCTCTATCTACAGATTTCATTATCCACGGGTAGGCCTGGGACCAATCCCCAGCGGATACCAGGGTCCTACTGTACACACTTAAATCTCATGTATAAATCAGTGGGAATGGGAGCATACTTAATGTTGGATGTGCCTATGGGGTAGAATCCTGACCTAGAATAAAACCTAGGCATAAATTCAGTGTGAATTATTTAATTCACACTGGGTCATGTATGGGCATGGTTCAATTAAAGTTCAGTGTATTTAAGTTACCCTGGTTTTTATTTAAGCTCCCTGATTTATTTAAACAATTCTCAGTCCTCACATTCTTTATGATGTCATTATAAAATACCCACTTTTTTTTTTTTAAAATTGCTTCCTACATTTGTAAACCATCCAGAGTGGCTTTTTGCCAGATGGGTGGTATATAAATCAAATAAATAAATAAATAAATACAGTAAATATCTATACTGACCAGCATTCCAAGCTTTCTAGGGAGTTCAGGGCTGAAAAGATACCATGTAAGGATATAAGACATAAGACATGAAGGCTTTAAAAATACAACAGCTACACACTACAAACCAAAACAAAATCGTTAAAAAAACCTATTTTGTGAGTTTTTAAATGGTTAGGTCGCATGTAAACGTTTTCTTTGTTTTTATGTGCTACCAACCCACTTCTTATTTAAATAAAAACAACTCTGACAAGGCTTACAAGTAACCTGAGATATTCAAAGAGTTGTTTACTGTTACTACCCTCCTGGTGAGTTTCCATAGCCAAACTAGAATTTAAACGCAGCTTCTCTTGAATTTTAGTTTAATATTGTATTCACTCTAGCAGACTAGCTCTCAGATGTTTCATAGCCATAAATATTAGCTTTTCTAGAGTTCTGTTCCGTATCATTATCCATTTTTGATCCACAGTTTTCTGTTTGAGCACGTGTGGTACACACACGTGCGCAATACAAATAGCTCCACACAAATACATCTCAAAGTGGTGGGTCTAACCTTGATCTCCTTTGAGGTGGGAGGTGATCTGCTCCAGGGGAATCCATGTTTCATCGTTTAGCCCAACAATCCTTGTTCAGCAGGAACAATCAGGATGAAAATGGCACTTGGTGAGACACAGCCCAGCTTTTTGTAGCAATTTCAGCAGCAGAAATTGAAAATGCCAAGTCAGCTGGTTGAGGAATATGAACTCCTTTTTTTGGTTGCTCTGTGATAATTTGAAGAAGCTATCAACAGAGGAAACATAGGTACTGTATGTCGACTTGTCAGTATTGTAACCACACTGCATTTGCTGTTGCTGTTGTGTCATTACAGTCGTGACCGGCTCTTTGTGACCTCAGGTCCATGGAGTTTTCTTGGCAGGAATACTGGAGTGGTTTTCCAATTGCTACTCCAAGCACCTTCAGCACCTGGTATTCCCTGGTGGTCTCCCATCCAAGTACTAGCCAGGCCCGACCCTGCTTAGCTTTCGAGATCAGGCAAGAACGGATGTGCTCTGGGCATATTGGACAATCAAATGTAAGTATGTTGAGGATGGCAGCCTAAACCATAAATCATTGGAGCAAAATGTGCCATGTGTGAAGACATGGAAGGCTGTCGTGCTGACCCTCATGCTTTATGTGCAGTAGGTGCTCCATTCAGACCTCTGATATTGCTAGATAAGGCTGCAGGGCTGGAGAAGACTTCACTCTGAAACCCCTGGATGGCAACGCCAGCGAGTAGAAGCAAAGGAGGAATCCTGCACACTGTGGAGAGTACGTGCTTCCTTTAGTGCAGACTTGCAAATGGCACCCCTCTGGAAAACAGCAAGAGAGGGCAGAACTGGTTCTACCTTAGTTACAAGAAGAAGAAGAAGAAGAAGAAGAAGAAGAAGAAGAAGAAGAAGAA
>JAHTLZ010000122.1:35278777-35303600 GCA_023846285.1 Phrynocephalus versicolor | reverse complement strand
GTATGCACTGATAAGTGTAACCAGCCCTGCTGTAGAGTGTAGTTGCATGGACAGGATTCTCTCACTTCCTACAGCAGGTGGGATAATGAGACCTACTAAAGTATTTCTAACAGCAAAGCCAACCCCACATTCCCTGGTCTCGTTTGATGGTTTTCCCTGCCAGAAGAACGTAAAGTTCCTCTCCTTGACAGATCCAGAGTCAGGTAGCTTTGTCTCTTGCAGAGCAACAATGTCCATCCACAGTCTGCACAGTTCCCTGTTGATGACAGCTGTCTTTCATATAGTGTCCATTTCTTGGAGATAGTCTGAACAGCCAGGATTCATTGTCCTAACATTCCATGTGCCCAACTTTAGGCTCAAGATTTTTTAATGTTTATTGCATGGTGTGGAGTCAACGATTCGTAGGCTATGAGGAACAATTTAAAGGTATGATAGATCAATTGCATTCAACAGACACCGCAACAGTATTAGTAAATTGTATAATAATATAACGGATATCCCTAGGCCAGTGATAGCGAACCTTTTAGAGACCGAGTGCCCAAAGTGCAATTCAAAACCCACCAATTTTTCGCAAACTGCCAATACAGTAATTTAACCTGAATACAGGTGGCTGTGAAGGGGCGATGTCGGGTGCCCACAGAAAGGGCTCAGAGGGCCACCTTTGGCACCCGTGCCATAGGTTCACCTACACTGCCCTAGGCCATAGTATTAAATAAGAGTGTCTCCTTTCCCTGGTATTGCTTGCTTTTGTAATAGAATTGCTAGCAAATCTTATTAATAACAGAAATGTATTAGTGGTATTGGTACTGAAGATAGAGTTAAAATTAGTCCAGTTGCTGATGACACTTTTTTAAACAATATAAAACCCATTAAATAGTAGGGATACAGTAAAGTCTTTAAAATAATTTGGACAGATAACGGGATTACATAAAAATTGGCATAAATCAAGGTAATTTATAATTACATTTTTATAAAAAATTAAAATAAAAATAATTACGAAATAATTTGATATTAATATTTGAAAGTCTATTAACTATTTACATATAAATATTCCAATGAATTTAGAAAGATTGAAAGAGGAGAATTTTTAAAAAATGAATCAAGAAACAAAAAATAAACTAGATGGTTTCAGGAAAATTGCTGTAAGTGTCTTATCTGAGGAAGAAACTGGTTCTTTGTCTGAGAAGATAATGAGCCAAATTATCACTTAGGATTATGCTACAATAAGTGGAACCAAAAATAGCTGTGCAAGAAGCCAGATGTTACATTAGAAATCTGATAAGATTGAAAGCATTTCTGTTAACACACTTGGGGATGGCATGATAACTAAAGAAACTCAACATCTACTCAAATAAACTTCAAGACTCTTTCATATTACTAAAATCAGGGTTTCAAAACATCATCTGTTGTTTTGGTGAGATCCAGCAGGCCTTTGAAGTATCTGCTTACATACAGCAGTTCTATAAATATGATGCTAAAATCAGCCTTGTTAATATAGTGTGGTATCATTTTTTTGCTGAAATGAAACACCTCCATTACCGGTGTAATGTATGTGCATCTTTTAGACAACATGAGAAGTGAAGGAACATTTTCTCTTTATTGCATTCTTTCCCCAATAGTTAAAAGGCTTTCTATCCTCCCCACCCCTTATGGTCACTGTGTCACAATAAATACACATTTGTGTGTATAGCAATAGTTATCATAAAGATTGAAAAGTTAACTTGGCAACTGCCTCTCATAATTCACCCCAGCAGTCAGCTTTCAAGTGATACATTTCCGTATAATTTTCTGCCCAAAGGGGAAAACAATTGGTGTTCTTTTCTTAAATATGTTGTTTGCTGAGGGAATGAACAGGACCTTCCCTTAAATCAGGGGTGCCCAAACTTTTTGTAAGGAGGGCCAGATTTGGTGGCTGAGAATGTGTCAGGGGCTGGTTGCTCCCCGACCCTGCCACCCCACTGACCCATAAGCCCCACCCACTGACCCCTTGTAATCCCACATGCAGGAAGGAAGGCGGGGACCAAGGGAGGGAGGGAGGAAAGGAGGAAGGAAGGAAGGAAGGAAGGTGGGGACCAAGGGAGGGAGGAAAGAAGGAAAGTGGGGACCAAAGGAAGCACAGGGAGCCGTGGCCACAGGTCGCCCCTTGGAAGAAGCGATTTGTGCGACCTTGCACCCCCCCAAACTCCCCAGTGGAGGTGACGGCTCGCCTGCCAGCCCACCCCAAAGCTCCTTGGCGGTGGCAGAGGCCCGCTGGCCTGCCCACCCCCACACTTTCCCCTGCAGTGCCGGTGGTGTCAGACCGCCCGTCAGCCCATCCGCCCAAGCTTCCCAGTGGTGTCAGTGTTGGCAGAAGATTTTTTTTTTAAACATGGGGCAAAGGAGGGGGAGGGAGGGGCGGGCCAGCCAGCCGCAGGCCACTCAGAATGGCCTGACGGGCCGGACTTGGCCCCGGGCCAGACTTTGGGCAGGCCTGCCTTAAATGTTACACTGTTGGCATTGGTCTCAAGTTTTAGCTACATAGAAAGTCAACACAGATGATATTTGCAAGAGTAATATTACGTGGAGATCCCTTTTTATTTTATTTTATTTTATTTTATTTTATTTTTACAACTTATATCCCGCCCACTACCAAAAGGTCTCTGGGCGGTTGACAATCAAAAGAATTAAAACAGTTAAAACATAGAATATCAATAAATAATTAAAACAATAGCAAAAACCTTACATTAAAATCATTACACTAAAATTGCCATCAGAGGACCCACAATAGGGTTGCCGTAAATCAGAGGTGACTTGAAAGCATGCAACAACAAAAACATGATATACATTTTGAAGTTAAAAATGATCATTATAATGTATTGGAGAGCCAAACACGAGGACATTTGCAATAAGAATTTTTTAACCATTTCTGCTGGACTCGCTGTCCTGGACACTGGGTGAGACAGGGTTTTTACAAATTCTTTTAATTAACAACAACAACAACAACAACAACAACAACAACAACAACAACAACAACCTTTATTGTCATTGTACAACCAGTGTACAGTGAAATTGGCTGAGCCTCCATCCTTCCCCCCCAACATCATCCCACTAAAAAGCCATTCAATCTGATTTCACACTGTGTGCTTGCTGCACAACTCGCCAGCCCCACGAGTCTATCACGAGTTGTCACGTCCCGTTTAACAGTCAAACAGCCCACGGATAAAAACTGTTTTTTAGCCTGTTGGTACGGCTTGCTATACTTCTGTATCTCCTACGCAAGGGTAGGAGAGTAAAGAAGTGCTGACCAGGGTGTGAGTCATCCCTGATGATTTTCCTTGCTCTCCTAAGACAACGGTCCCTGGCAATATCATCCAGTGGACTCAGGGGACAGCCCATGATGTTTTGTGCTGTGTTCACTACCCTCTGTAAAGTCTTTCTGTCCACGGCTGTCAAATCAGCATACCAGACTGTAATGCAGTACATAAGAACACTTTCTATTGTAGACCGGTAGAAGGAGGTCATCAATTGTTGTTTCCCTGTTTGAAATTCTAACATAGGGAAGAACACAATGGGCTGGTCGCCTACCTTTTCCAACTTGAGTGATGAACCGTCTTTGCTGAACCAGCTGGTTTCAGGGATCCCCCCAGAGCTTGTGCAGGGGAGTTTTTCTGATCCCATGCTTTAAGTTTGTGGACCAGTGGACATGAGAAGTTTTTATTCCTATATAAAGAATATTGTTCAACAGGCAAACATCATGGATATCGTGGAAACCAAAATGCATGCTTCAGACCCGAATAACTCACAACATTTACAATGAATAATGCATGGACATCTCCGGGTATCCAATTATATTCATACACTGGCACTTTCTCGTAGGTAATTAAGGGCTCAGCCAGACAAATTCCCACCTCCCATTTTGCTTCTATCAAACCAACACTCGGTAGGACTGTGATGGCACGACCCGTAGCAACTTCCTGGCTGTTTTCGATTTTTCATTTATAAAGAATCATATTGTTGCAGAGCTGCAAAATCCACAAGCCTATAGAAATTGACATGTTAGGTAGGATCAGATCACACAAAAAAGCAAAGCCTGGATTCTTCACCAGGCAGCGCTGTTATTCCAGGTAGCACAAAAATATTTCAGTGCTACTTTATCACACATACTGTACAAACAATACCGTACTATTTCCTAGCTGACCAATTAAAAAACCATGAAAGCAAGCCAATCTCCCATACTACATTAAAGTTTGTGTGAGCGCAGTGAAACCATCTTGGAGGTACTGTAGACCACTTTAAGATGGAGAATCAGTTGGGTGGTGAGATCCTTAAGATGGCTGGCTCTATTTCTGTTTGGAACTGATAGGCTGGCACCATATTTTGCATGTTCAGATTCAGAAGGCTAAAATATGTTCTCAACCTTTAGAATATAATACCACAATCTGCTAAATCTGCTTGATATAAGCCCCCCCCCATATTTTACATGTGCAATTTTGACTTGCACAGCAATCATAAATATGCAGAGTGTAGATTTCAGAGCCAACAACCTTATCTGGAAACATTGTTTTCACCTAGCATTATACACACACATGTGCGTGCACGCACGCACGCACGCACGCACACACACACACACACACACACACACACACACACACACACACACACACACAGAGAGAGAGAGAGAGAGAGAGAGAGAGAGAGAGAGAGACTGGATTTTACTGTCTGACTTAATGACTAATGGAAGCCTATCTACTGATAGATAACGACCAGAAAGCTCACAAAGAGTTCTTGACAGAGGTTATTACTACAAGGAATGACGGAGTACTTGCTCCAGTCTTAGCCACTTGATCTAATGGGGTAATCTTCTCTACAAGATTATTGAGGGGAAATTTTCTTCAAATTTGCATAGCAGTTCTTTCTCAAAGGACTTGTTTTATTGCTCCTGCTTCATGGTTCGAGATCACGTGGACGTAGTAGATGCTATCCGTTCGGCTGGGAAATGAAAGAGAAGACAAGAATATTTCATCAGAACAAATCAAGGGCCAAAGCTTGAAAAATATGTTTGAATAAGTTATCTTGTAAATTTAAAAGGGGAGGGCAAAAAGAAGACTTGGTCTGAAACTCAAAAGAATGTGATACAGTGCTTTGCAACATGCAGAAACCTCCAACTCAAAGTAAACAAATATTATTCAATCTAGTCATTCTGGTTCATCTGATTTCCCTCCCCCCCCAAATTAAAATAAAATAATAATAATTAAAGGGGTAGCAGACAGACTTCAAAAGTTGTGAAATCTGCTCTGAATTTTAGCTAAGACCCTGGGCTTCAATACTAGCTGGAGTCAGGTGGCCAGCAGAACCTCAGTGTGAGCTTAATATGCAAATGGGTGGCTTCATGATTCAGTCCTAATCTATCTTGTCCCTTCTAGTTTTAAAGCATTGTGATCTCCTGTGAGCTGGGGGGGGGGTTTACACTGAACCCCTCCCACCAGGAGCTGCAGGATGGGAGTAATTCTCTATACCAGTGTTGGCGAACCTATGGCATGGGTGCCAAAGGCAGCACTCGGAGTCCTTTCTGTGGGCACCCAACATAGCATCCTTTACAGCCACCAGTATTCAGGTTAAGTGGCTCCATTGGCACTTTGTGAAACAATAATGGGGTTTGAATCGCAGTTTGGGCACTTGGTCTCTAAAAGGTTCACCATCACTGGTCTAGGAGGATGTAGTTCACACATCCTGGCTCTTCCTGGGGAATTGAACTCGGGACCCTTGGCTCCATGACCAGGTGCTCCAACTCACTGCTTAACAGCTATGTAAACTGATCATCTTCAGTCAAGAGAGTCTTTATATGGATTGGAATGTTAAATAAGAAAAGACTTTGGTGCCCTCTGCTGCCTACATTTAAATTCTCAGGAAAATTGTGTTTACTGAAATTGGTCACTGCCTCATTTACTTTAATCCACTGTTGTTTCTTAAAGTCGCTCATTCCACAAGGAAAACTACAAGCAGTAGGTACAGCTATTGCTGCTGACTACACTGTTTTGCTTTGTACATTTAGTCCCGGAACAATGAAGAATCTGGAACTAAATATGAGGAATGGAAAGTCATTCCTGTCCATATTTCAGAGGGGGTTCATTTCTGAAAATAAAAAAATAAACTTGCTTCTTCCATTGGGGGTTGGGGTGGTATAATAAGCTGTTAGTTTTCTATTTATAATCCATTCCATATATACACCACTCCTGCCATTCATACAACTAGCAGATAAACTGACTCCTTGTTAAAATTTCCATGCTGTATCAATGATTTTCTCCCTCTTTTTATATTTTATGGTACAGTAATATATTTAGTCCCATAGAACAATTAAGATGGTTATATTTTCAGAATGCATTATAAACAATAAGGTTAATTATAAACATTAAGCTGTTTGTGATCAATATTCTGTGAAAAAATATTATGTGTGGTGTCTTCTCTGTGATTATATATCATCATTACATAAATGTTTCTAAATAAAGTGACAATTGTTCACTACAAGGTTGTTTTTTCCTGCTGCTTCTAGGCGGAATACTATGTCTTAATCATATGTAGGGTTTATAATGGATACCCAGAATTTTATTCAAACTTTATTTAGACTATTCACAGAATCATCAAGTTCCCTCCTTTCCAACCTCATTCTTTGACTTTGGACCTTATTTATTTATTTATTTATTTATTTATTTATTTATTTATTTATTTATTTATTTATTTATTGTAATGGATCATTTGAAAGCCAGCCTGGCTTTGTTTTTTCAGACATGTGGCCCGGAAAGATCTGCTGGCCAAGAGGGATCAAGTTTCAAGAAGAGGAGATAATGCATGCACCTTAATATATGATCTAACCCTTGGGATACTGTACTGCAGTGGTTCTCAACCTTCCCAATGCAACGACCCTTTAATACAGTTCCTCATGTGGTGGTGACCCCCTTGCCCTGCTTGGAAAAGGCCACCAGCCCCCTTTGGAAGGCAGGCCACTGCCGCAAGTGCCATAGAGAACTTCCCTCTACAGGCACCCTCAGCCAATCACAGCCTCCGGTGCCATTGACTGACATCCCCTCCAACCTATCAAGCTGTAACTCACTCTTTCCCCACCTTCCTTCCCCTCCTCCTCCAGACCCAGGCCATTTGTGTCTTTTTCTTCACTGGCTCATGGTGACCCCTGTGAAATGGTCGTTCGACCCCCCAAAGGGGTCCCAACCCCCAGGGTGGGAATCACTGATGTGGTGGAAAGATGGCCATCCAAAGTTCTTTCCCAGGTCAAATTAAAATGGGGAACGAAGGAAAAACCTTTGGCTTCCTTCCCCATCCAGCCTCTCAATCCCAAAGAATCCTCCCTTTTGATCCTTCCGATACATTGCTCTCCTCTTCTCCTCTTCTGATGGTAGCTGTGGTGGAAAGAGCATGAGGAGCAAAGATCTGAGGAGGCGAAGGTGTGTCCCCTACTCAGCTGTTTCAGTATAGAAGATGAAGAGAGACAGAGAGGGTCATTTTTCCAATCCTTGAATTGGTATGGAATTAGCCCAAGATTTGCTGTGTTTACAAATCATGGCACAGCCAAGTGATTGATATATGTATATTCAGGAAGAAAGTAAGCCAGCATGCAAAATTTTTCGAGCCACCACTTGGGTTGATTTAAACTGAACGTAATAGCATGCATACCCATGCACACAAGGAAATCCTTTTACAAATGCAGCTTCAGGTTTACAAGTACTGGGATTGGCCATCAGGCTGTGAATTATGTCGCTTGTCACCCTACAAGGTCACAATAGCATAGTTGACACAAGTGCCCAACTGTGGGAATGGATGGAGAAGACCTGAAAGAGAAACAGCTGAGGTAAGGTATATTAGGGAATGCTGGAAAGACATTTAAAAGGACTGAATATCAACCAGTGGTTCTTAAGGCATTTCCAAGTGTGAAATTCTACATTGATCCCCACAAATGGCCAGTTGTGTCAGCTGTGCTATTCTTACCTTGTAGACTGATAACTTGACATTATTCACAGCCTGATAGCCTATTCTGTTAGTAATAAACCATAGTCCATTATCTTTATCCCCAACCTGGCACATGGCCTTGTATCATATCATTTCACTCATGTCAGAGGAAGTGGACTTGATCCACAAAAGCTGACATTAAAATATACGTCTTAGTTGATAAAGTGTCATAACTTTATTGTCTCTTGGTTTGTGTGTATGTGGTTGGGTGGGTGGGTGAAATTTCATACTGGATGCTATTTACAATTTACATATCCAGTCTCCTTTATTTCTTGTTTCCCCAATTAATGTTTCAAAACCAGATTTTTCTCCTTATTTCATCGCCTCGCCTCCCCCCATGCTTTTGATGTATTTCATCCGCAGGAAAGATGGAACTCATTGTTTCTTCCCACAGATGTTCACTTTTTTTGTTGCTGTCGAGGTGATGTTGTAACTGTTTTTGCTCTTCCTCAGTGCTTCATTATGAGGCCCAGAGGTTTCTTTCTCCTCTCAAGGGTCCAGTAGAAATCGATTCCGCAATCTGTAGTGTGCATTACACTCCTAGCTGAGCTCCCTCGTGTATTTTGGAATCAAACTTTATTTTAAACCTTTATGAAATATATTCCCAGGCCTTCTGTCTTCTCTGTATACCGTTTAGCCATTTATGGCTTTACCGGTGTAATTACACTTTGATATATATTCTGGAGCACAGTACATTTGTATTAGAGAAGCACCTGCCTCCACTGGTCCAGTAGTAGGGAGGAGATTTGGACCTATATTTGGACCTCTGACCTGTTTCAGGTTTCTGGACAAGGTAATGTACAGTTGCTGCGTGGTCTTTTTTCTGTTAAAAAAGAGAATTCGTTTCTTCCCCTTCCTATTCTACATTTAACTGAGAATCTTAAGAAATCTAAAAGTTACGTATCAATCAATCAGTCAAAACTTTATTATAGTCAATGACCAGCAACAGGAGATAAGGTATAATAAATAGTAATAAAATAATATAAAAAACTGCCCACAAATCCATCCCGACCATCACAAAGCTATACCTTATTAATATCTGAGGAGTTAGTTATGCCAATGAGCCAGAGAGGAGGGTCAAAATAGATATATCCAAAAGGCATCAGAGTACATATATAAATACAGTTCCATGCACATAAGACATTCCACATTTCCCTGTTCTCAATACTTGAACATGTCTTAATTGTACTGGACTATATATTACCCATCATTACTGTAAGCTGCCTTGGGTCCTTTTTCCAAGGAGAAAGGTGGGGTAAAAATACTATAAAGTAAATAAATAATAAATAGTAAAGGGACGATAATGACATTTATGATCCCATGAAGGCAACCTCCAAGAAGTTTGCCTTCTTTACACTAGATCTGTGGACAGGGACAAAGAGATGAGTGCTGTCGTTGCAAAGTGAGTTTTAGAAGACTGGGCAGCTGAAAAAGAAAAATGTATATTTATCTATGAGTTGGTCAGCAGGAGTGTAACTCTGCAGTTGAAACGCCTGTTGCTTAGTGTTGTAAACAGATTTGGCCCATTGAATCAGTGGGAATTCATGGGATGATGTTTAAAGGCACAGTAGTTGCATAAGTACTGTATATACTCGAGTATAAGTCGACCCGAGTATAAGTCGAGGCCCCTAATTTAACCCCCCAAAACTGGGGAAATGTATTGACTCGAGTATAAGTCTAGGGTGGGAAATGCAGCAGGGCCTGGCAACTCCTCCTTTGTGAGCTGGGGGAGTGGTGTGTGATGTTTAAAATGATTTTTAGCCACTGATGCAAGTGCTTGGGTCAGTGGATAAAAGGTTATTTTAATCATTGCGCGCCACTCCCCTGTGATGCAGAGGGGGGGGTCATGAGAAGCAGCACACAATGTTTAAAATGACTTTTAGCCACCGACGCAAGCACTTGCCTCAGTGGCTAAAAGTATTGACCCGCATATAAGTCGAGGGCCCCTTTTTTCAGCCCAAAATTAGGGCTGAAAAACTAGGCTTATATTCGAGTATATACAGCATATGCTGCGATGGAGGGATGTTGAATGCTGGGAAAAGTAGTTCAGATTGACTGGCAGAAATCAGAACAGTTGAGCACTGGTGAGGGTTTTGTTTGTTTGTTTGTTTGTTTGTTTGTTTGTTTGTTTTTTGGCCCTGCCTGGTGCAGAGACTCTGGGGGAGAGGGTGACTGAAGTGTGTGTGTGTGTGTGAGAGAGAGAGAGAGAGAGAGAAGGGAGATGGGGTGGAGTGGGCAGAGAGGGGGTGATAAAGAGAGCGAAGAATTCTGCCAGTTAAACTAAAAGCAGATCAGTAAATACCATTCTTTTAAGACACCCCTTTTAATAAAACCATTTTTTGTTCTAATCAGGCTGAATGGTGTTGTGTTCAATACCTGAACGCTGCCATGTTGGAGAGCGAAGAGTGTTGTAAAGGCCTGAACAAAAGTGCAAATATACACATGCATAGGAGTAGCAAAACAGGAATAGAGGAGATAAGGCAGGACTATTGAAGGAAAAACACATTTATTCCTGTGGTGATTTAAAGAGACTATGACATCAGAAGTCAAGTGACAAGGCAACAAAGGTTCGACATCAGTATCAGAAAGATGGGGTGTGAAATTTGATGAGTTAATTTCTTTGCATTTGTTTGTTTGTTTGTTGACTGACTGACTGACTGATTAATTGCCTTTCCCTCAGTGAGGAGATCCAAGGCAGCTCACAATAACACAAATAAGGCTTAAAGCACAATATATTACAGATTAAAAAGGAGTTAAATGTGCAAAAATAATTGAAAATGCATTAAGTAATTTCAAAGCATAACTTTAAAAACAGACTTACAAAGGAAAAACGGCATCCAGGGGCTCAGTCATAGTATAGTTAGTAATTAGAGTTCATTATAGCTATTCAAAGTTTTAAAAGCATCCCTAAAGAAATGGGTCTCCGGTGTTTGGTGGAAGGGCAAAAGAGAAGGGACCTTAATAGAAGCACCTGAGGGAGAGTATTCCACAAGCAGGAAGTAGCCACAGGGAAGGTCCTCTCTTGTGTCCCCTTCAAACATGCCTGCAATGGTAATGGGACCGAAGGAAGATCTTATGGTCCATGAAGGCTCATGTGGGCAGACAGGGTCCTTCAATGTTCCGCTGAACCTTTCTTTGAGGGGTGTGTTTTGGAGGGGCTGCAGTGATGCGTACGTGCTCCTGGTGCCACGTGGCATGCCTGGAAAGGAAGTGACCTATTTTCCCCGACCTTTTGCTTTGAGGCAGGGCCAAAGGGCTAAAGGACAGCTGCCTCCTATCCGGATCATTGTTTCTGTAAGTTCTCCAATCTATTGCTTGTCAACATAAGTAAGACGAATAAAACTAAGCCTTCTGGGAGGAATGCAGCAGTTGTGTGCCTTGCGTGACTTCTCAGCTGGCTGAGAAAGGCATTTTTCACTGTCTGTCTGTTCTTCGTTCTGCGGCCAAGGTCGACCTGACCTAAAACTCCTCCAGCGAATTCCCAACTGCCAGTCATCTGACTAGGTATAAAAAAGATAGTGCCTTTTCGCCTTAGACTTTTCAGGAGAGGTTCCATGTTGGGTTTTTTTTAGCTCAAGTCATTTTACACTGACAACACATGCAGGTCTGCATGGAGAGGTCTGACCTGGCCATGATGGCTCGTGCTTTTGTTACATCCCAGCTGGATTTTTGCAACATTCCCTACATGGGCTGCTTCTGGAAGGAAGCTTGGAGAAATTTGACTGGGTCCAAAACATGGCAGCCAGACTGCTGACTGGGGCTGGTTATAGGGATCACATAACCCCCTCTTACGGCAGCTCTCC
Source organism: Phrynocephalus versicolor (assembly GCA_023846285.1). NCBI lineage: Eukaryota > Metazoa > Chordata > Lepidosauria > Squamata > Agamidae > Phrynocephalus > Phrynocephalus versicolor. The sequence goes on along the minus strand of JAHTLZ010000122.1, from coordinate 35,291,799 downwards.
TGGCTGCCGGTCCATTTCCAGGCACAATTCTAAGTGCTGGTTCTAACTTGTAAAGTCCCAAGTGGCTTGGATCTAAAATACCATGTTTCCGATTATGAGTCTGCTGGGGTTTTAAGATCATCAGGAGAGGCCTTTATCTCGGTCCCACTTCCTTCACAAGTGCACTTGGTGGGGAAACATGAGAGGGCCTTTTCTGTTGCTGCCCTCGGATTCTGAAACTCTCTCCCACTGGAGGCCAGGCTGGCCCTATCTTTGCTCTCCTTCTGCAAGCAGGCAATGACATTTATCAATAGAGGGAAATGTAGGGTGGTGCATCTAGGTAAAAAGGATGAATTGCCCACCTAACGAGCCTATTCAGGCCTTTGTTCAACTTATGAGCTTATTCAGACCAGAGTGGTGTGAAATCAAGGTGAACTCTAAAATGGAGGACTCACCACTAATTTTCCTCAGACTGACGAAGCTGTTTGGATGAGCAGTGAAACGTTTTGATCTCTCAAGAAAAGAAGTCCAGTTGCCATGACTCAACTTCCAGATAAACTTACCTGGATGACTGAGAATCTTCACAGATGGATTCTTATGTATTAGTTCTTTTCATATTGCTTGTGTTTACCATTTCTCAAAGTGGTTATTTGTTTGGCGCCTTTTTAGTACTTGTATATTTATTGCTTTTAGCTTTAAATGTCTTTTAATAATGTAACCCATATTGGGTTCTTCTTAAAGACAACGATGGAGCAAACAAATGCCTGACGTGTCGTTAGATGCTGACCATTTGCAAAATGTTTGTGGCAAAGATAAGAATAAGGTGCGTGATTGCTGCTGGAGACAGGGATGGCTCTTTGTCCAAAACCCTGAAACTGCCTGAGAAACAGTTTTGGATCAGAGACATCAGAAACTATGTCAGACAGAGAGGTTGTTCTTTTGATGCTACTCACTTCAGAAAGTTCATTCTGTGTATAGGAGGTGAGATGTTTGTGGGGGGGGGGGAGCGAGGGGGGAGAGAGAGAGGATTAAGTGGGATATGCTGAAAAAGCAAGGATTTTAAACCTCATCTATCTGATGATCTTTTAAACGATGTTTGATCTGCAAGAAACCCTGCTCTTATTTTTAAAAAATGCTTTTGACATATTCTACTACTGTGTATTGTGATCTCTTCATAGTTATCTGATTTATACTTTTCTTTGGACATACATCTCTCTGAATAAATGTAATGAAAAACATGAGCAAAAGAAGTAGAAATATGTATCGCAACACTGTTTTTTCATGTGTTTCCATCTGCCGTAGCTGCATTCTCCATGCAAGGTTATTGCAATTTGCTCCATAGGAATTTTGGCTGGGCTGGTTAATTCATAAATATTTATAGCCCTGCAGTAATTATCAACATTAGGTGAGAAACATTTAAACTGGAGTAATGCAACTAGCAGTTAATGTGATAAAAAGTTGGCACTTGTTCGAGAACCTCAAGCTTAAACAACTAAATTGCAGGCTCATAAAAAATGTAATCCACCAGTAATCCTGACATTATCAGGTTATTATTATTTTTTGCCTGACTCATCTCCTACCTTCAGGAGTTCTGTTTGCTAAATTGATTTTTTGATGCCAAGAATACTGTCCAAAAATGTATTTCAGTCATCACTTTTGCTACAAAAAGTGTATTGACCTGTATTTTGGTTCAAGTGTCCTTGTATCTATCCCTATATCTGCAAACAGCATGGAAAGGTTAACCTCTTTGACCAACAAAATTTAGAGTCCTCTAACGGACCTCACTGGCTGGGACATCCTGGGAGTTGTAGCTGGAACAAATACATTAACATTTCCCAGCGCTGTGACTAGCTATGCATTGGTGTTTAATATTAAAACTGTAGCTGTCCAACATCCTTTTGGTGAGGTGAGATTCCTTGCCTTTTTTAAAATTGTACTGCTAAGTTTGTGTATTCAGAGAAGCTGGTCATGCTGATAGCCGATTGACTGAAGTGATAGAATTACACCAGGGATAATAATAGTATGTCAGTTGTTACTTCATTGCTTCTAGAAAAGCAATCACTCCCTTCGCGGGCACAATCAGTGCCCCTCCATACCATCATGCGGAGGCCTAACACTACTGAAGGCACAACTTTCCTTTAAAAGTTGTGCAAAGCTTAATGTAACATAGACCCCGGTTGCATGGATGGTAATAGCCTCATGGCGCAGTGGTTAAATGCCTGTACTGCAGGTAAAACTGTTCCATTCCAAGCAGCAGGCTCATGGTTGACTCAGCCTTCCATCCTTCTGAGGTCGGTAAAATAAGTACCCGCTTTGCTGGGGGGACAATGTGTAGCTTGCATACTGTAATTAAAAAACAACAACTGTAAACCACCCAGAGACTGCTTGAAGTGGTATGGAGCGGTATATAAGCAGAACACTTTGCTTTTTGCTTTTACAGTGGACCCTTGCATAACAAATAACTTGTATAACATAAAAATTGTATAACATAAAACATTCCGGAGATAGGGGAAATTTGCTTAACATAATCGCCTATTGGGAGAATCCGTACAACATAAAAATGGGATTACTCCATTTTCAATGCATTCCTGTGGGAATTTGTATAAAGGAAAATTTGCTTAACATAATTTCATTTGGAACGAATTAATTCCTTTATACAAGGTACTACTGTATATCGAAAAGTGTTCTGCTTATATACTGCCCTATACTACTTCAAGTAGTCTTTGGGTGGTTTACAGTTTAATTATAGTATGCAGGCTACACATTGAACTCCCCCCCCCCCAGCAAGCTGGGTGCTCATTTTATCGACCTCGGAAGGATGGAAGGCTGAGTCAGCCATGAGCCTGCTATGTGGGATTGAACCCCAGGTCGTGAGCACAGTTGTACCTGCAGTACAGGCATTCAACCACTGCACCAGGAGGCTTCGGAGTTGTTGGATGCCATTTCAAGTCACGCGACAGTCACGTGGCTGTAAACTGCTGTTAGGGATCCTTCAGTCCAACTGATAAGTGGTGAAGCCGGGCTATTGCCTGCCTCTCTCTCCACCCTGCTTTGCTCTTGCCTGTTTTTCTAATTTGAAGAACCAGGGGATACCCTCTGGATGGCAGGAGGGGGAGGAGGATGGACGGAAAAGGCAGAAAAGAAAGGAAGGGACGAGGGAGAGAAGGTGAGAAAGAAACACCACCACTGCACCAGTGGTGTTGGTGCGGTTGAAATCAGAGGAAGGGCTCTAAAACCCCTCTGGAATGCCATCTTTTCAAGCATGGACTTTAAAAAAATGGGAAAGAGGGAGAGTTAGAAGAGGGAAGCAAGCAAAGGACTGCCACTGCAGGTTGTTCCTAGTGATAGTAGCAAGCATAAAATATAACCACCGTAGAGCATTTTGCACTGTAATGCAGAGCCTTGAAGCACTCCCGCTGTCACTGGAAAACTATTAGAGAGACCTGCTGAGCATTGCCTGAGGATGCTGGTATTTCTGTGTTGTATTTTGACCCAGTCAGTGAGTAGTTCTGGCACCCTGTGGGACAGGGTCAAATGATGTCTTCAGCTCTAAGAACACGATGTGCAGTGGTTGGGTCTTCTCTTGGTGTTTCTCTATGATCTGATGAGTTACAAAGGTGGCATTGGTTGTTCCGCATCCTTTGACAATTGACTGGTGGCAAGTTGAACAGTGTTGCAAATGTGATGGTCCAGACTTCTCTCAAAGGTGATTGGGTGACAGTTGGAGCAGTTGGCTGGATCACTCTTGTTCTTGAATATGGGGACTGTTATGCTCATTGACCAATCAGTTGGCACACAGCTGCTATTCGTTATGGCATTGAAGAGCTCTGTCAGCCAAGATATCCCTTTGAGATCCTGTAGTTTCTAGAAATCACTGGGCAAAGAATTGAGTCATATGCTTCACATTGTCTACTGATTTTGGTGGCCTCTGTCATGGTAGTGGGTTGAATTGGTCCATAGGCTGGCATCCCTTCAGGGATTGTTGGGTGTGGAAATTCAGTGTTGGGGATCTTGTTGAAATTATTGTGCCATCGTTGCAGGATTTCCTGTTTGCCTTGAAGTCTTTTGTTGTTATTTTCCTTTCTGCACATATAGTTCACGATGTCTTGAACTCTTTTTCATGCTTTGGCTAACCAGGCAGTGTTCTACCCTCTTGGTTGCTTGTTTGACAGTGACATAGTTCTGTCAATTGTCACTGGTCTTATTTGCTTGCCATTTCTTCAAAGTTGTCTTCTATCGTACTTTATCCTGCACTTGTTCAATTGGTATCCATGCCTCCTTGTCACTGTAGACCAGGCATCTCCAAACTTCAGCCCTCCTGATGTTTTGGACCACAACTCCCAGAATTCCAAGCTTAGATTGCCAATTACAAAGGATTGTGGGAGTTGCGGTCCAAAACATCTACAAGGCCGAAGTTTGGACATGCCTGCTGTAGACTGATGTTGTGATGCTAGTGATTTCCCTGGTGGTGCTGGCAACAGAGTCACAAATGCTGTCTAGTGGTATCACTTGAGGCTCCGTTAATGGGTGGCTGGTAATATGATTTTTCTTATCATTGCTTCCTTGTGGTTCTGTGGCGTCTACCATTTGAGCTTCTCTGGACCTGTGGTGCTGCCAAATCGCTTATGGCATTTTACCTTTAGATATGTGACGAGTGTCCTGTGTTGTGGGCCAAGGAGGTCAGAGGAGATAACTTTTATGTTGGATACAATGGGAAAAACCTCACCTTCTCAGAAGGATAAAATGAATCTGGCAACTACTTCCATCACTGGTGTAGGTCAGTGATGGCGAACCTTTTAGAGACCGAGTGCCCAAACTGCAATTCAAAAGTCACTAATATTTTTGCAAAGTGCCAATACAGTAATTGAACCTGTATACTGGTAACTATGAAGGGGTGATGTTGAGTGCCCACAAAAAGGACTCCGAGTGCCACCTTTGGCACCCGTGCCATAGGTTCACTGGTGTAGGTGATGAGATGGCGTATATATTTCTTGAAAAACGTGTTGCTGATTACGAATCATACGCTTCTTCAAAATCCAGGATTTGTAATCCATCTTCATTGCTGTTTATTTATTTATTTATTATTATTTATTATTTACACTTATATACCGCCCCATTCCCACAATGGGGACTCTGGGCGGTGCACAACATCAGGATAAAAACAAGTAAAAATCAGTTTCAAACCACGATTAACAAAACAGCAATGTCCAAAGTTAGTTAGGCGGGGGGGGGGGGGAACTCGGACTGGGTCCTAGACATCGCCGTAAGCTTCCTGGAAGAGCAAGGTCTTAAGACTCCTCTTAAAAGCTGCCAGCGATGGAGCCCGCCGCAGATCACTGGGAAGTTTATTCCACATGAATGGAGCCACCACCGAGAAGGCCCGTCCACGAGTACCAGCCTTACGGGCCTCCCTCGGGGTGACCGTCCTCAGTGAAAAGGCCTCCGAAGCACGGGTGGGTCGGGCCGAAGCTGATTGTCGGGGAAGACGCTCCGCCAAATAAGCCAGGGCCAAGCCATGGAGGGTTTTGTAAACCAAAACCAACACCTTGAACCTTATTCGGGAGGCAACGGGTAACCAGTGCAGGCGAGCCAGGATGGGGGTGGCGCGGTCATAACGGCGCGCGCCAACCACCAGCCTGGCCGCTGCATTCTGGACCCGCTGCAATCGCCGAACAAGGTTCAAGGGAAGCCCCATGTAGAGAGCGTTGCAATAATCCAGCCTCGACATGACCAGTGCCTGTACCACAGTCCTCAAGGAGCCCTCATCGAGGTACGGGCGAATCTGGGCGATAAGCCTAAGATGGTAAAAGGCTGACCTGACCACGGCTGACACCTGAGATTCCAGGGTCAGGTCCGGGTCCAGGACAACGCCCAGATTCCTCACTCTTTGCGCCAGCTGGAGGGCGGACCCACCCAGACTGGGAAGAGGGCCACAGTACCCCTCCGACGAGCCCCCGAAGAACATAACCTCGGTCTTGCCTGGGTTGAGCTTGAGCCTGTGGGTCCTGGTCCAGTCCAGTACCGCAGCCAGACAACGATCAAGGGTCCCGACGGCCTCCACTGCACAGGTGGAGAAGGAGAGATAGAGCTGCGTGTCATCAGCGTACTGATGGCAGCAGACTCCATAACTCCGGATGATCTCAGCCAGCGGCTTCATATAGATGTTAAAGAGCATTGGGGAGAGTGACGACCCCTGAGGCACCCCACAAGAGAGTGTCCAGGGAGCCGACAACTCACCCCCCAAGCTCACTCGCTGGGTGCGGCCCCCAAGGAAGGACCGGAGCCAGGCCAAGGCCTGCCCACTGATCCCAACCTCCGAGAGCCGCTCCAGCAAGATACCGTGGTCGACGGTATCAAAAGCCGCTGACAGGTCGAGAAGGACCAGCAGGGTAGAGCAACCCCTGTCAGCCCTCCTCAACAGATCATCATGCAGCGCGACCAGGACCGTTTCGGTCCCATGACGCGGCCTGAACCCGGACTGGAAGGGATCCAGGACATGGTTCTCCTCCAGGAACGACTGGAGACGCAGGGCGGCGACTCGCTCAATCACCTTGCCCAAAAAGGGAACATTGGCTATGGGACGATAGTTGGACAAATCGTCCGCAGCCAGGCCTGGTCTTTTGATAATGGGCTTCACCACCGTCTCCTTCAGAAGACTGGGAAGAATCCCGTCTCTGAAGGAGGCCGAAGCAATCAGTGAAGCCCATTTCGGCATGCTCCCCCCTGCGCTCTTAATCAACCAGGAAGGGCAAGGGTCGAACGGAGAGGCCGCAGGCCTGCAATGTCCCAGTGCCCTGGAGGCGTCCACCGGTGTAACAGGCCCAAACTCAACAAACCGAGGCGACCGAGGCGGCCCGACACTGGCCGTGACAGGGGCCGGATCAGGGCAACCGGCATCCAGCTCGGAACGGATGGCCTCTATCTTAGATTTAAAATGGGCTGCAAATGACTCACTAGTGAAATCACTAGGAGGAGGCCCCGGCGGAGCGGGATTGGTGAGGTCTCGGACCACGCGGAGACCTCATAACCTTGGTGCTTCCCATGTGGCCATTCAAGTCACCACAGAGGAGGAGCAGGTCTTCTTCAGGACAGACAGAGATTTTGGCATGTATAATATTTCATTCCAGAATTGATCCTTGGCGTCTTTGTCAATTCTTCTTGTGTGGGGCATAGGCAGAAAACACCTGGACTTGGTGGATGGGGGGGGGAGGGTTCAATGGTGACAGACATGAGGCTTTGGGAGTACCTCTAGACCTCGGGCACATGTTGGACATGCCCTGATAAATCAGCTTGTAACCTTCTCCAGTGTCCTTCAGTTTCTGGGCCTTCCATCTGGTCTTTTGAAGGCTATGTCGATATGGCCGTGTTTCAGAACTTTGGCCAGTTCGCAGCTGCGTCCGTTCAATAGCAATTTGCAGTGGTTTTGGTTTCCTTTGAGCTAGCTTTTTTAATTGAAACTGTTTCCACACTGGTAGCCCTTGTCCACTTCTCACATTGGTCAGGCTGTGCCAGCAAGTGTCCCTATTAATCGTTTTGAGCTGATGGTTGCAACAAAACGACTGACTGGCCTGTCACCTCAGCCTGACACTGGAGTCCTTGTTTACCTCAGCGCCACCCCGGATGGGAGCAGTTTCCAATGGCACCACATGAATGGACTATAACCACCATACACCCACACATGTATACTCACATACACAGTATTGTACATAGATCTGCATTCCTTCATTCCTTGACTAGCTGCTCTCTGCTGTATACCTGTATTTGACTTATCTATATTTGTGGAGAATGTGTGTGTGGCATAGTGGATAGAGAGATGGAGCAGGACTCTGGAGAACAGGGTTTGAATCTCCGCTCAGCCATGGAAACTCACTGGGGGGATTGAGGAACTGGTAAAACCACCCCTTCAGTATCTCACTTCCCTTGAAAGCCTGTTGTTCTGGTATTGCTGTAGAGGTGAAGGACAGAAGTGACTCTTCATGACCGTTCATGCTATCTTTTCTGTAGTTAACTGCTCCTCCTTCCTTCCCTCCCTCCCTTGCTCATCAGTATCACAAGGGTGCAGCTAGAACTGGATACTGCTGCTGAACAGGGAGAAAATGGGCTTCAAACGTGTTAGCTCAGAATGCACATTTGCACACCAAATTTTATTTTCACAGAACCCTGATGTCTGAAAAACTAACATTTTTTTGTTGCTAGCATTGTGTACACCTTAGCTCATGGATTTGATGGCGCTATAAGGGAAAATGAATGCATGAGCAGGATGAGGTGGAGCAGAAAGGAAGGGCAGCCAAACCTTTTCTGCCCTAAAATTGTTTATATTGAAGGTCTGTTCAAACCATACAGCTGTTCAGAGGTTCCTGGATGCCAACTCCCAACTTTATCCTTCATCGCTGGTTTTGATGGCTTATCTGGATGATGGGAGTTGTTCTCCAACATTAGAGCTCTACTTTTTCAGGCTCTCTTCTGATGTTCAAATGAACATGAAGAAGGTGGCTGGGACATTACAACCAGCTTCTCTCTATGCATGGTCATTGTGTGTGTCATCAAGAAAAAAGATGTGTTTTTTTGTTGGAATATTTGGCAAGATTTACATTTCAGCCATTACAGGGTTAATGTGAAGGTAGAGTATATGGGCTGGATTTAATGTGACGAGCAAAGCCGATTGGTTGTTGAGATCACACCACTTGGAATGTTCTGGTAGAAGTCTAGTTAGTGTGTGTGCCTTGTATTCTTAGAGAGAAAGGAGAGAAGCATGTTTCTAGCTTAGCAAAATGACTGTTAGAATAGTTATAGTTAGAAAACCTCCCGTGTACCCTTCCCTACTAGTTAAATAAATAGTTCTTTTCATATAGTAACACAAGAGGTGTCTCTCTCATTAAAGCAACTAAAAATCATCTGCAACCACCGATCCAACAAAGATCCCTCTATAGTGGATAGAGGGAAGCTCTCCTCCCTCTCACAAAATACCAGAACTAGGGGACATCCACTCAAATTGAGGGCTGGGAGAGTAAGAACAGACAAAAGAACATATTTTTTCAGCCAGCGCGTTGTTAGTCTGTGGAACTCCCTGCCACAAGATGTGGTGATGGCATCTGGCCTGGATGCCTTCAAAAGAGGATTGGACAGATTCCTGGAGGAAACGTCCATCACAGGTTACAAACCATGAGGGAGATGTGTAATCTCCAGGCTTACAACCAGGGTACTTCAAGGGCCAGATGCAGGGGAGTGATATCAGGAGACAGAGATCTAGTCTTCTGCGTTCCCAGACGCATCTGGTGGGGCCACTGTGAGATACAGGAAGCTGGACTAGATGGGTCTTTGGCCTGATCCAGCATGGCTCTTCTTATGTTCTTATCCCCAACAGTTTTCCCCCCACAACTTTTTCTTGATGATACACAAAACCAAATGTTTGTGTAACCCTGTTGATGATCATGCATTTCCTTGCTTTTTGCTGCATTGCTGCCCTGGGTTGCAATAGATTCTGAGTATGACCATGTTTATTTTTTACTGCTTTTCTTTTCTTTTCTTTTAAAAATGAACATGGCATGCATTTATGCATTTTCTTTTGCAGAGGGGTGTGGGTGTGGGGGCTTCTAATCTTTTGCTATCAAATTGTTTGTTTGTTTTTCCATTTCTATTCATTCCTCATATTAGGGTTTCTCTTCCTAAGAAGTGCGAATGTAACTACCACAAGTTCACCCACTGCTGCTTCTCAGGAATGCCTGCAACGAGCACAAGGCTCAGCCGTTATGGGGACAACTCAGGTACTGTTAACCTCCTAGGAGAAATGCCTCTGTTTTGTACTGGAGAAACAGTGTGTTAATTGCCCACATCAGATAGCATAATTTGCACTTCGGAGATGGTCACTCGTGCTTAAATGGAAAACACCGAACACAAATATTTATGTGGGCTAACGGAATCAGAATGACGGTGCCAGTCTGCATCCAGAGATGATCGTTTCCATGTTTAACGAACAGCTTCTTTAGAAAAAGGGAATGCAAAAAAAAATGCAACACTAAGATTAAATATTATACATTTGATACAAAAAACTGAACCAAGCTACTTGTCAGTGTACACTTGCACTCAGAATTGGCCAGGTTGCAAAACTCTGTCAGGGCAGATCTGCCTAGCTATGCTCAGTAGTTATATAAGAGCAACGAACTTCTTCTTCTTCTTCTTCTTTTTTTTTTTTTTTGAGAGAGAGAGAGACTCTTGTTTTGAGAGATCCTAGTGCTAGGTAGACATGGGCACGACTCAGCGAAATTTTCGTTTCTGTTTTCGTTTTTCGTTTTCGTTACGCAACGAAAACAAAAACGAAAATTTTCCAAAAAACAAAACGGAAACGGAAACGAAACGAAAAATTTGCTGTGTTTTTCATTTTCATTGCAGCAAGTACATTGAACTGAAAAGAATGCTAACGAAACAGGAATTTTTCGTTTCCGTTTCCGTTTTTTGTTTTCGTTACGCAACGAAAACGAAAATTTTCCAAAAAACAAAACGGAAACGGAAACTAAACAAAACGCACCCCCTCAACGAAAAACGAAAAACCATTTTTCTTGAGTCGTGCCCATCTCTAGTGCTAGGTAAAAAGAGGAAGCCACACCTTCTATGAGCTGCAGCAAACTGGTTTAGGATCACTCTGAATATGCAGCAGAGATTTAAAACCAGTCCACTCTAGGATTCACTCTCACATGCTCACCACCAGTCTCTTAAAGCGGTGTCTTGTGTGAACAGTTCACCTTGTGGCCCTGCCATACCCCACACTCAGCTGGAGGCAAACTAAAACAGATGAGAAATAGCCACATGTAATATTTTTAGGAAACCTTTCCCCCCCTCTGGCAAGCACAAAATGGCATTTCTGCCTCACAGCGCCCACTACTTGGGTGTGAAGAAATAGCAACTTGCCTAAAAGTGATTCCTTCCAGGGAAACCGTGAGCTCTAAAGCAGAGTGGAGATTTGAACGTTTGCCTCCTTGCTGTATATCTGTCCTTGTAATGCAATCTGGGAACTGCAGTACTACCCAGTTCCCCAGATCCAAATCCATCTGCAGGCCCAAAGTCAAAGAGATGAAGAGAGCATACAGCAAGCCCAACTCAGAGGAACGTAATCAGCTGGGAAAGGACAGCCAGTGAGGGTCATGTTTAGTTTGGTCTTGGGTGTAGACCAGTGTTGGCGAACCTATGGCACGGGTGCCAAAGGAGGCACTCGGAGCCCCTTCTGTGGGCATATGACATCACCCCTTCACAGCCACCTGTATTCAGGTTAAATTGCTGTATTGGCACTTAGTGACAATTTCGTGGGTTTTGAATCGTTGTTTGGGCACTCGGTCTCTAAATGGTTCACCATCACTGGTATAGACAATTGGAAGATATTGCTCAGGTCCTCCAAATTTAGTGACATAATACTGGGGCATAGTTATTTTTTACATTCCATCACATTTCCTCTGACCCTCTGAAGGAGCAGTCACCCAAATGTCCTGACCTCAATAGCTCAGCTCAGCTCTGGTGAATTTAAGCCTACATTTTGTTTAGGGAACAGGGGTGTGACTTAAGGCCTTTTACAACTGCCCTGCTTGCCTCAAACAAGAATCCTGTCCTGCTGGCTACAACAACATCTAGCCATGGATTTTAAGAACATCAGCTAAATAAGGACTTTAAAAGTAATCTTCTGGTGAAGAACATCTTTCACCATGTATGAACTTCTGGGACCTGCTTTGAAGAAGGGTGATTGACTGCTCTCGAAAGCTTGCAATGTTCCTTTTTTATTTTTAATAGTGTCCTATTAAGGTATTGCCTGTAACCTATTTTTGTAATTGTGTTTGTGATGGCCACGTGGCTCAACTCCTTTTTGCCTTTAGGGAATCTTGCATTTAGTCTTCCTCTTTTTCTGCTGCGTTCAATCTTTCCCAGTATTGTTGTCTTTTCCGGAGGATCCTGTCTTTTCAGGATGTGCTCAAAGTAGAACAGTCTCAATCTCATCCTTTTTGCCTCTAGGACCCACTTGTTCATCTTTCTGGTAGCTGACGCGGGGAAGGGGGAGAAGAATTATTTTTCCCAATCAGCTTTCTTCACTGTCCAGTTTCTCCACCCATCCAGGGTGATCGGGAATACAAGAAAGCAAATGATCTTGGGTTTGGTCTCCAGTGACACAGCCTTACACTTGATGATCTTTTATTTGTTTATTTATTTATTTAGGATATTTTTATCTTGCTGTTCTCCTTAGAAAAGAACCCAAGGTGGCTTACAATCATGAGGGGCAATATACAGGCCAGAACATTTAAGTTTAACTTTAAGAACTTGAAGTGTATTCAAGTTTAAGAACAGGGAATTAGAAGAGGCATCTTGCAACATTAAAAGGTAACATTAAAGCTACAAGGAGCATGCAAAAAGAAAAAAATCCATTATGAAGGGTGGAGAGTAACGTGGAAAACACTTATGAAGTCAGTCAATGCAATCATGCATGGTAATCCATATAAAAGTCACATAGTTGGTAGTCTTTGCCTGTTTCCGGAAAGACATCAGAGATGGGGCAGTCCTGTCCTCTAGTAGGAGGGAGTTCCAAAGTCTGGGAGCAGCAACAGAGAAGGCCCTTTCATGTATTCCCATGAGACATACCTGTGAGTGTGGCGGGATTGAGAGAAAGGTCTCTCCTGATGACCTTGACAGTGGAGACGGTTCATAGTGCGAGATTCAGTCTTTGAGGTTGCTTGGACCCAGGCCATTTAATGTTTTGTAGGTTAATACCAGCACTTTGACTTGTTCCCAGTAGCTGCTTAGCAGCCAGTGGGGCTACTTTAATAGGGGTGAATGCAGGAATTTCTAATTCCTTCATTGCTGCACTGCCAAATCTCGGTCTTCTGATTTCTTGGCTGCTGTCTCCATTAGGATTTATGATTAAACCAAGGTATGCTATATATAAAATGAATTCACAAGACACAGGACCCCACTCCACCAAAGCCCAGGATGCTGCCAGAACGCCCATCACCCAGGTCGTTAAGAAACAGGATGCCTCTAAACAGCCATCTAACCCACCAGCAGTTAAT
>JAHTLZ010000122.1:35231323-35277777 GCA_023846285.1 Phrynocephalus versicolor | reverse complement strand
TTCTCTACCCTCTTCAACCTCATTCCCCGAGGATGATGTGTTCCGAATGGAATGCCCTCCTAAGTGAGATCCGCCTGGCGCCAACATTGATGACATTTCGGCGGCAGGTAAAAAGGTTCCTGTTCCAAAAGTTTTTTGATACAACATAGACTGTGAGTCCTCTGATGGCAATTTTAGTGTAATGATTTTAGTGTAAGGTTTTTATTATTGTTTTAATTATTTATTGATATTTGATGTTTTAACTGTTTTAATTCTTCATTGTAAGCTGCCCAGAGACCTTTGGGTAGTGGGCGGCATATAAGTTGTAAAAATAAATAAATAAAATATCAATATGCTGCAACATTAAAGCAAAAAATAAAAAAAATAAAAACAAGCAAACAAAAACAGATCATTATTCATTATTCAAATGGCAAATGAACTATTTCTCTAGCCAGTCAAATGACAACACGTGTTTACAGTATTGCTTAGATTTCTTATTATAAGCTGAAGATTGAATTTTGGCTGACTTGAGATATTTTAGTAAGAACGGTGTGTTTCTGGAGCCGAACCTATGTAGTCCTAAATATGCAGAGGATTGCAGCCATGTGGACCTTCTAAAAGTATGATACAATGTAGTGTTTGTTCTTGTTATGTATATACACACGTGAGTTTATATACAATAGGACCCCTGTATCTGGTGGATCAGTATCTGCTGATTCAGTTATCTAGAGTCTGACAATATTAAAAACATTAGAAGAAAATCCTAGAAATATATATTTCTAAAGGTGAAGTTACCATAACTGGCCAGTAGAGGGAAGAAGAGATCATGCTATATATACAGTAGTGTCCCTTAGAGAAACGTGTCATTACCAGTACTGGTCACTAGAGGGACACAGAGGCTATATGCCACATTTAATGTTTGCAATTAAAATAGTATTGGCTATAATCTGTATTTTCCTGTATCTGGCGATTTTTAAAGTGGGATCCTACTGAACATATTACAAAGATGACCAATTGCACATCAAAATGTGCCACTAGATTATTCTAGATGGTCACAAAGAGTTCCTAGGAGCTGAACATGAATCATCGGAGGGCCTTCTCTTATTGTAACAAACTTTGATGAATACAGAAACCTCTCCTTCATGAGACTTCATCGCTCTTACCACAAAGAGGCACTCCAATTGCCTTCTACCAGTCCCAGTATAACAGAGAGATTGCGTTTGGTTTCATTCTCTCTGCTGGCCAAGAACATTTGAGTGAGCAATGTAGTCTTAAGTAATCCTAAAATAGCTTCAGAAGATTGATATCCTTCGATGCCATGCGGCGAGTGTGAAAATGTAGGTGTAATGGGATCTGCTCCATTAAGTAATCAATCAGCAATAAAAACAAACAAGCAAACAAACCTCGCTCTGACAATGAGTGGTTTTGCCAAAACCATTTGGACAATTTTAATATGATAATAAATGGCAGGTTGTGCCACCTGCTAAAATTTCTCCACTCTTCGTTCCTGCTTAGTGCTTACTTCACAGACCATCTGGAATATACAGGTTACATAACCCTAAACCCAAGAGGACTTCTTGAAGGAAATAAAACTGTATGATGGGATTTCACAAGCAGTAAACCACAAAGTCAGGGGTTTAATGTCTCCTCTTCACAGCATCAAACAAGCCAAAACACTGGAAAGGTCATTGAACCAGAGGTGGGCTGATATCACTCAGGTCCTCCTTATTATATAGTTGATCATCATGCAATTGGATTTTTTAAAAAAACCCAAACAAAACACTCCCATTGTGTGAGTTGTGAGGTATTCTCCTTTCTCTGGAAGAAAATTTGCGGTCCCCATAATTACTGTACATAGAATGCCCACAAAGTTGTCCTCTTACATAGGAGATAAACAGACTTCAGGATTTCCTATCTTTCATAATGAGCATGTAAGGAACACAGAAACAATCCAGTCTGCTTCAGTGGGTCCACCAAGCCAAGGGACAACGGATTTAAAATAAGACCACTTAGACTGTTGTAAAAATGTTTTAACTGTGGTGGGCAGTTTGCTTCCCTCCAGATGCTTTCAGACTGATACTCCCTCTGATACCCTCATCAAGGCCCATCATGCTGAGGAGTGTTTTTGATCTGGTGGATGACAGTGTACCCCCACTATCACATCGCTCCTTGGACCTGGTAGTTTAACCCACAGTGATTCTATGGTGGAGTCAGACCCTCTGTCCATCTCCATTCTGCTGGATTTTACCCCTTCTTTGACATAGATGGCCACCCCCACCTCCAACCCGCCCCTCGCTATCCCTTCTATAGAGTTTATAGCCTGGGATTGCTGTATCCCACTGGTTCTCCACATTCCACCAGGTTTCTGTTATGGCTATTATATCTATGTTATCCCTAGCTGCCAAATGTTCAAGTTCTCCCATCTTTGCTCAAAGGCTTTGAGCATTTGTGTAGAAGCACCTGTACAGTGGGTCCCCCAAGAACAGCTGCTTCTTTTTTCTTTTACCCCGCCCCCCCACAGCTTTTAATTCCAGTAGACAAACTACCACATCCCATTATTCTCCCAGTGCTAATACCTCCTATGTCATCACTTTGAGGTTCTCTACCCTCTCCAACCTTGTTCCACGGGGATGATGTGTTCCGAACCGGATGCTACTCAGGTCCTGTCGGCTTTCCTCCAGTTTTGTATTTGGGCCTCTTGGGAGATTCGTGCAGCCTCAACATTGGAGAGCAACAAGGAATTCCAACAAGGAATTTATATGCTATGGCAAAGCCTTTGACTCTATGGATGGGAGAAGCCAAGTCAAATGGCTTCTCCCCCGACTACACAAACCCAGTCCATCCTATAACTAAAATGCCCAGTCTGGACAGGCCCTAAGCCAAAGTATCTCTCTACCCATCTCTCTCTCTCTCTCTCTCTCTCTCTCTCTCATGCTTAAATACCCACTCAAACATGTATAATCTTTACCATTTAGTGTGCTGTCATTTCAAATTTGAACATTTCTTGCCATTCACACTGGTTCTGTAAGCTACATGTGGCTTCTCATATAAATTGATTCATTTTCTACACTGTTTCTGGTTTTCCACTGTACTAAAATTTTCTTTTTCTTTTAAAAACAATGCATAAGTGATATATCACTATTCTCTTGTGACTTCCAACTGTTAGTCAACATGCAGCCTTGTGGTGTATGCCATCTGCAGTCCTTCCTTCCTTCCCTTTTTAATTTTCACTTCCTGATTCATTTCTCCATGTTCTGTTTTCCTTTCCTCCTTTACTTACTTGTCCTCCTTTCCTTATTTCACTGCAGAGCTCTCCCTCTTTGAGGCTGGAGGAGACAACCATGTAAAATAAAGTCCCATAGGATAGTGGTGGCGAACCTTTGGCACTCCAGATGTTTTGGGCCACAACTCCCACAGTCCTTTGTCACAGGCAATGCAGGCTTGGAATTCTGGGAGTTGTGGTCTAAAACATCTGGAGTGCTAGAGGTTCGCCACCACTGTCCTATAGGAACCAATGGAACTTACAGAGGAATGAATGGCACCAAATCCCACCGAATCAATGGGCCTGCCCCAGTTGTGACAAACTGCTGGATGACAGCCTTTGCATCCCTACGACTACTAGTGTGAACTTGATTTCCCCCACAACTTCGCCTCACCACTGAAGAAAAAGTAATGTGAGGGAGGACATACAGTGCCTACCATTCCAACCTACCCTGCCTAGAACGTTATAAACATTGAAAAATTACGTAAATGCATATCTACAGCCATGGATTTAATCTCCAGTGAGTTCTGGAGATTTTTGGTTGCTTTTCTCTTGAAGGTTCCATCCAGGCAGGATCTCAACAAGAGATCCCCCATCTGGTCATGCCCTGAAGTAAAGCTGTCCTGCTGCCTGTCAGAAGCCCAGAAATTAAATACAGTGAGTGTGTTTCATTTGGTGAAGTGGTATGTCATAAGAGCATAAGAACATAAGAAGAGCCCTGCTGGATCAGGCCAAAGGCCCATCTAGTCCAGCTTCCTGTGTCTCACAGTGGCCCCACCAGATGCGTCTTGGAGTGCATGGGACTAGATCTCTGTCTCCTGATACCACTCCCCTGCATCTGGCCCTTGAAGTACCCCGGTTTTAAGCCTGGAGATGACACATCTCCATCCTGGTTTGTCACCTGTGATGGACTTTTCCTCCAGGAATCTGTCCAATCCCCTTTTGAAGGCATCCAGGCCAGATACCATCACCACATCCTGTGGCAGGGAGTTCCATAGACTAACAACGCGCTGGGTGAAAAAAATATTTTCTTTTGTCTGTTTTTGTCATATTGATACACATGTGACTTGAGGATCAAACCAAGAAGCTACAGAGAATGTTCCTTAGAATCCTGGAATCCTTGAAGAGTCTTGTGGCACAGTGGTTCTGGTGCCATATTGCAGCTAAAACTGTGCTCACGAGCTGGGGTTCAATCCCAAGTCGCCGGCGCATGGCTGACTCAGCCTTCTATCCTTCTGAGATCGGTAAAATGAGTACCCAGCTTTTTTTTTTGGGGGGGTGGCAATGTGTAGCCTGCATAAATAAATTGCAAACTGCCCAGAGAGTATTTTACGTGTTATTAGGCAAGATATCAGCAGCACACATGCTTTTGCATATCCATGTCCTGAGCCTTTCAAATTATTAATTTAAAAAAATACATGGTCAATCAAGACTATTTGGCACAGTGGTTAAATGCTTGTACTGCAAGTAAATCTGTGCTCATGACCTGGGGTTCAATCCCAGGTAGCAGGCTCATGGTTGACTCAGCCTTCCATCCTTCTGAGGTTGGTAAAATGAGTACCCAGCTTGCTGGGGGGGGGGGCAATGTGTAGCCTGCACACTGTAATTAAAAACTGTAAACCACCCAGAAACTACTTGAAGTGGTATGGGGCGGTATATAAGCAGAACACTTTGCTTTGCTTTATTAGTGAGAATGAGGTGGTTTGCATCCTTAAGGCAGCTGATGTGGGGCACCATTTGCAAGCCCCCCCTCCCTCCCTTCTTCCTGCTTCTTTGCCATATCCATGTGGGGTCCGTTACTTCGGCGGCCCCTTATATTTGCAGTTCATTAGCAGGAAAGGGCCAGTGGAAAGAAAACCTGCCACTGGAATGCTTCCTCCCTCCCGTTTTCACCTCTTTTATGATGAGAGGTTTGGTCAGAAATAAAACCTCTTAAATTGAAGGGATTTTTCCCCCAGCCTGGGGTGATGGTTTGCAGACAGCCTGCTTCTGCACCACTTGCCTCGAACCTGAGCTGCTCCAAAAGCCTTTCACCACCCCAGTGATGGAAGATGCCTTTTCAGGAAGGGTTTATGGAGAAATGTGTTTCCTTAACCTCCTCACTCACTGTCCAAGCTCATGAGATGCATTACCTAACAATCAAGTGGCAAGTGACACTAGTCTATAAAATGAAGCCTGGACACTGTTGTGGAAGCATATATTCTCAATGTAATAAAACAAACAAGAAAGCAGTACCTTCTCCAGGTATTCACAGAACAATACTTTTCACAGTGGCCTTTGGCTCGATACTTAGACAGCGGCGTAGCAAGGTTTTGGGGCACCTGGGGACAAAATTGTTTTTGTGTCCCTCCAGCCCTCCCCAACCCCATCACATCTACCCAGCAAGGGGGGCAATTCTGTGGGCATGGGGCGGGTGTGGGGCGCACAGGCGTGTGTGTGTGTGTGTGTCCACACGCCTTACCTCTCCTGCAGTGGCAACCAAGACTTGGAGGAGGAGGAGGAGGAGGAGGAGAAGGGTGCCACAGGCACCATGCTTGCACGCCTGCCTGCCTGCTTGCTTTGCTGCTCACCTGGTGTGCAGTGGCGAGAGGGCACAGGACTTCCTCCTCCTCCTCCCCCCCTCCAGGCACCCCCAGATTTCTGCGTCCGGGGCAGATGTACCCTTCTGCCCTCCCATACACCCCTGTACTTAGAACCAGAGATCACCAAAGGAGAAGGAAGGATGCAAGGCAGTACATCCTAGTCCCCTGAGCTGCTCAAAGAGTTGGTGAGAATCTGCAAGGGCTGATGAATGTTTTTGACCTTATGAAGCTATCCATGCCAGTGTCTTCAGAAGATTGCACTTACTTTCTTTCAGACCCTCTGTGCCAACCTGGTCCATATCAGGAGCCGAGAGGCTTGGAGCATGGATCTCAAGTTCCCTTCAGGATTATAGCAAATCCCTGAAGGATCTGACCTAAATTCTATTATTTGTCTCAACTTGAGCCTACCCTCTGAATCAATGGAACATATGCCATTTATTTATTCAATGGGATCTACTTTAATTGGCCTAACTATTGAATTTAGGAACTCGGGAAAGAGTTGCCATAAGTCGGCGTTGACTTCCCATCACATGATTGTTATTAAAAACATGGCATTATTGTGTCATGGTTTAATGAGACTCTCCGTGGTGCGTCCCGACATGGAGGTATACGTGTTGAAATGGAAATGAGTGGCCACAGTCCAGGAAAGATGGACCCTGCTGAAGTTTGTTTTGGAGAAAAACAACCAAGTAACGTTGCAAGCAGCAAAATGAACTTGAATTTCCTGGGTTCCTGTGGGGCTTAAGAGCATGTTGAACATCTTCTGGAAGGCGACCAATGGGACCATGGCCTTGCAAGTTCCTACACAGAGAGAAGGCTTCTTTCTGCAGAGTTCAGAAGTAGTGCATCTTCCCTTGACTAACCCTGTGCAAAGAGGACTTCATGATGTAACCAGGAAAGCTGCAGTACTCAGGATTTGTCTCGGAGATGGTCGTGGGAGATCCATCCAGCACTTTGCTCCCCCACCAACACCCCAGTTCTCATCTGTGCTCTGCTTAAGAATATAAGAAGAGCCCTCCTGGATCAAGGCAAAGTTACTGCACATCTAGCAGAGCGTTCTGTCTTTCCACCAACTAACCAGATAACTGATGGGAAGCCACCAGCAGGGGAGGAGAAGAAGAAGCACCCTCCTGTTCGTGTTCTGCTACTCCTGGTGCTGCAGGCTCTCTTGAAATGCAAGGGAATGTCAGCTTCTCTGAACGTTTTGGCTGCTTCAGAGCACACGTTGTAAATAATCTCAGAGCTGCAGGACTGGAAAGGAACCTATAGATAAGCAAGCCCAGCGCACACAACACACACCCCATCAAAGAGGCGCAATTGGGATTTCAACTCCCAATCTTATTTATTTACAAGGCAATTTTAGTACAATGGCTTCTCCTTACTTATACATTCTGTGAGTCCAATATCCATCTCTATATACACCCACTAATTCATCTTCCAACATAGTTAATGATGACACACACACAAATAAATTCATTCTTTTAGAATTTCACATTCCCGCACTTTACAGGATGCTGGGTTGTGCCATGCAGGCCTTGAACATAGACTGTCGTTTTACGCCTCTCTTTTATGAAGAAACCATGTACTTTATCAAAGGTGGGTTTAATTTTAGACCCTGGGTTAAATTAACAAAAAGTGGACGCTAGCCAAGTTGGGCAGCTTTTCTTAGTACAGTAGTTGAATGGGCTGGTTTTTCAGAGAATGAAAATTCTCATGGGGTATAAAGTCCTCTCCTTCCATGGTAGGATCCTGCAGCTGAATGTCTCTAAATTCTTCAAAAGAAAGGCAGCTACACTGGCAAAAGGACAGATTTGAAATTACGTTGCCTGATTTCATTCTACAGTACTTAAGTTTTCCAGTTACCACCTGTTATGGCTAAGGTTGACAGCCAGTCCAAGTAGCAGCTGGGTGTATGTGGTTGTCCCCCAAAATGTAGCCCAGTTGTTGTCCTGCCTGCCTGCCTGCCTGCTTGCCTGTCGGACCCAACAGCTCCAGAGACCATGGCAAGAGTTATGCAGAGGTTGGGAAACATTTTTTTTTGGGGGGGGGAGGGTGGACTTCAGCTCCCAGAGTTGCTGAGACAGAATAACCAAAAAGGTAACCTGCCCAATTTGTAAACTTAAGGGGAAAACAAAACCTTCAAAATGCCAGGCAGAGCAGAAGTGGTGAATGTTTGAACCACAACTCACATCATCAGTCACAGTCACAGTCTGACTGACACCTATAGAAGGACAGGTGTTTTCCGCTACCAAGGAAAAGTTTTATGACTGGATACATCGAGGCCAAATACTACAGAAGTTTAAAATGTTAGGAAGATGGCAGAACACTTCAGAAAAAGTGGACCTCCTTGATAATTATGTTTGTGAATTCTGACTACTGCATACAAAGTATGACCACAAGCCAAATTAAGAATGAATCCAATCTTGGCGTAGACTTAAAAAAAACTGGGGGGGGGGGGACATTAAAAGGAGAGAGAGGAGGAGGAGAAGAAGAGAGGAAAGAACAGGAGCACTCCATCTGGACAGTTTCCAGCACGTGTGCGTGTTGTTCACAATGCTGGTGTCAGGTGCTAGACTACGCTGTGACCTGTGAATTAGCCATCACAGATTAATCGCAACAGAAATAGCCCAGAAAGCCCTAGCCCTGGTCCTAGCCCTAGTTAAGACTTCCTTGCTTAGTTGGCCTTCCCTTTTCTCTTTATTAGGATGGACTTAAAACACTGTCACTGGTCTTTATTATCCTGCCCTGCTTCCCTGTCAAAAGACTGACGAAGCTGCTTGGATGTGCAGCGAAACGTTTCAGACTCAAGAAAAAGAAGTCCGGTTCCTGTGACTCAACTTCCAGATAAACTCAACTGGATGACTGAGAATCTTCACAGACACATTCTCTGTCAAATGAACCAAAAGGATTTTGCTTGAGGCACCTCCCCTTCCTTCAGTTTGTACTAAATTAGGCTCTGGCTGGAATCCAATGCTGTTTGCTATAGCTAATCTGGGCCACATCTTGGTGGTGCTGTCAGGTATGTCATAAGAACATAAGAAGAGCCATGCTGGATCAGGCCAAAGGCCCATCTGCTGACATAAACCCCCATCAAACACTGCCGATCTCTGTGCCTTTAGGTAAACCCCATCCACTTCTTGGCATTTAGGCTTGTTAATTCATGTGAAACTTAGTGTGTATTGCAAAGGCATGTTCTCATTCTATTTTTGTAAACCCTCACTTTCCATGCTTTGTTAATTTTCAGAAAGCCCCCTTTCACATGAATTCTGCCAAGGCCTGCCCTAAAGAACTAGTGGTTTATCAAGTTGTGTTAGTACTGAAGATCGAAGGGCCCGTAGCCTTTCCTTCTTCGGGTTGTGCAAGGCAGTGTTGGTAACAGAACCTGCCGTGGCTTTTTGCGAGTATTTATCAGGAACGTTGCTGAACGAACCACAGAGGCAGTTTATGCAAGATATGTGGGTGGCAGATTGGAGAATAAAGATTTTTTTGGGGGGTGGGGATGAGAACAGTTGATATAGAAACACAGGATTGACAAAGACAGAGATAAGAGAAATGAGCCAAGAGATACAGTTGTCGAAACATTCATCTGTGAAAGCTTTTTTTTTAAAAAAATCAGCTACAGTATGTCGTGCCTATAGCACATATAATAAAATATACTGTACTTGGTTCCATATGGAGAGAATTGACAATCGTCTCAATCTGCAATCTTCCTTAACAATATTATTTCAAACGAGCAAACGCTCCCATTGTAACTGTGCACACATTGCCGATTGGCTTTCAATACTTGGGATTAAGCTATGGGAGGATGAAAGCATGGATGCAGGCGGGCTGCCATTTGTTTCTCTCTCATACATAAGCATACACACAGAGAGTCACTTGTTGTCTTAAGCAACCAGCAGGAGAGGGACTCCGAGGAATTCCCTTTGCTGTTCGATTCAGCTTAGTAGTTGCTTGCAAGATGTGTAGGTGCCCGATCTAAACCAAAGCTGTAGCGCTGGAATTAAAAAAAAACCACACAACTCCAAATGCAGCACGATTAATAACAAGCAAAGCGCCTATATATTTCAAAAGTTCCATATAAAAGCTTGGGAGCTGATTGACACAGAGGACAGAATCCTATCAATCTCCATTTAAGGTTTGCATCACCTGCAGTAGCTAATTGCCATCAACTGACATGATGCCGGGACAGATCTCCCAGTGTGTTGTTAGTCTGTGGAACTCCCTGCCACAGGATGTGGTGATGGCATCTGGCCTGGATGCCTTCAAAAGGGGATTGGACAGATTTCCTGGAGGAAAAGTCCACCACAGGTTACAAACCATGTCCTGTATCTCACAGTGGCTCCACCAGATGCATCTTGGAGTGCACGAGACTAGATCTCTGTCTCCTGATATCACTCCCCTGCATCTGGTCCTTGAAGTACTCCAGTTTTAATCCTGGAGATTACACACCTCCCTCACGGTTTGTAACCTGTGATGGACTTTTCCTCCAGGAATCTGTCCAGTCCCCTTCTGAAGGTATCCAGGCCAGATGCCATCACCACATCCTGTGGCAGACTAACAACGCACTGGGTGAAAAGATATTTTCTTTTGTCTGTTCTTACTTTCCAAGCCCTCAATTTGAGTGGATGTCCCCTAGTTCTGGTATTTTGTGAGAGGGAGAAGGGCGTCCCTCTATCCACTTTACTCATGCCCTGCATTATTTTGTCAGCCTCAGTCATATCCCCCTCAGGCACCTTTTTTCCAGACTAAAGAGCCCCAAATGTTTTAGTCTTCTCTCCCCCTTCTTTGCCCAGAACTGCTGCAGCGACATAGGCTGCCATGCAACTGATTTCTATCTCAGTCACTTTGACCTGCCTCCCATTCTGGTGTCCAGCTGGCTTCACATTGTTTCCTGTACCAATCCTTGGAAATTTATTGTATATATTGCATGTGTATTCCATTATAGGTGCTACATTTCCCTGAGCCACTTCCAGGGACAACAGTACTTTGCCTTGGCTTCCTTTGGACTGGGCATCATCGGCAACAATTGACTTTTTAATTAGGTTTGCAGATAATGGAAGGAATGGGACAAAGATGGAGGCAAGCAGCAGCACACTTCTAATAAGTCCAAGAAGCAGCTCTTGGACACATTACCAGCCTTGCTGGACTAAAAGGACGCAGCAGAACAAGAAGGAAGGTTAAATTATGGATCTGGACCTTTGAAACTCACAATGATTACCTGGGCACAACTGTCCATCTTAAGGGATCACACCCAGAGTTCTTCCTAGAAAAACAAGGAAATGTGCACTTATTGGAGAACTACACTTGAGACTTGAAAAGTGATAGAAATCCGGGTTCTAGATAAGTAAAAGAGTTGGCTGGACGCCTAAATTGGAGCAGGCTGCATAAGGCAAAGTACAGACACTTAAGGTCATGTAAAGATCTGGTATACTATTTGGTGTGATCCTTTTATCCACCTAGTTTGGTATTACAGTTGCGCTATGTCAGTTAGGGAAATATATAAACAAGAAGCCTCTGAAGGAGGGGATTTATTTCACAGGGTTGCCATCTCTGATAATACTGCCCACAGATCCACTTGAATGGGAACTAAACTGCACAGGCTACACAATGGAATAGTTAGGACTGTAACTAATTATACAAAAAAGAGTGCATGCCCTTTGTTGGAAAGGTCTTTGACAGTTCTTAAAGAGCTAGGATAGATTGATCTGAGTAGAAACACATGTGGATGCTGTTACTTGGCTTGAACCAAACTTTACCGACAGCGCTGCAGATACTGGTCTATACAGTAGGACAGTATCCACTGGGGATTGATTCCAAGCCTTCCTGTGGATAATGAAAACCATGGATAAGAGAGAATGCCAAAAAATGTCCCCAAAACTGCTGTTTTGTGATAGTAACTTGCTTTACAGCTGCTGTTTTGCAACAGTAGCTTGCTTTGCAGCTGCTGTTCATGACGGTAGATTGCTTTACGGCTGCTGTTTTATGACCGTAGCTTGCTTTACAACTGCTCTTTGTGACAGTAGCTGGCTTTGCTGCTGCTGAATTATTTATTTATTTTTCCTCTGCCAACCATGGATAACTGATTCAGTGGATAATGAATCAGTGGATACGGGGGTCCTACTGTATACTTGTCTGGAGAGGCTCATAACTATATTGGGAAATTGGGAGCCGCAAGCCATCTGGTACGCTTGGGTTGCAGGGATCACATACGCAGAAAAGGACTCAAAACCGCCGAGTTAAAACAGCTCTGCTGTTCTAAAGTGATGGTGACGATCTGCATCTAAGCAAGAGTAGCCCTGCACAAGGAGTGCCCCCCCCCCAAAAAAAAAGTAGGGAGCATGTAGGAAAGCAGTGAGGATGAGCTGGTTCATGCTGGCAGGGAGAGTGTGTGATTGCTGGGGAAAAGAGCCCATCCCCAGGGTAGACCAAACCGCAGAACCAATCCCCATGCAGTCATACCTTGCAGTGGAGATGTCCTTGGCTGTCCCCTTCATGCTTAGAGAACAAACACATCATGCCTCTCTTGCTTGGAGGGACAAGGGAGTGGGAAGAAAGTGGCATCCCGTCCTTCACGCTACCCGAGATGCCTCTTCTTCCTCATGGTGCTTGCGGTAGGGTGCTCTGGAGCAGTGCGGCCTCCTCCACTGTCGCCGCCACTGATGTTGCAGGCAGGCTGGTGAGGGAGCTCTCCAAGGCTGCACGGCCTCCTCCGCTGCCAACAATGTTGCAGGCAGGCGGGTGAGCGGACACTCCGGGGCTGTGCGGCCTGCTCTTCCGCTGTCACCAGTGTTGCTGGTGAGCGGGCAACTGAGGGCTCTGGAGCCTCCTTTGCTGCCACCACTGCCAATGTTGCAGGCTGGTGGGTGGGCAGGTGTTCTCCAGCCCTGTGGTTTCTTCTTCTTCTTCTTCCTCCTCCTCCTCCTCTTCCTCTGTCCCTCGAATTTGTGGTCCAGGCCCTTGCACTGCCACTCACCATCCGTGGATAACTGAATCTGCGGATGGCAAATCAGTGGATACAGTGGTCATATTGCATGTAGAGAAGCATCCACCAACCAATCATGCTGCTCAGAAGCATCTGTAAATACAGTTGGCCACTTATGGATGAAGAAGATTTACTGTATGTGAAGGGAGATTATAGAATCAGCCTTGGAGGCTGCACCTGGGTCCCCTTTTCCATTTGAAATCACTTCCACATGCCACAATCCCTGACATTTCCAGATCTTCCCTTAATCATCTGCCTGCATACACCTACCAAGAATATTTTATTTATTTATTTATTTATTTATTTATTTATTTATTTATTTATTTATTAACTTATATGCCACCCACTTCCCAAAGGTTTCTGGGCGGCTTACAGTTTAAAAAAATTAAATTAACAATTAAAAGCAATTCAGAACATTAAAATAGGACTCTTAGGACTCTGAGGATCATTTAGAACAGAATGGATACATAGGAAGGGTCTGCAATCTAGAAAGGAAGTTAACCGAGATCAAGCTCTCCAGCTTAACAGCAGTGACAATTTAGTGATTCCAAAATTTGGCTGCCCAGAAGTTCTTGGACTGCCCTTTCCAGAAGCCTCGGTATGGTTTGGAAGAGGTTTGCAAGAACATACAGCACCCCAACCTTTGGAAATCCACTGCATTAAGGCAAAATAACCATTGGATCCACCATTTTGGCTGACATCCTATTGGTTCGTTTATTATTGAGTCATGTTACAGCAGGCCCATTGACTCCATGGGGATTGGGTGAGTTAATTCCACTGTGAGTTCCATTGATTGAATAAGCCTACTCTAGTTGCAACTCACTACATTAAACAACAGGACTTTAGCCTTTGGAACTACACGTACTGTATATTCCTTCTTCAGATGTATTTCATAAACAGCATAGAGCTTTTCTGAACTATTTATTTATTTATTTATTTATTTATTTATTTATTTATTTATTAATTATATTTATATACTGCGCTAATTTCCCAGAGGGAACTCTGGACAGTTCACATAAAACCACAAGAAATCCACAGGATAATAATAGTCGTTGAGAAGACAATAATAATAAAATAAAAGGGAAAATACTCAGCAACAATTAAACAAAATAATAATTGGCAAGAGGCATAGGACAACTAATTATAAGTACAGATAACAACAACAACAACAACAACAACAAAAAACAGTGATCCAAGCCCTAGCAATTGCCAAAGGCATCCTTAAACAGCCAGGTTTTAACAGCTTCTTTAAAGGATGCCAAAGAAGGAGCCTGGCGTATCTCGCTTGGTAGTTTATTCCAGAGAGCCGGGCCAGCCGCCGAGAAGGCCCATTTACACGTTGCTCCCCTACGGGCCTCCCTGGGGGTGGCCACCCAGAGTGAGAGAGCCATGGAGGATCGGGTGGGTCAGGCCAGCTCTGATTGTAGGGAGATAACTGCAGTTATCCTGAATGCTGACAGGAAAAAGACACCTACAAATTGCTGGTGCTGTAATTAAGCAATAAACTCTGAAATCGCGACCCCTTTGCTGCTGTTCCTATTTGCCTATGACTGCCATTGCCTTTTCCATAAAAATGAAACCGCTCCTGTCCCTAAAGTGGGTACAGTACGTAATGTTCCTGAAAAGCCACATAGGAAGATGTCCTGGTGGCAGGGAGTGGCATTAGCCAAAACAGGTTATATAGCCTTCATATCATGCCACGATTCATAGTGAAAATATGAACATGGCACTTGAGACTCTTTTCTGCTTGTCCAGATGGTAGCCTTCAGCGTAGCTCCACTGACTTATTAAACCAAATGGTGGCCCCTCATTCGGTCTCAGGTTTGCTAAACATTTAATCCTGCCCATTTAGTTATGGCACTGAATATTTAAACTGCCCGTCCTGCCCCTGCAAATAGAAAAGCAGAATTTAATTCTAATCACATTTATTACAGCACATCTGATGAAGGTCTGTTGAATATCCAGCACATAATAAACATTGCACATAATTGCTAAATATATATGTTGTAATTAATAAAGGAAACATGTGAACTAACAGGCTGAACACTTGTTCCTTTTTGCCTGAACATTAGTAATTACCTCAGATAGCGGAGAGGGTAACAGGTTAGAGCTCAAGAGACCTGGGTTCAAATCCCTACTCAGCCATGAAAACTCACTGGTGAAGCACTCCTTGAGTGGCTCACATACATCAGAACCTCTATTAAGGTTGTCATTCGTCAGAAGTGACATGACAACAAAGAACAACAAGCTGTAGTGATGTCGTGGGGTGTTTATAATGAATGCAACTACAGTGGGGAAAGGTTCAAGGACAAAATGGTATTAAACAGTTCCAGCTTAGGCAGCACATTTACCGGATCACTAAAAAGTTGCTACACTGGTAAGTTTCTAAGGTGATACAATAACCCTAGCTCACCTTCATCCCACAGGCCTGCCAGATGCCTTGTGGCAAGTATGCAGGACAAAAACACAGTAAAAACACCTCTGACCCATATTTTCAAATTTGCAAACTCTTAGTTTTCCAACCAAAGTCCTCCCTAACCCAGCACTTCACCACTATAGCTGTTTTTATATTTCGCTAACAGTGCAACATCCTTGAATTAAAAGTCTGTGTGGCTGTCACAGTTCCTCACCTCCCTACCTCCCTACCTCCCTCCCGGCCCAACTCAGCTCCTCCTCCTTCTCTGTCTCCGTTATCTTGGGGGCCTGCCAGGCAACATCTGGGTGTCACCTCAAGATGGCGGTGGCAACAGAGAGGAGGAGGAGAAGGAGGAAGAGGTGACCGGCAAAAAGACAGAGAAGTACATGCACTAAGATCTGTGATGAGATATATCTCAAGAGATGGAGAAAGTAAAAACAGGAATCCAGGAGAATTTTGGCTCATAAACAATAGTTTTGGTTAATAGTTTGATATGTTATATAGAAGTACCTTGGTTTATGAGCACAATCCATTCTGGAAACATGCTTGTAAACCAAAATATCCATATATCAAAGCAATTTTCTCCATAGGAAATAATGGCAACTTAGATTATTCATTCTGAGGACCCAGTTTTCATTATTTGATAAACAGGAGCCGGTGGCCATGACCCAGAGGTGGGCATGGGCCCACGGGGTAGGCCGGAGAACACTGATGGGCCCGCTGCAAGGTCCGGAGGCCAAGTGGTTCCTCACCTTCCTCCCTCCCTCACGGCCCAATTCTACCTCCACCACCACCTCTGTTATCTTGGAAGCTTGCCAGGCAACATCTGGGTGTCATCCCAAGATGGCAGCAGCAACAGAGAGGAAGAGGAGAATGAGGAAGAGGTGAGCCAGGCCGTGAGGGGAAGGGGGACACCCCTGCCATCACCCCCTTGCCGGGGTGATGGCAGCAAGGGGCTGACAGCCACAGCTGTGATTGCAAAAACATTGCTTGCAAAGCAAAGCAAAATTTTATTTACGTCTTGCGAAATACTCACTCGTAAGCCAAGGTACCACTGTGTGCATTTTCTAATTTATCTCCAATGAGAAACATCCAGGTAAGGGAGAGCAAAGGATGCTGCTGGGAAGGCTACATACAGAACCACGGCCAGTCACATTTGGAAATACTGGACTAGACAGATCAATGGTCTGTCTTGGTATTCCCAGGTTTCCATGATTCACAGTGCCTAAGATGAGAATGATTTTCATTGAAATAAAAAGAGGGAGCCATGCAGTCATTTCAAAATGCAAATGCAAGACTAGGTTATAGGTGATAACTTTATTGAATGGCCGTTAAAGGTGTTGCGTATACCCTAGACTATCTGGAAGATAGTCTCTGTTGTCCTGCAGAAGAAACAGTCATACCACTGATACTTCCTTGACACTGCCCAGCATAGCATGAGCAGCAGTGGTGACTGATTCACTCTTCCTAATAACAGGACCAGTCCTGGGTTTTTGTCTACCATTTTGAACTTTTGTGTCTGTGGTGAACTTGTAGCATAGGTTATATTCAAACAATGGATACTTCTTGTAAGCAACAGTGCACTTTTCAACTTGGCCAATCATATTGCCACAATGTCCCGCACTGGTAAGCTAGACAGTATCCTGTTGTAGAAGGATTGCCTTGGGAACTATATATACTTTAGACTACTTCAGACTAGGGATGGACACCTTACAAAAAACGACATGCTGTTTCATTTTCTTGTAAGCTTACGAAACCTTAAGAAATGAAACAGCAAACAGTGTGTCATCAAGAAATGAAACAAAACACCATTTTTTCCAGAAATGAAACCATTTGTCCTAGCCTCTTGATCCAGCCGTCTTGAGAACAGGAGGTTTATTTTTAAACTGATTGATTTGTTTTTCTTTCTTCCCACACCTCAGCTGTTGAGATAGCTTATCTCCAATTTTGATCTGCCTGAAGCTGGCCAAGAGCTGAGCTCTTCCTTTTGCTGACTGTGTCTGCAAGTTAAACTGATTGTTTTGTTTTCCTTTCCCAATTAAGCAGGACTGTGGAGGTTATTGTGAAGATGTTGAGCTTATATCTCCAATATCTCAGTGCAGCAGCTAGCCCTTAGGTTTCCTGCTTGTTAACAGAGGATTCTTTGTTTGAAAGGTTTAAGGAGGGTCTTGGATTTAGGCCAGTAGGCTCCCTGTTAAATTTAAAAAAAAGGAAAGCTCCCCATTAGTTATAGCCTTACGAATCATTACATTTTGTGACAAAAATTATTTTAAAAACTCCATTATTAACAAAACGAAGCAAAATAAAGGCTGAAATGAAACAAAATGAAACAAAATGCTATATTTCCATTTCGCGCCCATCTCTACTTCGGACCCAAAAACAAAAGTGCAGGTAAGAGAGAAGTGTATTAATTAAGCAAATATATACAGGTTCAAGCAGCACCCTCCCCTCAAATCCCCAGACCAAACTTTTCTGGTTGCAGAACTTTGGGCGGGACGTAATCCAACATTTTTGGGCAAATGTAATCCAACATGTTTAAAGCTTTCTGAATTTACCCATGCCTTTGGAGAAGTCATGTTATGTGAATCTTATCTGAGGAAATTTGCTAGTCCAGCTTCCTTTTGAATTATGTAACATAAGCAAATGAACGCAAATGCTTCCGCCAGCCAAAACATTTGTTGAACTCCTACTGGATTTCCCCTGTCAGTGACTGGGGGCCTTTTCACACGACCCCTAAGATCCGCTGGCCCCTTAAATTCGGACCAGAGATCTTGGGGGTTCGTTGCTGTTCCTCCGTCCCCACCCCTCCGCACTTCCTTGCTCCTGTCTGTGTGAGGGGAGGGAGGAAAAAAAGGGACAAAAGAATAAAGGCTTACCTCCCCGTGCCGGTGGAAGCTGCCGGGAGCCCCGTCACTTCCTGATTCCTTCTCTTAAAGGGGTGGGAGGCAAAACAACAACAAAAAGAAGCGAGGAGAGCCTGGCACATCCGCATCAAGGAATTTTCATCTCACAAGAGCAGGTACAAGAAAAGTGTGCTGGGTCGCGCTTAGGTGGGTGGGGTCACACTTAATTTCCTCTAAACTCTGGAGCTGGTGGGGAAACATTTTTAAGCTCCGGAGCTGGGAGCCATTTGCCTGGGAGTTTAGGGGTCGTGTATAAACGCCCTGGGTTCTTTATCACTGCGAGGATCAGAGGCAAATTCAGATCTACTTTGGATTATTTGCAGTAGCTTGACAAGAACCTCCCAAGTTTCCGTGGCTTAGCAACAAGAAGAATAAACCACCCCTTGGTGTGCTGAAAAGAAACAAGAAAGGCATAACTGGGTGCAAAAAAGGATTTGCTGATGAGCTTGAGTTCTGGTACTGAAAGTAAAACACTGGGCTGAACATCTGTTCAGAAGCACTTGCAGGGTGAATGTATTGAGGCTTTGCCTATGCAGTTCTCCCCTTAAGCTTGTCTAACTTCTGATATTTGTGAAGCTGGGCCTGCTTTCTCATATAGTAATTATAGTAATTATTTAGTAATGCATGCAATAAATAATCACTATCCTCTGCTTGACTAGAAATCATCCTAATATTTAAAGGAGTTTAAGAGCCCTCATACCTGCTGTTATATATAAATGGAATTCCACTTGCATATCACATACTTAAAACTTTCTAATCAGTGACTACAACATGACACAATCAATAGTATTGTTGCTTTTCTTGTATCCTTCTTTGCTGGCATTGTGCTATTTATATAAACTCTAGCCTACCAGAGATGGGTCCCAGTCATGTGTCCATCTGAAAAGGACTAGAAATTTTCACCTGAGTTGGGGCTGTAAGGGCAGGTTGCCTGCTGAGTGATATATCAGCCATTTCCTGTTATGGTTAACTGGGAATTATCCTGTAATGAGAGAACAGTGCTATATTTTTTTTAAAAAAGGCAACCGTGATTTGAAAAGGTGTGCGTCATAGCATTAGTCATAAGTAGAGAGCATATTTTTTTGGCATTTGCAGAACTGATGTTGGCTGACTTATTGACTGTCAAATTTGTTAAGACTACAGAGATTTTTTTTCTGGGGTGGGGAGAGGGGTCACTATTCAATAGGGCAGCCATTCCCTACTTTTTTTTTTTTTGCCTCAGGCATAAACACAAGGTGAAAGAAATATAGACCAAATCAGGCTTGTATACAGTAAGTCACATAGCAAACCTGACATGGTGGTATGTGAGAAATTGTTTCCAGTCTGTGGCCCCCTTCCATTGTGCCAGGGCCTTCCAGGGGGCCACATGGTCCCCCATTGAGAATGGCCACACTAGAGAAACATTTTGAAATTTAGCCATTTCATACCTTTGAAATATTGCCTTTTTAAAACTCCACCAATTTCTATTATTACTGAGATCAGGCATGTTAAATATTAGAGCTAAATAGCCTAACTAGCTGGATATTTAAGAATTACATTGAAGGATTCAAATCAGAAATGACTTAAGAACTGTCTTCTTGTCCTCATCTTTTCTGTGATCCTTTTCAAATGTTAAGTTCCTCCTTGAAAACTTTTCTTTGGGCACTATCTCATGATGGGGAAGATGTGAATGTGAAACTCTGGCTTTCGTCCTTAACTTGTCACGTAACTGAAGTTGTGGGTTCAGAGTTCCCACGTACCTTGGTTCTACACAGGATTTTTTTTTTAAAAAAAGCGCTGACAGCCCGAATGCCAGCTGGTCACTGCTGGGGGGGGGAAGCACTGACCAGCCCCAGGGCCAGCTGGTCGGTGCTAGCGGGGGGGGGGGGGATTAAAATTTTAAAAAGCCAAAAATCTGGATCATATGCACCCCCACGGACTTGTGGAGCAAAAAATACCAAACATCTCTGGTAGGTCTTGGAAAGCTTGCTAGAACCTGCTAAAGGGGGTGTTACCTTTTTTAAAAAAGCCCGATGACTGGGGGAACAAGATTTTTGGAATTGGTTTATCTGTAAATTAGATCAGGATTTTAAAGGACATGAGATAGAGCGTTTGTGTGCTGCCATCTACAGTGACATCATAGGCAGTTAGACAAGAAAGGGACTTTTTTGTGGTGACCCACTAAACTCACAATGACTCCTCTGAGGAGATCTATCAGGCATATTAATCGTGTTAATTTATTCTTACTAATTATTCCTGGCCCGCCTGCACTGGTTGCCCGTTGCAGCCCGGATTAGATTCAAGGTCTTGGTTTTAGTTTATAAAACCCTCCATGGCTTGGGAACGGACTACCTGGCAGAGCGTATCACTCAGCGATCAACCTCGGCCCGTCCTGTTCGGCAGGCGCGAGCGCACTTGCTTCGGGTCGCCACTCCTCGTGAAGCCCGGAGGACGAGTACTCGGATCCAGGCGTTCTCGGTGGCAGCCCCCAGCCTCTGGAATTCCATCCCCAGTGAAGTGCGCTCTGCAGAGTCCCTGCTGGCCTTCCGGAAGGCGTTAAAGACCTATCTTTTCCGGGAGGCCTTCGGTGATTCTTAACTGAGTTTTTTTTTTCTCCCGCCATCGCAACCTGTTTTTATCTACTACTGTTTAGTGATTGAGGTACCATAAGGTTTTAATTTTTTGTTTTTTGTTATTATTATTTGTCTTGTTTGTGCCTTTATTGTAATTTGTATGGCTATTGTAGTTTTGTAAGCCGCTTAGAGTACACAACGTAGATAAGCGGGGTATAAATGCAACAAATAAATAAATAAATAAATAGAACATGAAGCTAAGATATGTCTTTTACAGTCACCACCATTTAGACCTTAATTAATTTCTTTCTATTATCATTTTTAGTGCTGGCTCAATAGTCTCAGTATTTTAACATTTTGAACAGGAATTATTTTAATATTGGAACCATTTGATTTTATGGACTGGTTTGAATTTTTATTACTATTGTAAACTTCCTTGAGGGTCTTGGCCATTTGAATGATATATACATTTCATGAATAAGAAAATAAATTGTAAATGAAATATCATGTCTAATATGTCTATTATCACTTTTATTTTATTTTTTAAATAAAAGTTTTCAATAGCTTCGTCTTAACTAGAATTAGAACCACTGAATAATAGGGAAACCCTATTTCCTATCATTTGGAAAGTCTTATCATTTCAGTGGATCTGTTCTAGTTGGAATTAATCATTAGATTTTACCTAAGAATCATGTGTAAGAAAGAATATTTTTCATCTATGCAATACACAATTGCATTCAAAAGTTACAAAATGTGTTTTTGTTTCATCCTCTGTTTTTATAGATTTTGCCTGGCATTCTGCAGAAGCATTGCTGTATTTTACCAGACAGGAATACAGGTAAACTCTTAAAGTTTCCCTCTTCCTACACTGTTCTGTTAATTCAGTCTTCTCCAGCAGGAACCTCTAGTTTGGTTGAACTACAGTGTCAAATTGTGTTGATCTACAGGCCACCAAGCTGGGGAAGGCTGTATTTCTTTTTTTTTAACTGAGAGAGAGAATTGCAGAAATTATACCTAAATCAGAGGATTTTATTGTTGCTCCTGTAGAAATACACTAGAAAAATTATGACTGGAATAGTTTTTCAGGTTCTCATGTGCGAAGTGATGTGTATATATTCTTCTTCTTCTTCTTTGGCCCTCTCTCCTCTCTGTTTTTTGAGAAGTTCAACAATTAACATAATACCAGCCCACTCTTTATATTTTGAGTTAGATTACTGAGACAATATTAGCATGATTCTGCCTCTATAGAATCAGGTACATTCTACGGAATGTGGAAAAGTCATTTTTAGGGATGGGCATTTCGTTTCGGAACCAGTAGGTTACAAAATGAACCACGCGAGCCCAGGTGGTCTTCGGAACCGGCTGATACACACAGATCCAATTACTTTACCTTTCTCTTTCTCACACAGGGTTAAAATCCAACGAAGAAGCACTCTGTGATGTCATTTTCCTGCTTCATGCTGCTGGCCAATCAGAGAGGGAGGTGGGATGATGCCTGTCCCTGCACAGCTCCTGATTGGCCAGTATCACAGATCTAGCACAGATGACGTCACAGCATGCTTCCTTGTTATATTTTAACCCTGCATGCGAGAGAGAAAGGTAAAGCAACTGGATCTGCGTGTATCAGCCGGTTCTGAGGACCACCTGGGCTCGCGTGGTTCATTTTGTAACCTACTGGTTCCGAAATGAAATGTCCTTCACTTGTCATTTTTTGTAATTCAGCTCCCAGGTTCTCTCAGCCAACATACCTGCTGTGGGAAGCTGGGAGTTTTTTGCAGTTCAAATTTTTGTTCTTTTCTAGATAACAAAAAAGAAGCAGTACTTATTAGACACCTTGCTATATGGGTTCCAGTCATATCCATATTACAATAAATTTAGGTCTTATTCTTTGTTTCTCTTTTCTACCTATGGATAGAACAGATTCCATGTTCAATAAAATTGTGAGTCTTCTTTTCCTTTAATTTTCATGGTTAAACTGTCCATATCTGCGCATTCCAAAATCTTCTTAATTATTCCTTCGTCTGTGGGTATTTCTTCCTTTTCCCAATATTGTGCCGATACAATCCTCGTTACTATCAAAATACGTAACAGATAAATGTTTTTTTAATCTAATTTTTCTGGTACTATACCTAATAAAAATAGTTCTGGTTTAAAGCATATCTGCTTTGTTAACATTTTGACAAGCCAAGAATGAATTTTAATCTAAACATTTTTAGCCTTATTGCAGGTCCACCATAGATAATAATATGTTCCCATTTTTTGCTCCCATTTGCCGCATTTATTAGACATATTTGAAAACATTTTAGCTTATCTAGCAGGTGGCAAATGCCATCTATAAAACATTTTATATAAATTCTCTTTATAGGCGGTTGCTATTGTTGGTTTACAATTTCTATCCCAACATTTTCATCATTTCTCAAGATCATTATTATCGCTCAAAAAATTGCCCATTGTACCATTGTCTCTTTCACTTGTTCATCTTCCATTTTCCCTTCTAATAGAAATGTACATGTTTTCTTAATTAGTTTATTGTCTGTAGTCAACAGTATTTTATTAAATACTGTCTGATCACTGTAGAAACCATACATTTTCAACTCCCTTTTATATCTACTTTGTATTTGCACTTAATGGTCACGAAGAGGAAAATAAACCCTGGTCCATGAGTTCTTGTTTAGCTTTTAATTTCCCTTCTCTAACATTTCTGCATAGGTTACAATTTTCTCAAAGTTTAAGAAGAGGTTAGGATATGCAAATGCTTCTGTAGGTGAAACCCATCTTGGAATTTTCGTATGCTTATACGTATGTATATATTCTTGAAGCGTATCATCAATTTCAAAAGAGTATTACTGATTACTGTATTAGTTTCTGAATGTCTCCACAGTATATGGCCAGAATCCTTTGATATCCCTTACATAAATGGAATGTTAACAAATACAGTATCTCAGTGCAAGTTAAGAAGTCAGAGTCATTTATTATGGTACACTGAATCATACACCTGTGCCGAGTTCTTAATGTACAGCAGTTCACTGAAATTTACGTTGATGGGGCTGCACTGCACCTTAACTATCAGAAATATGGCCGTTAAACACCTCATGTTGTAAACTAGAAAAAAAGTAGTTTTTTAAAAAAATACTAGGGTATGTACGAACAATCTATCAACAAATAGTCTGACAAAAGCAGCTCTGTACATTTAATTTTAAGCCTGGCTTTAGACTTACATGTAAGGCCACAATTTTACCAGAGTTTTCTGCGTATATAAATTTCCTGCGTATTTTTTTTCTGGGCGGTTACGTGGTTTTTAATGTGCAGTTAGTGTCCTCTCATCTGCGTCGTATTTTCGTATTCTGGTTCGGTCTCTACCTGTCTACTTCACATTTTGTCCTTCTTTCCGGCTCTAGTTTCCAAGCCTCCGTGGTGTTAAGGGGGAACAACCGATTTTACTGCGCATTTTCAGGGTCCTGTCGTGGTTACAGAAGCAAATAAGTAAGCATTTTCAAGTGAAGTTTCTAAATCCAGCCCCTGGTGGTGGTTTAGGAAATGTCGCTGAAACTGCTGTTCCAGGGGCGTGGTCGGCCGGGACCAGAATTTACTTTTCTTCTCAGTTAGCACGCAATCTTTTACTACGCAGTTTGCTGCCGGGAAACTACACAGAAAACGCTGGTAGGACTGTGGCCTAAGTGAGATTTTCTAATGTGCTTCCTACTTGCTTGCTATCTGGAGAGAAGTGACCTTCCACTCCTAGATTTGAAGGAGGAACTTTCTATAGGCAGTCGGTTATACCAGAGAAAAGCCAATTTGGAACAAATCCTGTTGACCGGTTGGGATGGTCGCAGGCAAGCCCAGCCTCTTTATGGAGCTGCATTACCCTGTGGTGCTTCAAAGCAGGAAAAGCTGGTTAGGCATTCCAGTGCGAAGTCTCCTGGGATTTCTCCATGCCACAGTGGCCAACTGGCTATGCCACTGCTCATTCTACCTTTTCTTTCAGAACGGACTGTGAAAGTGTAGGGGGGGCGTGGGTGCAGTGGGGGAGAATGTCACTGGAGGGAACTGGAGGGGAAGAGGTATTCACCAAGTCATTCTTCTTCCGGGCCTTCCTGTGGTAGAGAAGAGTGGACTGCAACTGAAGGTCAACACAACTGCATACAAAAGAACACAACCCCTAATAAGCATCCGGTGCACTGAGTGGAATTTGAACTGGAGATTGAAAAGAAGCTGCCCTTCCAAGAGATGGGATAAAGCTTTAGAGAGGGAAAGTTCTGAATTATTCAAAAAGCAGAATGAAAAAAAAATGAATGTTTATAATCTCAGGATTAGATTTCAGGGATGGGGACTTGAGTTGTGTGACTTGCCGTCAAGTGGGACCTAAGGTGCATCAGCAACTCAACTTGTCCTCCCCCACTGCCACCCCAATGACTTGGACTTGACTCACAACTTGCAACTGATCCACACCCTGTTTTTCTGGAGAATCCCCCCCCCCCCGCATTAATTAGGGACTCATGTTTGCAACTTGCAACTTGATACCAAAGACTCAGACTGAGACTTGGAGCTAAGACCCAAGAGTTGCCAACATCTATTTATTTATTTATTTATTTATTGCATTTATACCCCGCTTATCTTCAAACGAACTCTAAGCGGCTTACAAGGGCTATATTAGCCACACAAAATTACAGATATAAAAACAGTCAAAGATACAACAATGAATTTAAAAACAATAAAACCTACTGGCACCTCAATAACGAGTACATAGGAAGCATAGAGATGGCGGAGGGGGAGGAGAAAAAAAAAACTTAGGAAAATTAAAAATCGCCAAAGGCCTCCCGGAAGAGATAGGTTTTTAAAGCCTTCTGGAAGGCCAGCAGGGACTCTGCAGAGCGCACTTCAATGGGGATGGAATTCCAAAGGCTAGGGGCCGCCACTGAGAATGCCCGGGTCCGAGTGCTCGTCTTCCGGGCCTCTCGGGGAGTGGCGACCCGCAGCAAGTGCGCTCGCGCCTGCCGAACAGGACGGGCCGAGGTAGATCGCTCTTAAATTGGTAGTAAAGACTAATAGGTAGTACCTGGGCTTTTTGTCTTGGTTAGAGGCGCCTTGCTATTTTTACTTGCTATCCTCTTTTAGTACTTTTTAGCAGTTCTTTGATGTATTTGGATGCTGATTTGTATTCGCTTTGCTTTTTGTTTGATTATTTTGTTGGGGATTGTCATGTCTTGGGATTGTATTTGGGTAGTCATTGTGGGTGATATGTATGTACCCTGCCCAGAGTTCCCTTTGGGAAAATCGGGCAGTTTATAAGTGTAATAAATAAATAAATAAATAGAATAAATAGTATCATTTTTCCATAATAGAACAATTGGTTTACTCCTTAGTCATCCCCCTGAAAAAGGACTTGGTCCAAAATCCATTGGACTTTCAAGGAACTGTTTCTTCCACCTCCTGGATAGCTTCCCCCCTTCGTAAGTAGTATATTTATTACACAATGCCCCCAAAGTTCCTCTCATTCTTGTGTACAAAAGCATAAACCAAACTTTCTTTATTCATATCAGTTAAAATTAAGAACCAATTAAAATGTGGAAATAATTACACTACTTTTGATCAGAAGTAAGTCACCTTGATAGTGTGTTCTTGATCATTTGCTAGATTTTTTTCTGTATATGTGGTGGAGCATATATTGCATAAAGTATAGATAAATGCTGCATGGGTCAAATTTCTCCATAGTCACAGAAAAATTGTCCTGTATTCCAGCAGCTCCATTTTACTTGATTATTGTTTGATTTTCTTCTCTTGGAAGTCTATTAATTTACTTCCTGATGGTCAAGCATAGTGGGAGACATTCTTTAGCATTCCGGCATTCAGAAAAGTGTATTACATTATTTTTGTTCCCCATAGGTTTAGCTTAGCCTCTTCTGATTCGCTATCTAGAGCTTAACATGAGTGCTGATTTTAGCCATCATATAGAGCAGTGGTGGCAAGCCTCTGCTCTCCAGATGATTTGGACCACAACTCCCACAGTCCTTTGTCATTAGCAATCTAGGCTTGGAATTCTGGGAGTTGTGGCCCCAAAACATCTGGAATGTCGAAGGTCCACCGCCACTGATCTACAGATGGTGTCCATGAAGTAGATGGGTTTGGTATTGGATTAATGCCTGTACTGCAGGTAAAACTGTGCTCACGACCTGGGTTCAATCCCAGGTGGCAGGCTCAAGGTTCACTCAGTCTTCCATCCTTCCAAGGTCAGTAAAATGAGTACCCAGCTTCCTGAGGGGGGCAATGTGTAGCCTGCACACTGTAATTAAAATTGTAAACTGCCCAGAGACTACTTGAAGTGGTATGGGGCGGGTATATAAGCAGAACACGTTGCTTTGCTTTTGCTAGAACCAGTTGTAATTTTAATGGGAGGTTACCCTACAAAGCCCAAAATATCTGATTCTGCAAGTTCTGCTTGAGACTTATTTTAACCTGTACCAGCTTAATTCAGATTGCCCCTTCCTTGGGGAGATATAAGGAGAAGTGCTCCCTAAAATATATGGTGTCTAGGTTACATTGGCTTTTGAAAATCATAATCAGCAAATTGAACCAAGCCTGGAAGCTAGCAGGCAGCTTCTAGAGATTTCAGTGTTGGTACTCAACTGCATGGATTGGGTGACCATTGCTTATGAGTACATGGTATATAGCAGTGGTAGTGAACCTTCGGCACTCCAGATGTTTTGGACCACAACTCTCAGAATTCCAAGGCTGTACTGCCAATGACAAAGGACTGTGGGAGTTGTGGTCCAAAACATCTGGCGTGCCGAATGTTCACCCCCTGATAAGCCATGAGCAGGCTGAGATTATTACCAGTCAATATGTGGTTGTGCTGTTTATTACACAGATGCAAAGAAATGATGCAGTAAGACTTTACGTGCCTAGAATTACACTGTGTGCCAGTTGTGCCTTTCCGTTTGTCTGGTATTGCCTACGGAGGACACACTTTGTAGATAAAAGGCTGTTGGCCAGGATTAATGAAAAAGAACACTTAAGCGGTTATTCTTCAGGTGTTCCTAAAACTGCTGATTAGAAGTCAGAGCACATCATCTCTTACGGTGATGGCGAACCTTTTAGAGACCATGTGCCCAAACTGCAATTCAAAACCCACTAATTATTTGCAGAGTGCCAATACAGCAATTTAACCTGAATACAGGTGGCTGTGAAGGGGCGATATCGGGTGCCCACAGAAAGGGCTGTGAGTGCCACCTTTGGCACCCGCGCCATAGGTTCGCCATCACTGATCTATTACATTATGTTCACGTTGTGTTGGAAAAGAAACAATGCCAGTTAACTAGAGGTGGTACAAAGGCAGCAAAGGGTGCTGGGAAGATGCAATTCTGAAGAGGACAGGGGTTCAAAACTAGATTGGTGTTATCTGGGCTTTATGCATAAAAGTAATGGAAGACTATCGAAACACAATAGGTCCTATGCCTTTGGAATAGAAGGAAATAAAAATACTGTACAGGTACTATTTCAGAATTTCATTGTGTTCTGCTCTCCTCACTCTAAGTACATCATATGTAGAATTTTCACACCATGTATGTGTGTGATATTGACTAGAGATGGGCCCTTTGTGTTTTCTGTAGCTTCATACAAAGCATGAAGTGCAGCATGGCAGGTGCTGTGGTACCCCACCCCCCACCCCCTGAGCTGACTGGGCCTCTTACCAGGCTCTGCATAATTGCTGGGGTCCTTCTTCTGCTACAGCACTCCATGTGGGAATTCAGCATAGCTGTGTTCTATCAGAATAGCTCTGAGGAGCCTTACATCACACCAAGAACACCCCCTTAGTGGGTAAGAGGCTGACCAATAGAGAGCCGAGTACAGGGCTGGTTAAACATGGTGACTGAGGAAGCGTGGGAGCTTGCATTCCAAAGTATGTGAGATCACCTTGTTCCACTGAGCATGCTCAGAGAGAATAAGCTGTGTGTTTATTGGACGGGTCTGTGCTGACGTATCTGTGATGTGTATTGTTAATAAAAGGCTTAGCTCAGGGGGAGGGGGGGGGGAAGAAGCTATCATCAACCCTGCCTGCCTGCTCTCAAAGCGATTGCAATAAAGCACCGAAAAGATCCCAGTGTGTTGCTCGAGCATTTTTCATTCTTTCCCTATTAATCTCTCAGCTGGTTAAGGGAGATTAATCATATCTCAGGATATCCCAGAGAAGGAATCCCAACAACTCCAATTTGGGGCAGGGTCCTGGCCAGCTCTTTCTCACCTCCCCAAG
The DNA here is from genome assembly GCA_023846285.1 of Phrynocephalus versicolor. Classification (NCBI taxonomy): domain Eukaryota; kingdom Metazoa; phylum Chordata; class Lepidosauria; order Squamata; family Agamidae; genus Phrynocephalus; species Phrynocephalus versicolor. The sequence continues at coordinate 35,248,853 of JAHTLZ010000122.1, read as the reverse complement.
CAGCTGACCCCTCCAGCAAGGAGGTGGAACAGCGGGTCTCCCTGTGCAGCTGATGAGTGACTGTCTGTTCGGGGGGGGGGGAGTTCAGAAAGGGCCAGCCAACTTCCCACCTGGATTATTAGTGTTGCTGCAGGAAAAGGTCCCCAACAGCATGTAGAGCCTGGTGAGTGGCCCGCCCACACTGGGGAGCAGGACATGGGCCACCGTGTCACCTGTGGTGCCTCACACTGTGTTTTGTACAAAGCTCTATGAAGCACAAAATGTCCATCTCTAGCACTGATCTTTAGAAGAATCCTTAGTTCTTAAAACAATCCCCCGTCTTTACTGTTCTATTTATTTATTTATGTATTGAGTATTTTTACCCTGCCTTTCGTGAATGCTTCCAAACAGATAACTTTAAAGGGACACACACACACACACACACACACACACACACACACACACACACACAATAAAAGGAGGGTGTGTATGTGTGGAGATGGATATTGCTGGCATAAATCAGCAGACGCCTAGGAATGCTTCAGACGTTATGGCCATCCTTTGTTACAGCAATCCTGTAACTCAGGCATGGAGAACCTTCAGCCCTCCAGATGTTTTGGACTCCCAATTCCCACAGTTCTTTGTCACTGGCAATATAGGCTCATAATTCTCGGAGTTGCAGTCGAAGACATCTGGAGGACTGAAGGTTCCCCAACCTTGCTGTAGCTGAAGCTCCTTGGAAAGAAAATACAGTTCTAATGTAAAACTAACAGGATACTACGCTACCTGTAAGTTTGTTGGGTATGTGTGTTTTCCCCTTAGGGGGCAGGTGCTCTCCTGTACAACCATGATGCTAAATCAAGAAAGAAGATTGTTATGAACTTAAACATCAGTGAGCTATTTCCATGAATTGTAAACTTGAAATAATAATAGTTTTTCTTCCTCATTATTAAAATCTCCAGCAAGAAACTCAAAACATGTTAAGAGATATTCCTGATATGAAGATCACACCAAATGGGATACCAAACCTCCTAGCAACCCTATTTAGTTTCCTCCGGAGAAAAAGTATAAACAAGCCTTATATTTTCCTTGCCTGAGCTATTTGGAGATGGCAATCTAGCATCTTTGGACAACAGCTGTAATTTAATCATCTTCTTAATAGTCTTGTGTTGGCTTTTTTTCCCTACAGTATATGTGACAAATAGATTTTATGGATGACCATCTAAATAGAAATTCTTCCATCTTCATTCTAAAATAGTGCTACCTTGGGAGAGTCCCATGGTCGTCTTTTTGAAGGTATTTGATTAAAATGACAGCAGGAAAAAAAATCCCTCATGTTGGCACTCGGGGAATAAATCAGTTTGGAGAAAAGTTCAGGCCCAGAATCAGTTTTCATACTAGATCTGCTCATTTTAGCCATGCCTGAGCCACGCAGCTCTTTCGAAATTTAGTCGCCCTCATCTTTGACTTCCACCTCACAGAATATTGGCACAAAGGATCCTAGCTGTACTTTCTGCGCTGCTTTCCAGCCTGGTTTCTATGGAAATGTAGGAGTGAAAGAATTGTTGACAGGAGTGATGGCAGGTAGCTTCTTAATCATCACCTAATCCAGGAAATACTATTAACTAGCCAAGTGATCAGTGGAGAGTATGTTAAGATAGTAATAATTTAAAAGACTGGAATTTGCTTTTCTCTTTATCTTTCACAACCCTAGCCTTTTCCTCTGCTTTTGCTGCTGCTGTTATTAATAATAAATAATATTCCACCGTCAGGGCTTCTAGCCAAGAGAGGAAGGCCCCCGTTCCTAAGGAAATGTATAACCTAAACAAGAAGCAAGAAAGCAACAGAGTCAAGGGGAAACAAGGACAGGGAGGCAAGCGGGTGGGTGAAGGCTGTTTCACGTAATGCTTACTTACAGTGGGGAATGAGGTTTAAGAAGACAAGCCAAATGCAATGTGGAAAAGGTGAGGTTTTGCAGAAGGATTTTACATGGGGAAACAGTGGGCTGATAGAGGACGAATGCTATCGATGAAATGGAGCAAAGGCAATGGCGGCCATTACACATATTGGGCCAAGGGGACCTTGGCTAGAGTGACCAACACAAAGGAAACAAAATTCATTTGAACCAACTCAGATATGGCATTATTAGAGCTAACAACTTGTAGAGGTGGATGACTCAGCTGACTGAACGATTTAATTTAGTTCTAGTAAACATTTAGCGGAGTCAACCGTTCTGATAGCCCCTTATCAACCTGTATATGAATTGCAAATCCTTTTATCTGGGGCTGGATTCTTATATATAGTCATAAGAGCACCATCCACTCACAAGAAGCAGCCACAAGGTGTCAGCTGTCTTGAGGCTCCCCGCTGATTATACATGTATATTTTATTTTTATAGATGTTGTTTACTGAGGGGAGGAGGAACCCTCAGCACAAGGACAGTGCTCATTGGACAGTGAATGTTGATTAGAAAGGAAAATGAGAGGAAAAGCAGAGGATGGAATATTGTATTCTGGAACACGAGAAGCTGGAAAAGTTACTTTTTTAGACTGCAACATAACTGGGGGCCATGATAACAGGTTGGATTCTAGATGTTGCAGCTTTTTTTTTAAAGTACCCCAAACATTCCTGATCCTCCTTGTCTTGGTATTTGTCCAGGACCATTGCATCTTGGAACAGCCATACTTCACTGGAATGCTGAAAAATGCTTGGCCCTTCAGATGCCAAACCTGCCCTCACTAATGAGTTCACTAATAGGTTTTGAAGAGCGGTGGGGTTGCCTTCATCTTAGAAATAATCTTAGAACTGCAGAGCTCGAAGGGAACTCATGGGTCCTTGAGACCAAACCCTGTCAAGGAAGCTTAATGGGGAATTGAACTCCCAACCTTGTTGGCAAAGGAAAAAGGCAACCAGAAAGGAAGGAAGCCTGGGAGGCTGGCTTAGTATTGGGCATGTCCAAACTTCGGCCCTCCTGATGTTTTGGACCACAACTCCCAGAATTCTAAGCTTAGATGGCCAATGGCAAAGGACTGTGGGTGTTGCAGTCCAAAACATCTGGAGGGCCAAAGTTTGAACATGCCTGGCTTAGTTGCTGGTCAGCAACATGGCTTAGGTTTGCTTTACCAGAAGTCAGAATAACCACAATGGTGGCCGCTGTTTGGTGGATATCCAGAACAAGAACAGGGGAGCTGAAGGTTTTACAAATGCTCCCCCCTCCCGCTTTTCTTTTTACTGTCAACTGCATCTGCTTGTTGAGTTCCCCTCCTTTTATGATGTGCCCATTGCATGGGTTTTTAATTCTTCCTGTGGAATCACAGACCTCTCTGCCTTGGGTGGCACTTGTGACGCTCTTCACCCAGCTGGTTTGCTCTCTAGATGGTGCAATTCTATTACAGTGGTACCTCAGTTTACAAATTTAACGCAGTCTCTGGGATGTTTTGTATTGCGAAAAATTTGTAAACCAAAACATGCACAGGGGGTGGTGCTATAATCCTCCCAGGCGCAATGCATCATGGAGAAACTTGCTTTGTACTGCAGAAAAAAAATTGCAAACCAAGCTGCTATTTTCAATGGATTTTCATCCATAAACCAAAAACTATGTTAACCGAGGCGTTTATAAACTGAGGTACAGTGGTACCCTGACTTAAGAGCAGCTCGACTTAAGAGCAATTCGACTTAAGAGCAGAAAACTATGGGCATTTAAACTGCCGCCTTACAAATTTTAGATATGGTCTACTTGACTTACAAATATGTTTTTCATTTTTTATTTTTTAACTTATTTTTTCAATTTTTTAGATATGGATTAAATTCGTAAGTCGAGGTACCACTGTACAATTGTATTCCATGACAATTCATGAGGGACAGATCTGCTTTTCACTCTTATTTATTCCTAAATTGTCCACGCTATTTGCTGTTTATTACAGTACTGTATTCATATTCTACCTTATACCTGAGATCTCAGAACAGAGTAGAAAATAAAACATTTATAGAATAACTGCAAACCAGAAAGTCAGGGGCATAAAATTAAGTGCCCTCTATATACCTGTTAGGAGTTTGGTTAAGAACTGAGAGAGCAGGTTTTTACCTCAAAAGTTTTGTAGTCAAAGAGACGTCCCCTCCCCCAAAAAGGGTGGAGACAAGAAAGAGAGGGAAGGACATTTTAAGGAGGGGAGAGATTGAAGGCGAGTATTTCATTTCTATGTCCTTAAGCTTAGTAGCTGTAAAGCAGAGCTACGTGGCCCCTCTAGAAGTTGCTAAATTACACATAGTTCTCTGGTTGTTGTTGAACTACAACTTACGGTACGTCGATGCCAGACTCAAGAAGGTAGCACAGAATTATGAGACCTGAAGTCTTGTAATAGCAGCTGACATCTTAAAATTCCACATCTCTGCAACAGGGATGCCCCAGAAACACTTGTTGGCGTGATTCATGGGAAGAGTGGAGTCTCCTCTCCCTTTATAAGAATGACTAGAAATGGGAAATGCTTGCTGTTCTGACTGGGATCCTTTGAATGCCAAGCGAGTATACAAACAAACCAAAAACAAACAAACCCAGAACAAAACCAACCTTTTGCATCTCTGACAAGGGCAATACCAGTCCAGTGTTCCTACTGAGCTATGTTATTTCTCCTCTCCTGGGCGGTAGGACACCCCTAATTGGTGTTGAATCCTGAATGCTCCAAGACTTAATTAGATGGCTGTCCAGTTCCGAGGCGGGCCTTTTCTCGGAGTCAGCTCAGCATGGGAATTTCCAGGTGCAACTGCTCCTGGGTGGGAGCAGTGTTTCTGGTGTTTGAATACAGCATGCATTTCCCTGTCTGGGAAACCTGAAACCCAGAGGCAAACCTGCAGATGAAACTGCCATAGGAAGAGACAAAATGCTGGTTCTGTCCTTTCTAAGAAGTGGGGTAAAAAGAAAAATGGCTGTGAGGGGATTACTTGTTTGTTTGCTGGTTTCTCGAGCTGAGAAATTTGTGTAGGGTGGAGGGCATATGGAAGCAAAAACATAGCAAGCAAAATATTTTAAAATATGGTATTTCCCCCGAGGAACCCTCCCCACAAACAGGCTGTTGTACCTGACCCATTTTAAATCAGATCTCTCATGTTACTTGGTGTGTTAATTTTCTTCTCTTGACTGGTGGAATGCAAGGTCCCCACCATTGAGCAGATACCTCTTGCAGTACAATGGCTTTTGTCTTAACTTTCGGGACATTGCTCCAAAAAAGATTCGTGAATGCCATGAAACAGATCATCAATCTGGATACCTATTTCTTTCCGGTACCATTTCTTTAAAAAAACAAAACAAAAAACACCAAAGCGAATATATATTGTCAGCTACACAAGTTGCATCAATTAAAGTTTTATTGCCTGTGCTGATGCTGATTAAACTACAAAGCTAAATGAAGATAGGAAATGGCAAGAGTGATTGATGTTTTACTTAAACGCAACTGTTTGTTTGTTTAGTGGTTCAATTTAATTTGCAAATAGGGACTCTGGCAGTATATAAATCATACTGAAGCATCTCCTTTATGTGAACGTGATTTTGACAAGCAATTTTGAGGAACATAGCATTTGAACACTTAGGCTAAAATATAACGGGCCATCTTCTGCAGTGGATTCTTTGGAGAAAGGGAGTTTTACAAATGTATAAGTTACTTTTTGGAGAATGTTGTTTCCCAATGTAGCTCCCAACACTCAATATTATTTATTCATTCATTTATTTATTTTAGAGTATTTTTACCCCACCTTTCTTCTTGGAAAAGGACCCAAGGTGCCTTACAGCAATGAGAGATAATATATAGTCCAGTACAATTAAGACATGTTCAGGTATTGAGAACAAGGAATTGAGGGACATCTTTGTAATTGAAACACAGGGTGGCTTCTCCGCCCAGACCCATCTGCAGTCAACCAACCACAGCTGCTTGAAAGCTGGTGTCTGGAGAAGTCAAGTCCCCAATAGGTTCTTTAAGGATCTTTCAGCCTTGCTTTGAAATCTTTCTGACTTACCACAATAATTATTCAAGAAGACACCTTCATTTGAAGAATAAGTAAAAGCATTTATTTAGCTAATAAGGATTTCACAGGAATATTCTCTTACTGGAAAATAAAGACATGATTTCCCTTCCTTACATAAAGAACTCTAAAGCAAAGTTCAGAGGCAAAAGCCTCACTAATTCTACTTTAAGACTACATTGCTACGTTTCATTAGTCCACACTGCAGAATCCATTCAGGAAAAAATATCTCTCCGTCTCTGTTCACAGCATGGGGGGAAAGTCACATGTCGCATCTTTGACCAATCTGGGTTCACTTGCTTCTTAGATGGAATGTGTCTTTGGGCTAAATCTACAGCAGGCTAGGCATAGCACATTAATATTGGCTTTGTTTACATTTGGCCTTAGAGAAAGGCTTCCTTACTTCAAAATTATGTTACAATCTTACAGCATTAATAGACAACATTTACATTAAAACTACAAGGTTTTAGGTAGTTATAAACACTAAGCATTTTAACCTATAGATTTATATAAAAGACACATAATGGTAGTCCATCATTCAGGGAAAGCTTGCATGAAGAGAAAGGTACAGTACAAAAAAACCCAAGGTACAGTACAAATAATGGTGAAATATAACAATTAATAAAGGTGCTCAGTTCTTTAAAAAAGAGGGAAAAGGAAATAGAAAAAATTAGGTGCCAGCCTTAACACTGAAAGCACAACTACTTAGTAAAGTAATAAAAATTCCATAAGTCAGGAGTCCCCGACTTTCTGGGACATGGTGGCCCCATTACAGTGCCCAGTGCCTAAAAAGGGCCACATCTTCAATCAAAATGTAACAAAATTCACCTATAGATTTAGATCAAAAATAAATATTAAGAAGTTAATGAAGAATTGTTACTATGAATCGAAACCATTTTGTAACAATAATTTATTGTGGAATCCTTTGATCCAGGTCCACATGCTAACTTAGCACAATATTTGTAGCTGCTTTCTGTTAGCCAAAGCATTAATGTCGAAGTTAAGGTTTGTGACCGACACCCTTAAAATGTCACACAAATTTTTATTTGTAACGCTTGAGCTACATTTGGATTTCACAACTTTCATCTTGGAAGTAGTTTACAAGCACGGGGATGGGGCTCCATGAAAAGAATGTAATGAAACACCTTCATTGGTCCTGGTGTGGGGGAGGACATTGAATGTATATACCTGTACCCTATTTTTTTAGTTTAGTTTAGTATGTTTATATTTTATAAGTCTTTTTATAAGAATGTTTTCAGCAGCTTGCCTTTCAAATTTTGCAGCACATACAGTTCTTCTGTAATTCTGAAATTGGAATCTATTCCCCTGATAAATATTAGTAGTTGAACAGTGTATATGATATCATTGTTCTCAATACCAAATGGTGGTGGGGAATCAAAACCACGTGACTTGACAATAAGTGACTTATGCCACTCTTCTAGTTCTTCAGCATGCCTGATGATTGTAAATGCAGATAAACTGGCAGAACTAACACAAGATATCTCAGCAAGGCACATTTCCTCCATTACTTTAACAATGTACTTTTTAACAAACTCACTATCAGTGAATGGCCTACCACTCTCAGCAACAATACATTGGATACAAGATTTATTTCTTATTAAACACCGCCTTGATGTTTAAATCGACTTGTGCTATTACTTTACAACTTGGGGGCCCTCAAAAAAGGGGGGGGCACGTGGAGAGAAAGAGCGAATGAAGGGGCAGCACCAGACCAGGAGCAGAGGATACGACATTAAGGTGGCTTCAAATTATATGCAGGGTGCACATACACATCACTGATGGCCAGCCAAGCCTCAACCATAAGAACGGCAAAATGGCAGCCAGGGGCCAGGGGATTTGGCTGGAGGAAGATATGGGAAGAGGAATCCCATACGCTTCCCTGTTAAGACAGCACCCCTTCCTTTTCAACTGCTTAAGCTGGCCTCAGGCACCACCTTGAAAGCCACTTGGTTAAAGCTTGATGGGTGTTGCCTTTAGAAATGTTTAGTATGCAAAACACTTTGTATTTTTTTCCAAAAATACTAGTCAGTCAGTCAGTCAATCAGTCAGTCAGTCAGTCAGTCAGTCAGTCAGTCTATCTATCTATCTATCTATCTATCTATCTATCTATCTATCTATCTATCTATCTATCTATCTATCTATCTATCTATCTATCTATCAGTACAATGATTCTTGGTGGTGTCTACCTCAGCTGTGCTGCCTAGCAAAGCACCCAATATGGCCAAAATGGAGGATAAGACCAACAGAAGGAACCATGGAGACCAGAAAAAATGGTGCTCTTGTTGGTGTTTTTTTTTTTTAAGTTTTTGAAGATGGTGCCACTTGAGGAAGGAGAACTTTGTGGAAATTGTGAGAGCAGTAAACAAGCAGGTTAGAGGGTGGCACAGAAAGAGCTCAGGGGTTGGGAGGCACCAGTCATCTGAGGTATTCAAATACAGTGAACCCTGCCTATTGTGGGGGTTAAGGACCCAGCCCGACCCGCGATAATTGAAAATCTGCTATATGCAGATGCAGGTCAGGTTGGGCCTGGGGTGCCTAGCTGGGAGCTCTTCTACTTACCCCCCCCCCAGCCTGGTGCTGCCCGAAACGGGCCTGCGAGGGTCTTTCCAAGCCTTCTGGAGGTCACCAGAGGGCCTCCCTGTGAACCATAAGTGACTTCTGGTTCATAGGAAGGCCCTTTTGGGGCCTCCAAAAGGCCCAGGAAGGCCCGTTTGGGGCAGCGCCAGTTGTGGGGTAAGTGATGGAGGCCTGAAACAAACATTTTCCCCTTACCCAAAGGGGCCTTTTTTCATATACTGCGGTCCCGCAATATAGTGGGACTGCAGTTTATGAACCTTGAATGGGTGGGGGACCACTGTAATCATTTGTGAAGATTAAGAGCGCAATCCTATACCTCAGGGGTTCCCAAAGTCTTTTGACTTGCTGGCCACAGGTCACGGTTCCCTGACGCAGTAGGACTGCCATATTCACAAAACCAGTACTCACAACCCACTGCATGGAAGCATAGACTATGCTAAGTACAGGTGGCTTAATGGGGACACACTTGGGGCCTGATGTCTCTAAGCTTCTAGGAAGTTAGAGAAGAAGCGGAGGGGGGTAGGGTGGCAGAGAAGACACCCTTGGCAAACAGGATGGCAGGAACCTTAATACTGGATTGCAGCCATTATTTTAAAATGGCCTCTGAATATTCTCAGGCAGCACTAGGCATGGGCTGTTCATTTCAGAAGCTACCAGTTCCAAAACAACACGTGGGAGCCCAGGTGGTGTTCGGAAGCCTCCGAAATGCAATCAGCCAATACCATACCTTGCTCTGCGCCCATACAGGGCTGAGCTCCAACAAGGAAGAAGCCTCCAAGGTCATTGTTCCTTCTCCCTGGCACTGGCCAATCAGACAGGGAGGTGAGATGCTGCATTTCCCTGCACAGCTCCTGATTGGCCAGCACCAGGGAGAAGGAACAATGACCTTGGAGGCTTCTTCCTTGTTGGAGCTCAGCCCCGCGTGGGTGCAGAGCAAGGTAAGGGACTACCTCATTGTGTTTCGGATGTTTCAGAATACCAGCAGGGCTATTCCAGACATGATGTACAATTTTTCTGTTTTATTTTTATTTCTAAGGATAACTGACATCATCTAAAGATAATGAATCCTTAGAGGGTTAGAGGCACAGTGACACATACACCTTTCTCCACCATTTTTTTAAATCTTCTGTTTCTTAATACAGTGGTACCTCAGTTTACGAATTTAATCCATTCCAAATGTATGCTCTTAAGTCGAACTACTCTTAAGTCGGGGTACCTATTTTAAAAATTGAAAAAATAAGTTAAAATATATATATATATATATTTGTAAGTCAAGCAGACCATATCTAAAATTTGTAAGGCGCCAGTTAAAACGCCAGCAGTTTTACATTCTTAAGTCGAATTGCACTTAAGTTGAGCTGCTCTTAAGTCGGGGCACCACTGCAGTTATCTCGCATTTTCAGTGGATGGAATAGATGGATGGATGGATGGATGGATGGATGGATAGAGAGATAGATGGGAAGCTTCTCAAATCATGTCCTCTTCCAACCCCTAACTCGCCAATAGAATTAATATAAAACAAAACCTGGTAGCCCTCATGACTGGTTACAGTAAAGTCCACAGGGCTATTAAAATAATGCTTCCAAATTACTTCAGCCAATTAATTTGCAAACCATATAGAATGAATTTTTAGGCTGGCTTTCCACATAGCCATGCAGTAGAAAAGCAGGGTCATTTTAAGAGCTGCTAATAATGGTTAAAAGCTAAGAAACAAAAGAATTGGAATAATGGTCACATCTGAAAACAGACAGTGATAAATTGCTCTTCCTGGCATCTCGGCTATTTAAAATTCATTATTGTGAAAATGAACTGGGAATACTTATCTGCCTTTGAAAATTACTTGGGTTACTCCAGAGAAGATAAAAGGAGCAGGGGCAGACTAATTTTAAGTTTTAATATGGCCAACATTTACAGCAACCTTCCCCATATGGTACATTTCAGATGTTATGGTCTAGTTTTTTCAGTCCTGGGTTACATAACAAATAGTCAGGCATTATGGGATTTGCAATGCAAAATATATAAAGGACACAAGATTGGAGAAGACACATCTTTATTGTATATAACTTGTTTTCATTGTTCAATGTGTTCTACATGACCTTTGCTCTTCTCATAAAGAACACTGTAAACCAGTAGGAAGGACTGGAAAGATCAGAATGAGGCTGAATGATGGTAGTTTTCTTTGTGGTTCTTGGGGAAAGTTTGCAGTAAGATATAAATCAATATCTTTTGCTACATATAGTTAATAGATACACTGTTACAATAGGACCCCCTAATCTGCAGAATTGGTATCCACATTTTCAGTTACCTGTGGTTTATTCACACTTGTTGAAAAGCAACCTCAACAATTGCTTTGTGTTTGTCTGAGAAGTTGTCAACTAATGAATAAAAGGAGTTGGCTTCTTGGATTTTTCCGTTGCATGGTATCCTCTAGACCAGTGGTGGTGAACCTTCGGCACTCCAGATGTTTTGGACAACTCCCAGAATTCCGAGCCTAGATTGCCAGTGACAAAGGTCTATGAGACAAAGGACTGTGAGAGTTGTGGTCCAAGACATCTGGAGTGCCGAAGGTTCACCACCACCGCTCTTGACCATCTTGACTGCTGCCATTGGTGTTAACAACATTCAGGCTGCCCTTTGAATTCACATACAGTACATCATGGCTACCTTATCAGTTGTCCAAACACATCGAGCCTCAAACTCACCCACATGAGCTTCTTCTTCTTTAGAGGAGAGTTATCTTCCTTTGAAAATATTTTCCGAGGCCAGAACAGAAGAAATTGATCCAATCTCTCATGGGACAATTAGTCAGCACAGGCCAGTGTGTTACCTCAAAGCATCATTGCTTGCTGGCTATTCATAGGGTTCTTTTTAGGTGTTTTGTGATTATTGATTATCTTTATTGATTTCTGATTTGATTATATTTTTATAATGTTATATATTTTGTAATTTGTTGCTGCTGGATAGATAGATAGATAGATAGATAGATAGATAGATAGATAGATAGATAGATAGATAGATAGATAGAGAGAGAGAGAGAGAGAGAGAGAGAGAGAGAGAGAGAGAGAGAGAGAGAGACAACACACGACCTGGGTTCAATCCCAGGTAGCTGGCTCAAGGTTCACTCAGCCTTCCATCCTTCCGAGGTCGGTAAAATGAGTACCCAGCTTGCGGGGGGGGGGGCAATGTGTAGCCTGCACACTGTAATTAAAATTGTAAACCGCCCAGAGACTACTTGTAGAGGTATGGGGCAGTATATAAGCAGAACACTTTTTTGCTTTGCTTTATACAAATTCCCATAGGAATGCATTTAAAACCGTGTGATCCCATTTTATGTTGTACGGATTCTCCCCATAGGCAATTCTGTTAAGCAAATTTTCCCTATCTCCGGATTTTTTTTTGGTGTACAAATTTTATGTTATACAAGCTATTTGTTATACAAGGGTCCACTGTATTTTGTAATTTGTGACTGCTCTAAACTGACCGGAGTTGTCCAGAAGATGAGCAGTAAACAAATGTAAAAATGAATGAATGAATGAATGAATGAATGAATGAATGAATGAATGAATGAATGAATGAATGAATGAATGAATGAATTGGTAGCAACCTTGGAGCAGAAGGTGTGTGGAATCCTAGAATAATGGAGCTGGAAGGGGCCCATCAGGCCTCTACATCCAGCCCTTTGCCCCATATAGGAACCCAAATCAACGTCCATCTGGCATATAGCTAACTTTCTCTCGAATGCCTCCACTGCTGGAATGCTCACTACTTCCTGAGGTCAATGGTTCCACTGTCCTATTGCTCTAACTAATATTTAGGAGTGTGTGTGTGTGTGTGTGTGTGTCTGTGTCTGTGTGTGTCTGTGTGTGTTGGGGAACCTATGAAGAGGAGGAGGAGTGTATACACCCACTCAGGTGTGGACCTTAAACCTTGGTGCCTAATAGTGGGCCATGGCCTTGGGGGTTGGGGATCCCTGATCCACAACATATTCAAGATCCTTCTCACACATGGTATTACTGAGTCAAGTATCCTTCTTTTTGTAACTGTGCATTTGGTTTCTTTTTCCTAGGTGAGGAACATTGTACATATCGCTGTTGAATTTTATTCTATTTGTTTTCCAGCCAGGTGCTCAAGCTTATTGAGAACTCTTTGAATGTTGTTCCTGTTTCCCTGTTTTCCTATTAGTGATTCCACCCAATGTTGTTGAATAAGGCTGCAAACTAGATGGATGGGTAATGTAAAAAAGATCACAGGGACTGGCATCGATTAGAATAGAGCAAAATGGAAGTTTCTGGAAGCAAAAAGGGGGAGAGCTATTTGCAACACAGTGAGCTATAGAAGAAGAAGAAGAAGAAGAAGAAGAAGAAGAAGAAGAAGAAGAAGAAGAAGAAGAAGAAGATGATGATGATGATGATGATGATGATGATGATGATGATGATGATGATGATGATGATGATAGAGGAGGCAAAGGAGGTGGAGTGGAACGGGGCAGTGAAGGAAGGCAAAGGAGGAAGGGACTGAAGCCAAATGCCAGATAGTGAATGGGGGAAGATAAACCAGGTTAGAAAAAGGACCTGAAATGTGAGTAATGCCTTGCCTGAGGTGGCATGTGTATTTGCTTCATATGTTAGGGACTAAATATTGAAATGAAGCTGCAGTGGAGGATTGAGGAGATTGCAGCATTAACATTTAGAGTGTGTGAGAAATTTGTTCTGTTGATTGTTGTTTTTCTAAATAGCCTACTACTCACCTCCTGCACTGAGTATAGGGCTGGACACAATTTGGTAATCTGTGTATCTCCAGTACTGCAACATATTCTATGAAAGGAAGAAAGAAGCTCAATAACATATGCATAGGTGGGACCTGAGGGGAGGAAAAAGAAGGGTATCTGCAGAAACAGACTTGGACAGACCAAGCCTTCTCTATCAGTATTATCCATGACAACGGTTCCCTCCTGATCCCTTCTTTGAACCAGAATACAGAAGGACCCTGGTATCCACTGGGGATTGGTTCCAGGCCTTCCCGTGGATAATGAAAACTGTGGATAAGAGAGAATGCCTGCCCACCCACCTCCATACTGCTATTTTGAGACAGTAGCTTGCTTTATGACTGTTGTTTTGAGACAGTAGCTTGCTTTACGGCTGCTGTTTGTGACAGTAGCTTGTTTTACAGCTGCTGTTTGTGGCAACAGCTTGCTTTGTGGCTGCTGAATTATTTTTTTATTTTTCCTCTGACAACCATGGATAACTGAATCAGTGGATAATGAATCAGTGGATATGGGGGTCCTACTGTATTCCTGCTGGGGAATGGGGGTCTTACATATTATATGTTACAGTATATCCTAGCTAATTCCTTTAAAAGAAGCAGTGTGGTGTAGTGGGTAAAGTGATGAACTAGGACTCAGAAGAGCTAGGTTTGGAAGCTTGTTCAGCCATAGAATCCCACTGCAAAAGAGGCAGTGGTACAATGACTCCTCAAAGATTTAGTATATCTTGGACACTGTACTAGGTGACACTCAAGCTAACCTTTGTTAGTACTGCTCAGAAGGTGGTAATGCTAAACCCCTACAAAACTTTACCTGTCCTGAAAACTGTATGATGAGACAGTCCAAAATGAAACAAGAGACATTGCTGTAAGACGTGACTCCGAGATTGGAAAGCACTCAGTCAGCCTTGGGGAAGGGCAAGGGCAAGTACAAATAGCATTATTACTGATGACACAGCTAGATTAAAACCAAAAGGATGTCTAGTGGTTGATAAACACATAAGAGAAAGGAAAGTCCTATGCTGTGGAACACATGAAACTGGAATATAGAACATGAGATATATGAGTCAAAACAAAAAGCAAAAAGCAAAGCAAAGTGGAATAAAGTGGACAGAGGGACGATCTTCTTGGTCTGACAAAATACCAGAACTAGGGGACATCCATTTAAATTAAGGGTTGAGAGAGTGAGAACAGACAAAAGAATTTTTTTTTTACCCAGCATGTTGTTAGTCCGTGGAACTCCCTTCCATGGGATGTGGTGATGGCATTTGGCCTGGATGCCTTTAAAAGGGGATTGGACAGATTCCTGGAGGAAAAGTCCATCACAGGTTACAAACCATGATGGAGATGTGTCATCTCCAGGCTTAAAACCAGGGTACTTCAAGGACGAGATGCAGGGGAGTGCTATCAGGAGACAGATATCTAGTCTCATGCACTCCCAGAGGCATTTGGTGGGGCCACTGTAAGATACAGAAAACTGTACTAGATGAGCCATTGGCCTGATCCAGCATGACTCTTCTTATGTTCTTATGTTTATATACTGCCACATAATGCTTTTAAAGCACTCTCTGGGCAGTTTACAATTTATTTATGCAAGTTACAATCCTCCCCAATCCACTGAGCTGGGCACTCATTTTGCTGACCTCTGAAGGATGGAAGGCTGAGTGAACCTTGACCCGTGTACCTGGAATTGAACCCCAGGTCCTGACCACAGTTTTAGCCGCAGTACAGCCGTTTAACCACCGCACCATGAGGCAAACTGGAAACAGTAAAGCAATAAATGGAACATATG
Source organism: Phrynocephalus versicolor (assembly GCA_023846285.1). Classification (NCBI taxonomy): domain Eukaryota; kingdom Metazoa; phylum Chordata; class Lepidosauria; order Squamata; family Agamidae; genus Phrynocephalus; species Phrynocephalus versicolor. Next base: position 35,233,711 of record JAHTLZ010000122.1, on the reverse strand, counting down.
TTTTCAGCCCAACAAAAACAAAGTATTCTACTCTGGAAATGACAAAATCCAGAAGAAATGAAGTGGCTCTGATACTCAGGCAAGAGGTAGCATAGGGGCTATAATGCAAGCTCTGGCCACATAATATCAGTCAGACTCTATGGAGTACCTATCAACATAAAACTCATTCAAATCTATGGCCCAACTATAGATCCTGAAGAAAATGAAATTGAAAGCTTTTGTGCAAGTATCCAAGAGGAAATGGATGACACACTAAAACAAGACATGCTTATAATTATGGCCTATTGGAGTGCGAAAGTAAGGAATATTGGAAATTTTGGCCTAAGGGTCAGAGATGAAGTACGATAACAACTCAAAATTACATGAAGCAAACAATCTCCCCCCACCCCAATTCCATCTCAGGCATCCTCAAAAGCAGAGGAAGGGAAGGCAATGAGGCTGTCTACCAGCTCCCTCCCTCTGGGAAGAAAGGAAGAATGGCTGGTGGGTAGGTGCTGGCAGGCAGTTCAGCCTCCTCTTGTGTCCTGCACACCAGCCATGAAGTCTGTGAAGATTCTCAGTCATCCAGGTGAGTTTATTTGGAAGTTGAGTTGTGGCAACTGGACTTCCTTTCTTGAGAGACTGAAACATTTCACTACTCATCCAAGCAGCTTCGTCAATCTGAGGAAAGTTAGTGGCAAGTCCTCCACCTTGATTTCACACACCCCTGGTCTGAATAGGCTCATAAGTTGGACAATGGCCTGAATGGGCTTGTTAGGTGGACTATCTAATCAGCCTATTCAGGCCTTTGTCCACCTTATGAGCCTATTCATAGGGTGTGCATGAAATGGTGAACTATAAAATGGAGGCCTCACCACTAACTTTCCTCAGGCTGATGAAGCTGCTTGGATGAAGAGTGAAACGTTTCACTCTCTCAAGAAGTCCAGTTGCCAAGACTTGACTTCCAGACCAGCCATGAAGGTTTTCAAAGGTGCGCATAGGTTAAGGGTTTGTTCTATTTTTCTATATATTTATTATTTTCTTTTATTTGTTTTTACTGTATTCATCTTCAGATTTTGTATTTTCTTTATTATTTTATATTATATTACAGTATTTTAATCATTTTATATGAGTATTTTTGGACAGTATAGCGAATTGTTTGAGCTTCCATTGCTTCTTTGCTTTGATATACAACTGCTTTGGATTACAAGCATGTTTCTGGAAGAAATTATGCTCCTAAACCAGGATTTTACTGTACACAATTCAAGCAACATGTGGCCAGTATAGAAATCACATAGACTATGTAATGAGCAGGATAAGGTGGATTTTCTCTGCCACAACAAGACCAGGAACAAATTGTGGTACTGATCATGAACTGTTAGTATCCAACATTCAAGTAAAGCTGAAATGAACATTGAAAGAATTGGAATGCCAAAATATAATTTAAACGACATATTTCATGAATTTAAAGTCCACATCAGGAATATACTGTTCTAAATCCATGATGCCCCTTGCTAAAAGCTAAAAACATTTTTGGGTCAAACTGCTTCCATGTGACCTCACTGTAATCAGCTTTATTTTTATGAAGCTTTCACAAGGAGGCATTCAATACCTTAGCTGTTCTGATTTACTTCTGGAAGGGAAATCCTCCTGCAAGTGGGACATCCTCACATTAATGCGGCAGCGTGAAGTAGGATTCCAGCCAAAATTATTTTGGGTTTCTTGGGACCAGAGCTTGATTAACCAAGTCGGGTCATGAATCAACTCCAGAACCTGAATTTTTGATGAGCTAACAATCTGTGTCACTCTGACACCATTTCGCATGCTATAAATTAAGGGATGGAAGATAACTCATTAGTTAATTAATGAATGACCCAGGATTAAGTGTATTATGCCAGTGGCACGATAATCCCCCCCATATTAAATGTTTTAATATAAAGTTGATTGAGATTGACTTTGCAAAGTGTTTTAAATCATGGATAATAATTAGAATCTGCTATTAAATTCTCGCTTTAAAATTTGCAATTTTCTTTATGGAAGTAATTGCAATAATGCAGAATTTATGACCTGCTAAAATTAAATTAGAGTGCATGGGGAAAGATATTGGAATTATACCATTAAACATAAATAGCAGATTGATAAATATAAGTAGGATAAAACCAGATGTGTTTCTCATAAGACAAATTTGGAAGATATGGGCTAATCCAAGCGACCATTGTACCATGATGCAAATTTCCTATGACTTTCTATCCGTCACAAAGAATTTCTGTCAGCCCAAGGTTCTGAAATAATAAAAGAATATGTTTCTTCCAAAATAGTTGACATATACATTTTAATTTACATCATTCTTTTAAATCTCCAAACTGATGGGAACTAAATAATCTTTTGTCTCAAGAAGAAATACATACA
>JAHTLZ010000122.1:35212035-35230823 GCA_023846285.1 Phrynocephalus versicolor | reverse complement strand
TGATCTGGTACCTCCTCCAGTTCAACAGCAGGGAATGCATATAGGCAAACATGGAGTGACCAGCCTGATTTGGGTGCCCTGTTTCTCTGGAGACCCAAAGGGGCTGCCCCGGTCACCCAGCTCTTTGACTGGCTGTGCTCGCAGGGAGATCTTGTAGCTGGTCTGAGCACTTATCCTGATGCTTAACACTGTGGTTAAAGCATGACTCATTCATTTTGCACATTAAAAATGGAACAGAACATGATTTGCCCCCCCCCCCCCCGGGCAAGTCTTATTGAATTAAATGTGAAATTATGAAATTGAAGAGCATGTCCATTTCTAGCCTTCCAAGCACATGGCATTCATGGTATTTAAACAGTCCGCCTGCACTACACGCCGGGTTAGGCGCACACCATCCTTTTCCTTTTATAAGATGGTGAAGAAATCACATGAGAGCGGGGAGTATTTTTCATGCAGGTTTTTTTTCTTCTGGATATGAAAAGCATTACCTCTTGGGCCACTTGAAGTGATGGCGTCCATTCAGAATGGCTGTCAATTTGTTCCCCATTCAGAAACAGCACTGCTCACGCTCTGAAATGGCTTCATTTAACTATTATGTTACCTTGCCATCGGGAAATGTGTCCAAACGCTGCTGCCGTCCTCGTTATATAAGTCACGGTTGACTAGATTTTGTAACATGGAACACTCCTCCCAGGCTGTTGGGGACTGGGCAGCCAACTAGCTATGAGGACAAATTCACAGCCGAAAGGGCTGTGTGTGTCTTTGGGGAGTTATTTCAATCCCACAGAACATCTGCTTCCACACCAAAAATATTTGTGTGTGTGTGGGGGGGAAACAAACAATAACGGAGCATCATTTTCTGTAATATGTTCATAAGAGATTGCAGTTTCAACCAAGGTATAGATCTAGCTAATGCTGGAAACCAGGTGTTACATGCAACAGAGAGCTTGACAACATTGCCTCATATGAAATGACTTCCATTTGTTACTGTAGAGTCCTCTGAGGTCTGAGGACCCTGGGGCCAAGTTCTCGGTGTGTGTGAGGAGAGGAGTCAAGCAAGCGCGAAAGCTGAGGTGTTCTATTTGATTCCATTCATTATTTTGGCACAGCATTAGAAATCTTCGCTCGGGTTCCACAAACGCACCTTGAATAAGGAGGCAGATCTTTGCAGATAAGAATTGTTGCTTTCATCAAGTCGTCTCTGACTGTGTTCAGTTCTGTGCGCCTCAGCTTAAAAAAGATGTTGACAACCTCAAGCGGGTGCAGAGGAGGGCGACCAGGATGGTTGAGGGTCTGGAGGAAATGTCTTATGAGGAACGGCTTAGGGAACTGGGAATGTTTAGCCTCTCTAAAAGAAGACTGAGAGGGGATATGATAGCTATGTTTAAATATTTGAAAGGATGTCATATTGAAGAGAGAACAGATTTGTTTTCCATGGCTTCAGAGACTAGGACTCAGGGCAATGGTTTCAAACTACAGGAAAAGAGATTCCATTTGAACATTCGGAAGAACTTCATGATAGTTAGAGCTATTCGGCAGTGGAATATGCTGCCACAAAGGGTGGTGGAGTCTCCTTCTTTGGAGGTTTTTAATCAGAGGCTGGATGGCCGTCTGTCGGAAATACTGTGATGGGCTTCCTGTGTGGCAGGGGGTTGGACTAGATGGCCCTTGAGGTCTCTTCCAACTCTATGGTTCTATGATTCTATGATTCTATGATTCTCAATGTAAAGAAAAATAAAATCATAACCTGCAAGTTCCTGGCTGGTGCAATGTTCCAGAATCCAGACAATCATCCACAATCCAGCAAGGAGAATGAGGGAGAGTGAGCCACCATTGGCTCACTTGTAATCATGTGACCTGCTTCACTGCTTGTATACCAAGACACTGCTTGTTGATCAAAGCAAAATTTAGAAGAAATGTTTGCTTGTCTTGCAAAACACTCTTAAACCAAAGTATAACTATACAGTATTTGAGAATAAGAAAATTAAAGTGCCTACTTTCCTGCTTAAGTACTTGATTATTTAGTTGCTTCTTTACATACATTTGTATACACCTTACAATGTGGGTATTTTCTGCAGAGACCTTGGGGGCTGTTTCAGATAATCACAGAGGCAACAAGTGCACTGACATGACACACAAAGCTGCAAAGAGATGCACTTCAGAATTGTGTATCTGTCTGATTGCTACAGTCCACATGATCTGTTTAAAATACAGTGTTTAAAACAACTGGAACTTGCTATATAGATAACATGCATCATACTTTCTTTCAGTAAAGGCTGATATAATGTTCAAAGTGTAAAGGTAATTTTATAGGCAGATCTGTGCTCCAGTAAGCCTTCTATTACATAACTGATCATGCAGCCATTTGTGTGACAGGTCTCATGTGCGCAACAGGATAGGAGTTGTGGTTTCGAACACATGGGCACTCAGGTTGTGTTAATCCATCTCAAAAGTATCCTGTGACCTGTATCAGGTTAGGTTCAAACCTTTTCCCGACATAAAGAAATTTGGAAAATGACCATAAGTACATTTTCTCTAGTCTGTGGAGTTTCTAAGTCATCCAGGTGAGGTCATCTGAGAGTTGAGTCATGGCAACTGCACTTCTTTTCTTGTGGGACTGAAATGTTTTGCTACTCATTCAAGTAGCAGATGTACAGTATTCTCTCTTGTTGCCATAGGTGCTGATTGGTTTTAGACAATACACCTACAAGAAAAATACAAGAGGCAAATCATACAAGAGGGACATTCTTCTCCCTCTCACAAAATACCAGCACTTGGGGACATCCACTCAAATTGAGGGTTGGGAGAGTGAGATCAGACTAAAGAATTTTTTTTTTACCCAGTGTGTTGTTAGTCTGTGGAACTCCCTGCCACAAGATGTGGCGATGGCATATGGCCTGGATGCCTTCAAAAGGGGATTGGACAGATTCCTGGAGGAGAAGTACATCACAGGTTACAAACCATGATGGAGATGTGTAATCTCTAGGCTTAAAACCGGGGTACTTCAAGGGCCAGATGCAGGGAAGTGGTATCAGGAGACAGATATCTAGTCTTGTGGGCTCCCAGAGGCATTTGGCGGAGCCACTGTGAGATACAGGAAGTTGGACTAGATGGGCATTTGTCCTGATCCAGCAGGGCTCTTCTTATGTTCTTATGTTCTTATCATTTTAATTATAACTTTATAGATACTGTATGTACTCCATACTTTCAGCCAAATGGCTCCTAATATCCAGTCTAATCATTTCCCTACGAGAAACTACACATTGTCTGAAATCCTCTTGCTTGTAATGTCAGTAGTAGTCACAAAGCACTGCTGACTAAAGGACTCCTTTGGACATTTGGTGCAAGTAACGTTGTCACATTGCATATGAGTTGCATGGACCCTGACATCACCAAAGGCAGTGTTTAATGTGTTGATGCTTATGACATCATTTCTGCTGTGTACATAGAGCTGCATGGCAGGATTTCATGCCAGTACCTTAAAAATGCAGCATGTTCTCTATTTAAAAAAATTAAAATAAATAAAAAGTAAGCATAGGGACCTGGTATACATTGGGCCTTAGTGTGGGAAGTATAAAGATGACCAACTCCCTGTTGAGGTCTTGTTCCTGACCCTACCCATAGCTGCAATTTCCATACAAAAGCTATTCTGCTTTTCCTTACAGAGATTCATAAGAACATAAGAACATAAGAAGAGCCATAAGAACATAAGAAGAGCCATTCCCCTCATGGGAGACCTTGATCTGGGTTGTGACCATAGTGGAGGCAATGAGTTAAATCCCCTTCCTCACCTACTAGTATCCTTATTCAAATCAGGCGTCTTGGTATTCCTTATACATAAAGAAAAACAAAACAAAACTCGGAAGCCTGCTGTGTTATTACACGGCATTGTTTTGACCTTAAAAAAAGAAAGCCAAGAGCTGTTCAGTGGTTGTAGCATCATCAGGGGGACAAACACTTTGGCCATCTGTTGACTGGAGAACAGCAGGGTGTCTTGAACGGCTCTTTGCTGAAGAATAGATGGGATATGTCCTCCTTTTTCCCCTCTGAGTTTCTGGCAAATGATCACCACCTCCTGTAGTTTCTACTGCCATTTGTTGGTTTTGTTGTCTTTTCAGTCCATATTAGCACCAGAGTGATGATTTGTTGCCTTTCAGTTTAATGCTTCTTATTAGGCTCTTTTCATTGGCACACTCACACGCCCAGTTAAAAATAAATAATTGCTCGTTAAGTCTGATTCCTCTATCTGCATCATCAGGAATGAGTTGCACTTCTTCTGGCCGGCTCTACTTCATGCAAAAGTGTGTCTGTATATATGACTCATTCACATCAGGAACATGCACCCTCCTGTGATTCTGTATAGACTGGAGCAGAGATGGACAGCTACTACAGGCCCGAGAGCCAAATCCCATCCTCTAAACCTGCTAAGGCACAAACTGATCTGCCACTGGAACCAGCACAGCCACAGCAAATGTGTACAGTAGGACCCACATATCTGTGGGGGAGGGAGTTGCTTCTGCCTTCCTGCCTCCCACGGATACTGAAATAGCAAACGCTAAATATATAGTACAGTACAGTAAAGGGGGTGGGGGAACCCAGAAAAAAACACTTTAACATGCATTAAAGCAAAAGCAAAGTGTTCTGCTTATATATACCATCCCATAGCTCTTCAAGCACTCTCTGGGCAGTTTACAGTTTAATTATGCAGGCTACACATTGCCACCGCCCCACAGCAAGCTTGGTACTTATTTTACCACCCTTGGAAGGATGGATGGCTGAGTCAACCATGAGCCAGCTACCTGGGATTGAACCTCAGGTCATGAGCAGTTTTAGCTGCAGTAGAGGCATTTAACCATTGTGCCACAGGGCTCCTCCATTACCAGAAGTGGCCACTAGAGAGGCACCAGATATCATGCTATGTATAATATTTTCAGACCACCAATAAGTGAAACTGAATGTGCAGATATTGTATTATCCTTTTGTTGTTGTTGTTAAACTGGCATGTGCAGAGAATCTCTTGTAAAAGAGTAAGGCTGATACTTCACGTCCATCTCATCGCTGTTCGCGGTCCTGCTTGGGACCGGTACGAAGTAATCTTACCACACGTCCATTGCGAGATTAGGGGAGTTCGTCCTGACCATGCCCCCTGAACTGCAATTTAAGCAGGATGAGTAATTCCCCTCCCTGGCCTCGGGAATCTGCTCGTCATGCTTCTTGTTCCAAGATGAGAGCCCGTGAAGTCATGCTCATCACGGAATGAGTGATGATAGGAGCAGAACCCATCTAGTGGCAGGAGCGTGAAGCGACATTCACCAGTAAATTCCTTATGGAGTTAGCAATGCAGTGAATAGCTTGTAAAAGACGAATGCATCGAAGTTTGCTCCATAACACATTGAAGGCAAGGCTTTGGAGAATCAAAACATTGAAAAATGGAAGGTCAGGCCAGAAAAAAAAAAAACGGAGAACCAAGGCATGGAATTTCACATCTCATCACCAAACAAGGACGTGCATTAACAGTCATGCCGGTATCATCAATCACACCCGTGCGTACATGGGAACAGGGACAAAACTGGAAGAAGACCATGTGACCCTGACTGACATCAACACGCAACGAACTTCCTCCCGGGACGAGAATGGACGTGAAGTAACCGTCTAATGTTCAACTGCCTTGTTAGGGGCACGAATATGCCTGTATGCAAGCAGGACCCAATGGGTTCCTCCCATCCATCTCTTTCGCCTTCCCTGACCTTATTGGTTGCACCCGCCTTATTAAGAATGCCCAGTTTGGTGGAAAAGGGGGAGGGAGAACCCCCCTCAACTTCTAAACTGGGATGATGGTCCTGAGAAACTTTTCGGTAGCTACCGTATGGTTCAGCTCTGAGATCAGAGGTTGGCAACATCTTGCTTGAAGCACTGCGAAATCTATTTTCAGTGCTTTTGTCATCACAAGTGGGACCTGTAATGACATGTTACAGGACGTAGTGCTCCTCTTCAGTGTGCCAGCCAACCAGGGCAGTCTCTTCTGTTCCCTCCCTCTGATACACACCACTATATTTATCCTCTCCAACAGACACTTGGTGTGCTCTGGTCACTGAGCATGCGTAGAACTCTTGGGGTTATTCATTGGGCTTTCCTTCCCATTACAGGTTTTCCCCTACTTAACTTTTAAAAGATTTCTGCCAAGTTTGGGGCCCATCCAAGCCCTCTGAGACCCCCCCCTCGCATATCAGGGGTGGGGACACAAGTCGTGGGACCTGCAAGTCAAACTTAAGTTGCACCAGCAACTCAACTTGGTTCCCCACCCCCAAATGGTTTGGACTCAAATGGTGAGAACCACCCACCCCTCTTTCTCTCATTTTTCCCTGGGGGGGGGGGAAGCTTGCTTTTAATCGGGACTTGAACTTTGAGCTTGGCATTCAGGATTTGATACCAACGACTCAGACTTGTGACTCAGATCCCAAGACTTGCCAACATGCTTGTCATATAAATAGATGCTGGTGTTTCATCTGCTTAGCTTAAGGATGGAAACCAGGGAAAGAATTCACTCTAGTACTGTACATGTGATGACATTAAGGACAAATACTGGAGTTGACTTTGGTTTAGGAACTCAAAAGCCTCCCCCCCCCCAAAAAAAAAAAATCAGGCAACTTCCTACGCCCTGCACAAACTAACCAGAACTTTTGAGGTGTGAACAAACCTTTGGATTAGATGAAAAGAAGCATTGAAGCATATTATCAAAGGCAGCTGTTCAGTAGGAGGAGGTGGAAATGTCTTCAGTGGAAACACAGCAGTTTCCTATGCACAAACTACTATTTTCGTTGTCCATTAATATGCAGATCCTGAAAAATTAAACCAGATCTCAAAGGAGAAAAGTGAAGCAGAATGATCTCCTGCCAAGCAACAATAGTATTTTTGTCATCAAATGTTCCTGGGTTGTATGAAAAACTGGCACCAATATGCGCATCCCGGCTGAATCCCAGTGAAATCGGTTTGCATTTTTGTTCTCAACCTTCGGACAGTTATTTAAAGATTCTGTTTTGGACAGGGGCCTGGTTGTCTCATTCTGTGCCTTTGGATACAAGAAGGAGGTGGAAATTCCCTCACACTAAGAACTTTTTTTTCCTGCCACTAAATTTTGTGCAGAACTTGAGACTGGCTTCAGAAAATGTCTCGTGACTCAAAATCCCTTCTTTTAACAGTGATATATCTGGAAGTTGAGTCATGGCTACTGGACTTCTTTTTCTTGAGAAATAGAAATGTTCCGCTGTTCATCCAAACAGCTCCATCAGCTAGCATGAAGCTCTTTGGATGAGGAGTGTAACGTTTCAGTCTCTCAAGCAAAGAAGTCCAGTAGCCATGACTCAACTTCCAGATAAACTCACCTGGATGACTGAGAATCTTCACAGATGAATAAAGGACCACCATTTTTTTTTTGTCAGTAGGGGCATTTGAAAAACAGACAGACAGAGAAAGAGTTTGTGGCCAAAACCAAACAAAAACGTATTTGGCACAACAAACTTGTATTTTGCATTAAAATCTCCTGTGCATAATACAAGATTGTATGTGCAAGGCATGGGTGGTTTTAGAAAGAAAACTTCCATAATTTTTTCCCAAGAGGGAAACATGTGAGCCCTCTTGTAATCTTACAGGGGGAGGGGGACATACTTTTGACATTTTCATTCTGTTTTGCAAGAGCAAAATATGTAGATTTGTTTCCCTTGTATGGATATAGTGGGAGGAAGAGAAGTGCAAGCTGCCTTGAGCTCCTTAGAAGCAAGGGAAGATGAAAATGTATGTAAATAAAAAATTGCACCAGTTGATCAGAACTCAGCTAACATGTTGGATAACAGCAAAACAATGCAGGGGGGAAACTCATCATGTTGATTTCTGCTGCATGTGTAATATTGTTTGGTTCAGCTGTAACTTAAGGGCTCAATCACATGTGCCAAACAAACCCCAGTTATATCAATTCTTCTGTTAATTAAATTGTTCTATAAATTTCTGTTCACATGATACATAGGTAATATCAATTAATTTGGACAGACAATCAGTTTTTTCCCACCTCAGTTTTAGGTTTGTTTTAAAATGTACCGATCATGTATCACTCCAATCTTTATTGTTTCAATGTGCACGTGTGTGTTGCTATCAACTTGTTAACTTTGAGAATGGGTTGTGGTTTGAGGTGCTGTGGCTACTAAATGACTGCTGCACTTGTAGACTTTTAAAAAAATTAAAAGACATATTGAGAAACTGTAGCAGCAGCCACAGTGAGAAAAATGACATGAATACATTGCTCAGAAGGAGACAGCCTCCCTCACCCCTTGCAGCTGTAAGGAAGGAAAGGGGAAAGAGGACTTGATCAGAGAAAAGGGCTATTTCCTGCTTTGAACTATTTGAGATAAGAAAGAAAGGGCCATTTCATCTCTCTCTCTCTCTTTCTCTCTCTCTCTAAACCCTGCTCTTCATAAAAACTTGGAAATCTTTTAAAACCTGCTTCCTCCTAACAATGTAGTTCAAAAGAGAAAAGAAAAATATGAAAGCCAAGAACTGAGAGGAAGAGCTATGCATGGAAATAAGGCAAGGGGGACAAATAAGTAATGGGTGGAAGGGAAAACGGGAGGAGGAGAGAAGTAAAAGGGAGAAAGAAACCAGAATGTGGGGAAATGAATCAGGAAGTGAAAATTAAAAAGGGAAGGAAGGACTGCAGATGGCATACACCACCAGATTGTGCATTGACTAACAGTTGGAAGTGACAGGAAAATAGCAATATATTACTTATGAACTAGTTTTAAAAAGAGAAGAAAAAGTTCAGTGGGGAGCCAGGGTAGAAAATGACTTGCTTTTACAAGAAGATACAAGAAGCTTGCAGTACCAGTATAAATAGCAAGAAACGTACAAACTGAACTGACGGCCATGTGAACATGCCCAGCAGCATATATACAATGTGACAATATGCAGTATATGGATTACGTACGATATTCACTACTATCTGTTTTGGGTTGTTATAGTGTAAGCTGTTGTAACATTAAAATAATTGTTAAGTTTCATTTTTTAAAAAGGAAACATGGTATTTGCTAATGTTTCAAAAGTATTGTGTGTTGAACTCTCATTTGATGAGAATAGAATCAAGGAGATCATAGCATAACAAGCCAGTAGCTAATACAGACAAGGGGAATTGATTTGGAATAAGCAAAACAGGCCCATTCTCCTTGGAAATGTTTGCATTTTACTAATCAATACTACTTTTCTTCAACATAGGTCCCTCTTGGCAGCATTGTCATAATATGCCGCCAAACGAAAAAATTACAGCAGTAAAATCAGCATTTCATAATTTGGATACATCATAAAAAGGCTAGATGCACTGGGGAAAAACAATAATGCTGTGGAAAGCAGCAGGAAAGGAGCAAGACCCAATATGAAATGGGTTGCCTCCATAAAGGGAAGTCATAGGCTTGGTTGTTGAGGACAAGACATTTTGGAAATGACTCATTCCTAGGGTGGCAATAAGTCGGAGGCAACTTGGGCAGTTAGTTCATGTCCCATTCGTCCTTCCTTGCTGTCCCGCTTGGTACCGGTACAAAAACAAACAAACAACATCCGTAGCGTGATGGCAAAAAGTTGTCTCGACCATGCCCCCGGAACCGGGAACAGAGTGTGACAAGCCGTACCAGCCCCTGAGCTGGGGAACTCTCTTGTCACGGTTGGTTCCAGGTTCCTGTCCTGAGACAAAGGACTGTGTGGTAACAACTGTCACACAACAACCAGTGTCCACATAGTGGTCAGCGGCTGATGCGGCATTCTACATTAGTTTCCCTATGGGAAACGCCATGCAGTGCAAATGTTTATTAAAGAAAGTACTGAAAATTCTGTAGTTTTATTTACGATATTTTTAAAAAGGGATAAGAAAGCAAGACAAATTCAGAATTTGTCACGGAACAAGACCATGAAGTAAAAGTTGTCATGAGACAAGTAATCACGGCCGGGAATAGACAGAAACAGGGACTAAACAGGGACAAAACCACGTAACCGCAAACAACACTGTCATGGTACAAACGTAATCGCGGAACAAGGTAGGACGTGAAGTAACCGCCTTGGTAGCATTTAACAGCCGCAGTTCTTTATGAACACTTGTCAGTTCTGAAGTTCTGAAGTGCGAGGAGGTGTTTATTCCTAGAATTTATAATTAACTATTTTAGGACTAATCTACATTTATATTTGCCATGTAATAAGCTCCATTCTAAATGGGATCAGTTTAGAAATCACATGGCATTTGGGACGGTATGTGTGTCCTCCTGGGAAAATCTGAAAGATATTTTCAAGCTGTGCTGTATCCCATACAAGGGGACTGGACTGGCTTTTAACATCATGCCCTTCCAGGCTTGCTGCGGCTGTTGTGGTGAGGCAAGCAAGGGAAAGAGAGGGCCAGACTGCTTAGCCCTTTAGAAAGCTTGATTGCTTCTGTCCCTCGAAGAATGCTCCAGCTGTTCCCATTGGTGCCCATGGAATACACAACAGACATGGGGGTGTATGGTGTCACAGTGGTGCAAAAACAGCGATTCAGGTATGGATCGTCTGGATTCCACCTGCTTTGAGCATGAGATCTGCTCCAAAACAGTGCCAAATCAAAAGGCCGATTTGTACCCACAAAATACAGCACAGAAATAAGAGTTGCCTGGCATCGCAGTGGATTCCCCATGATTTTAACATGGGATCTGTAGTGATACAAACTATGCAACACATGGATTGTGTACAAGCATCGCTGAGTCCCAGGCATGTTCTGCATCTCTCTGTGTCTCTTGCCTGGGCTCAAGGCTTTTATTATTGACAGTAAACAAGCATCACATGGGGTGGAGTGAGAACCATTGACATTGGTTAGCCAGGGGTTAGAAGTCCTCCACCTGTTGGTGGGACAGCGGGACAGATTTGGCATTGTGCTGGGCTACCGCGCTCCCCGCAACCCTGCACAATCCCTCCCAGAGCTCACGGAGTTCATCGCCGCTGCCCTGTTGAGGTCCCCGCGCCTCTTGGTTGCGGGTGACTTCAACGTGCATGCGGAAGGTGGACTTTCCGGTGCAGCTCTGGAGTTCATGGAATCCATGGCTTCCATGGGTCTGTCCCAGCATGTTTTATGCCCCACCCATAGGTCTGGTCACACCCTAGATCTGGTGTTTACCTCCATGTCGGGGGACTCGTGTCTGGAGGTGGGGGACATTGTAGCCCTCCCTGTGTCATGGACAGACCACCACCTGCTCTCATTTTCCCTGTCGATTCCGGCCCCACCCCGCGGGGACCACCGGCCTTCCATCCTGGCCCGCCCCCGGAGGCTCATGGACCCTCAGTGGTTTGGTGAACTCTTCGGAGGGCTACCTGGTGGTATGACTGGCGCTCCGGTCGAGGATGTGGCTAACCTCTGGTATGAAACAGCTGCCCACACCATAGACCGGATCGCCCCCAAGCGCCTTCTCCGTTGCCGAGCCCGGTCTTCCCCTTGGTTCACGGGGGAGCTCAGGGTAATGAAGCAGGAGAGGAGGAGTCTAGAGCGCAGCTGGAGAAGAGACCGGACGGAATCAAGTAAGGCTGCGGTAGATGTCCAGACTAGTTGCTATATCAACGCGATCAGGGAGGCTAGGTCATCTTTTAACTCCCTGAGAATTGCTGAGGCCTCGAACCGCCAGGCGGAGCTCTTCCGGGTGGTTCGGGACCTCAGCAATCCTAGTCTGGCCAGGCCTCCTCCTACTGAGTTCAGTAGCGAGCAATTTGCAGCCTTTTTTCGAACTAAAATAGAGGCCATCCGTGCCGGCCTTGACTCCGGTTGCAGTGGTCCCGCCCCGCCATCCCCAGTTGCTGGTCCGCCTTCGTCGCCTCGGTTGGATGCGCTTGGGCCTGTTTCTGCTGTCGAGATCTCCAGAGCTATCGCGCATTGCCGGCCTGCCTCCACCCCTTTTGACCCTTGCCCTGCCTGGCTAATTAGAGCTGCCAGAGGGACTATGGCCGAATGGGCTTCTGTCATCGCCACCGCCTCCTTCAGCGAGGGGGTCTTTCCCTCTCGTCTGAAGGAGACGGTGGTAAAGCCCATTCTGAAAAAACCTGGCCTGGCGGTGGACGACTTATCAAATTATCGCCCAATCGCCAACGTCCCATTCATGGGCAAGGTGATCGAGAGGGTGGCGGCGGTCCGGCTGCAGTCATACCTGGAGGATCGGCAGTGCCTCGATCCTTGCCAGTCGGGGTTCAGGCCTCGCCGGGGTACCGAAACAGCTTTGGTCGCCCTGCAAGATGACCTTCTCCGGGAGGCCGACAGGGGTTGCTCTACCCTGTTGGTCCTCCTGGATCTGTCAGCGGCCTTTGATACCGTCGACCACGGTATCCTGTTGGACCGGCTCTCTGAGGTTGGAATCGGAGGCACTGCTCGCAGTTGGCTCCGTTCCTTCCTGGAGGGCCGTCCACAGTACGTGCAGCATGGGGGGGAGTTATCGGCCCCTTGGATTCTCCCTTGTGGGGTTCCACAGGGGTCGTCTCTGTCCCCCTTGCTGTTTAACATCTACGTAAGGCCGTTGGCGGGGGTCATCAGGAGTTTTGGAGTCTGCTGTCATCAGTACGCTGATGACACGCAGCTCTATCTCTCCTTTAACACCTCTGCTGTGGAAGCTGTGGAAGTCCTCGACGGGTGCCTGGAGGCCGTACTGGCTTGGGCCGGGGCGAACAGGCTTAGGCTCAACCCCGAGAAGACGGAGGTCATGTTCTTCGGGAGCTCGCCGTCGGGGTACGGTGGCCCTCTCCCCTGTCTGGGGGGAGTTTCCCTCCAGCTCGCGGAGAGGGCGCGGAATCTGGGTGTGCTCCTGGACCCGGCGCTCACCATGGAGGCCCAGGTGGCGTCAGTGACCAGGTCCGCCTATTACCATCTCCGTCGGATCGCCCAGATCCGCCCGTACCTCGACGCGAGCTCTCTGAGAACAGTGGTCCAAGCTCTGGTGATCTCGAGGCTGGACTACTGTAACGCCCTCTACATGGGGTTGCCCTTGACTCTTCTCCGGCATCTGCAGCGGGTCCAGAACGCAGCGGCCAGGCTGGTGGCTGGTGTGCGTCGTTATGACCACATCACCCCAGTTCTGGCCCGCCTGCACTGGCTGCCCGTTGCAGCCCGGATTAGATTCAAGGTCTTGGTTTTAGTTTATAAAACCCTCCATGGCTTGGGAACGGACTACCTGGCAGAGCGTATCGCTCAGCGATCAACCTCGGCCCGTCCCGTTCGGCAGGCGCAAGCGCACATGCTTCGGGTCGCCACCCCTCGTGAAGCCCGGAGGACGAGTACTCGGACCCGGGCTTTCTCTGTGGCGGCCCCCATCCCCAGTGAAGTGCGCTCTGCAGAGTCCCTGCTGGCCTTCCGGAAGGCGTTAAAGACCTACCTTTTCCGGGAGGCCTTTGGCAATCTTTAACTGGTTTTTTTTTCCCCTCCGCCATCGCAAACTATTTTATCTATCACTGTTTAGTCATTGAGGTGCTATTAGGTTTTAACCTTGTCTAGTGTTTTATTATTTGTCTTATTTATGTTTTTGTAATTTTTATGGCCATTGAGGCCCTGATGTCTTGTAAGCCGCTTAGAGTACACATTGTAGATAAGCGGGGTATAAATGCAACAAATAAATAAAATAAATAAAATATAGAAGAGGAAACTCTGCTGGAGGTCACATAGAGCCATGAATTCCATTGGTGGTGGGGGGGAGAGCTTATCTGAGGGCCGCAGGCAGCTGTTTGGCCTGCAACCCCCTCTCACAGGTTTCCTGGCTGATCTGAGGGGAGATACAGACCGAGCTGGATTCCTGAGTATATGGGCTTAGCTACAGAATCCATTACCCTCCATCCGGGGCCCTCCTGCTCAGATAGAGAGGTTAATGGCTCCCGAAGGCCTTACCTGTGCAGGCAGCTGGGGTCATGTCCTTTTCCCTAAGGCAGTGGTGGCGAACCTTTGGCACTCCAGGTGTTTTGGACCACAACTCCCAGAATTCCAAGCCTAGATTGCCAGTGACAAAGGACTGTGGGAGTTGTGGTCCAAAATATCTGGAGTGCCGAAGGTTCACCACCTCTGCCCTAAGGGGATTTCTCTACAGCAGGCATGTCCAAACTTCAGCTCTCCAGATGTTTTGGACCACAACTCCCACAGTCCTTTGTCATTGGCAATACAGGCATGGAATTCTGGGAGTTGTGGTCCAAAACATCAGGAGGGCCGACGTTTGGACATGCCTGCTCTACAGGGATTATCTCCAAACCACTTCTAATCTGTGGGCAGAGATGGCACCTATGACTGAGATTGTTTTAGGCATGATCTTACATAAAAACCAGGTGGATCCATGAGGGTCTGTGTTTCTGTTCCATTTATTTATTTATTTATTTTTGCCCAAAGACAATTGTTTGCTTCTCCAACCATACACTGGATGAGCCCACTGTCCCCTTATTTTATTTATTTATTTATTTGTTTGTTTGTTTATTTATTTTTACAACTTATATGCCACCCACTACCCAAAGGTCTCTGGGCGGCTTACAATAAAGAATTGAAACAGTTAAAACATCAAATATCAATAAATAATTAAAACAATAATAAAAACCTTATACTAAAATCATTACACTAAAATTGCCATCAGAGGACCCGCAGTCTATGTTGTATCAATTAAAAAAACTTCTGGAACAGGAAGGTTTTTACCTGCCACCGAAATGTCATCAATGTTGGTGCCAGGCGGATCTCATTTGGGAGGGCATTCCATAGCTTGGGGGCAGCTGCCGAGAACGCCCTGTGTCTACAAGCCATCCCTCTCACCTCCTTGAGGGATGGCTCTTTTAAGAGCCCCCCCGGCTCGATCTTCCTGTCAGGCTCCTTGTACGTTCCCATCCCTCCTTCCTTTCCCCTTCCCGGTGTCTCCTGTTACTGCTGCCTTCTCCCCCACCACTTCTATTGGTTACCTGAATAAGTAATTTGACACAACAGAGGTGTTTAGGTATGCAGAATTGACTGGGGTTCATACGCATGCTAAAATGAATAACCTTCTGATGGAACTGTTATTTATATCACTATCCAACCAGAAAGCACAATCCCCTGGCAAAGTAATCCATGTTTCTATTTGCATCATGGATACACCTTTTTAAATAATTAAAAGAAACAGTGTGTGATACAAGAGTATTTTTTCAGTGGGATCACACCCTCTGGATCAATGCCAGTCACTCCAGTTAAGGAGCCCACTAGAAATGTGGTACTGCCTACAAAGACCACAATATTCCTTTCTAAGCTACCACCTTGGGAGCCTGTGTGACTAGTTCAGAGAGTCTAGAACCATTCATGCACTTGCTGCTTCTTTCTAATCTTCAACTTTTTATGTAATGCAGGGATAGGACACTTGTGTTCCTCCAAATATCAACAACTAATAAATACACAGTAAATGAACCAAATAACATTTATAAAGAAGCAGTCAAACAGGGGAAGCACTCTCCCTGTGCCCACACACAGGTAGAAAATTGCAAAGTTAAAAGAAACATAGCCCAATTATCCCAAAACCAAGAGAAGCAGGCAAGCAAATAAAGGGAAGGGTCAAAGACTCTGCTAAAAAAACCTACAGTAATACCTTGGTTTACAAGCATAATTTGTTCCGGAAACATGCTTGTAAACCAAAATACTCGTATATCAAAGCAAATTTTCCCATACGAAATAGTGGAAACTCAGATGGTTCTGGGGCCCTATTCTGTGCACACAAAATGCCAAAACTCACAGAAGAAGTTGGCTAGACATCCACGTTCACATCTTGGTTTAAGTACCTGGCTGCAGAATCTGCTCTGCTTAGGACTAACAACTGAATTTTGCTCTGTTTTTAATGTGACACTAATAAAGTGCAGTTTGTAGCCCTATGCACACTCGACTAGCTGCTCCATGACTAGAAACGGTTTGAAAAATAAGAAAGGATGTTGAAAACAAATTAAAGAAAAATGCAAAGAAAAATAAAACAAACCCCTAATCTGCACTCCCCATTGAGAAGTTTCCTGGCTGGTGCAAGGGAGACCTCCTTTCTTCTCTCCTCCCTCTGCTTTGGAGGCTTGCCTGAGATGGAACATTCCAAACAATCACCCATAATCCAGCAGGGTGTGTGTGTGAGAGAGCCACCATTGGCTCACTTGTGATCATGTGACCTGCTCCAGTTACTTGTATTGCAAGACATTGCTTGTTGATCAAGGCAACCCTTAGAAGAAATGTTTGCTTGTCTTGCCAGACATTCTTAAACCAAGGTACTAGGATATGGAAAGATTTTATTAGTCCCACTCATGCCTTCTCTTGTGTTCTCTTCTGTGAGTCCAGCAGGCAGGCCAGACAGGCAGCACAAACAAAAATGGAGGCCACACCACAAGGGGTTTAGTGGCACACAGTAATCCCACCAAGAAGTCAAAGGGTCCTCCTCATTGAGTTTAATTAATCCAGGGCCTTTTATACATTCAAAATCACCCCCTCTCTTTTGGATATTCTGACTGATTGTTGACAGGAACATTTGTGATTCTATTGGAAGAAAAACCTTCCTGGTGATTTAAGAAACAAAGGGTGAGAAAGAGGTTAAACAACAAAGGGAAACATGAAATAATACAAAACTTTCATGTACCCCTGTTGGATTGATATCAATCACCTGTGTTTAAGAGGCTCTGTTCTGGGAATCAGCCCAAGAATATGAAAAGCAGAAAAGAGTGTTCCACCACCACCTCTTTTTGTTGGAACACAAAAGGGTCATCTTTGGTTTTGAGGAATGTAACTACCTTGGGAGATGGTTGAATGAAAAAGTCTGAGCAGAGATTACTTAGGCGGTTACTTCACGTCCGTTTTGTCTCCGTTAGTGTTGCGCTTAGGAGCGGTACAAAAAATGTTACTTCATGTCTGTCGCGCAACTACTGAAATTTGTCTCGACCATGCCCCCGGAATGGGTGCTACGCACGACAAACCTGGTGCTAGGGTAGGGGTTTCCCTTGTCACTCTTTGTTCCTGCTTTCTGTTTCGAGACAAGACACCGTGTGGTAACAACTGTCATGCAACAAAACATTCGTTTCTCTCAGAAAACTGTCCGGGTTTTGTTTCAATTTAAGGAAAAAGGAAGCTAGACAAATTCAGTGTTTGTCATGGTACAAGACTATGAGGTAACACTTGTCATGAGACAAGTTATCACGAGCATGGGAACACTGAAACAGGGACAAAACCACGTGATCTCGACTAACACTGTCACAGTACAAAACTAGTCATGGAACAAAGAAGGACGTGAACTAGCCTCTTTAGAGCATACTCCCTGTTTTTTTAATCTCCTGCTATTTTCATCTTTGTTTTAGCCTAATTTTTAGTTTGTTGCTGTGGATTTATGTATATTTTGTTTTGTTATTTTCCTTGTATTTTGGGGTTTTATATATATATTCCTTTGTTAGCTTGCTATGTGATCCCATGTTGTAAACCGCCCAGAGTAGCCCTAGGGCTAGATTGGTGGTATAAAAGTCAAACAAACAAACAAACAAATAAATAAATAAATAAATAAATAAATAAATAAATAAATAAATAAATAAATGGAAGAATGTAACACGAAATGAGAACTTTAAATTTGCTTTGAAAATATGTCCTGTAGGTTTCTATATGCGCTGTACTATTTGAAGCTACCATAAAAAGGCAGAAGCATTTGAAAATGTGTGGTTATTGCAGAATGCCAAGAATGTCTTGGGTCAAGAAGGTGACTAATGAAGATGAATGAGTAACAACCAAGAAATTACAAATCGTATAAAATGCAGGAAGCTAGAATGCTATAAGGAGGCATGAAAAGTGCACATGGCTATAGCTGAACATTCAAGGTAAAATAAATGGGGAAAGTTGTGAAGGAAGGGGGGGTGGAATCATTGGCTGAGGAAGCGTGAGAACCACTTGCCGCAACTGGTGTTAGGATATTTATTCTGATTTCTAACTTTCAGTAGGGAAGGAAAGAAAGTAGAAAAAGGAAGCCATCTTGATCAGTGGATGCTCTTTTCTCCAGAATTATTCTGTGCGGCTCGTTGGTTGTTCTGCATAGGTGGCATACATTATATATTGTTAATTCTAATTGATGTCTGATTTACACTCCCCTGAAAACTGGCTGTTCCCAGTCTTTGGAACTCCCTCCCACAAGAGGACAGGCTGGGACCACAGCCTGCAGGCAAAGATCTTTCTCTTCATGCAAGCTTTCCCTCAGTGACTCGCTGTCTGAGAAGGGGATTTTTAAATTAAAAAAAAAAAAAAACAGAGTGTTGTGCCTTACTGTCTTACTGCATTTTTAATTTTGCTGTACTTTACCATTTCTCAGAGTGGCATTTGTTTGATCCTTTTTCGTATTTGTCTACCTATTGTTTATAGCTTTAAATATTGTTTTTTTAATGAAGGAAGCCACCTTGCATCGTTTTGAAGGAGAGAGGTGGGGTAAAAATATTTCCATTAAATAAAAATCGATACTACAAAAGTCATAGGGTGAGAATTCAAGTTTTAAATTGTGAAACTCTAGTTAGTGGCTCCACCAATGCTCTCTGCATGTACAAGATTCAAATCCTCTGCTGGTGTGTTCATATCTGGATTATTATTTTTAAATTAACAGTGGTCTGAGCAGCACATCAGCTCAAAGAGATTCTTCTCTGTGTAACAAGTAATACTGTATGCAAATGCATAAATAAATAAATAAATAAATAAATAAATAAATACATACATACATACATACATACATACATACATACATACATACATACATACATACATACATACATAC
>JAHTLZ010000122.1:35193898-35212025 GCA_023846285.1 Phrynocephalus versicolor | reverse complement strand
TACATACATACATACATACATACATACATACATACATACATACATACTGTACTGTAATAATACTGTACTTGGTAAAACTGTAAATGTGTCCCCTAGGTGGAGCTATTCACTTGAGATAACACTAAAATGAAATCGAGCAATGCACCCTTGAATATGAAATATGAATGTTTGCAGGGAAATGCTTCAAAACGGTACATGAAGTCAGTATGAAACCTCCAAGCAGGCCCTGTGTTGTCAGGATTCCAGAGGCCCCCTCACCTCTCTGAGCAATGCTCTGATTTCTTCCTCTTGTGGCAAGAGCTATTTTTTGCTCTTGGGATGAACCTCGCTTTTGCAATTCACCTTTGGAGTCCACTGGTTCACCCTCCTTTCCTTAACAAATCTGTGATTTAATAGTTTATAGAGCCCAATTGCATAGGGGAGTGGTGGAGGGTCCTCATCCCTTACTGCAAGGGCTCAAAGGCCAGCTTTAATATTCAGGCATCCTAACCTAATGTCTCGAGGACATAGAGTCTTGTTTTCGGACATAATCCCTTTGCAGCATCTTGGATGCTTGTGGAATTCTTGTAGGAAGAGGATGCTTTCTGGATCCATTCCTCTCAATCCTTAAGGAATTAGAATTCGGTTTCTATCCAGTCTCACCCAAGACTTCTGCTTCTTTTTGTCTTTTCATCGTAACATTTCCTTTGACATGTTTTTTTTAAATAAATGGCTACTGCTGAGGCTGCAGTGTGAAAAGAAGCATAGGGGAGAAGTTTACTGTGTCCTACCCGCCCAGTCATGTTCCTTCCCCAATTAATTTCCAGCTCGTTTTGCCTCTACGGAATAACATTCCCGCCCCCCCCCGCCCCCGCATTCTTTGTATATCTTGCCTTTTGCTAGAGGCCAACTTATTGACCCTGAGCTAAAGAGAGGGTTGAAATCAGGTGGAGGAAGATCTTTGACAAGAAAACAGTGTTGGGGGAAGGAAGAATAAGTTCTTTCCTGGGCCAACAGCTGGATTAAATGAACTAAACACGATTGCCACCATCTTAGAGCTGCCAAGCTGGAAGGGAACCTGTCGATTATCCCGTCCAAACTCTGTCAAAGCGGCAACTCCCAATCTCTGAATCTGCAGCTAGATGACTGGGCTACCCAGCAACTGATCCCTGAAGATATCGCAGAGCTTAAATTATACACTGATATATGATCATCTCATATGGTTTGTATTCTGTTTGGATACACTTGTATAACCAGTGTGGATTAATAGGTTAATTAGTGCATTAATAATTCCTAAAGGTAGTAGCTTTTGTTTATATTGTATTCTAAAAGACTGAATAATAATTGGTGCACCAGGTCCTTATGCTTTTCCAGGCCCAAGTTATGTGAAATTCCACAGTCTACGCATCTTCTGACAGATCTGAGTCAGCCAAGCATGTTACGAAAATCTTTCATTCCTTTAAAAAGAAATAGCTGCATCATGATCCTATAGCACACACACATACACACGTGTGTGTGTATGTGTGTGTGTGTGTGTTTGTGTGTGTGTGTGTGTGTGTGTGTGTTTTGTTACAGTTGTGACCGACTCTCCATGACCCCATGTCCAGGCACCTACAGCACCTGGTTTTCCCTGGTGGTCTCCCATTCAAGTACTAACCAGGGCCGCCCCTGCTTTGCATCCGAAATCAGGTGAGATCAGATGTGCTCAGGGCATCTCGGCAGCTTGCATAGCACATATACCTTTGTGTAAAAGAAATAAAAAGGGAGATGTGTCTAACAAATACTAATGAGTCACATGGTGCTTAATTAGGCATTTCTAATAAGATTTTTGATTGTGGTACGCCATTTCGCCCTGCAAAACAGCCAATGTAGAACATGCATTGCCAGGAATGTAACAAATTACAGCGAAATCCTGGCTCAGACGTTTGGGGGGTCCACCCTCCCGTTTTACACACACTCCCGTATATTTTACATTTTACGTAGAAGAGGACATACCACATAGGTATGTTGGTAAGGAAGATAATCCCAAATGGCAGCCACTGAGGTTGGTGGGGCATCTGTGAATCCAACAGTGCACAGAGCCTGGGATTACTGGCAAAGTCAGGGCATAGTTATGTATTATGATGTACATAGATAAACATACAGGAATTATCTCTTGCACACACAGGCACGTAAGCGCTTACACCAGGCATGTCCAAACTCAGCCCCGGGGGCCAAATGTGGCCCCTTTTCAAATTTTGAGTGGCCCGCAGCCTTTTCTCCTTGCCAGCTCAGCCTGTCATACATCCCCACCAGCTGGCCTCTCCCCATACTGGATGGAGATGTCAGCTTACAGTTTTACAGTTTGTCTGCCCTCCCTGCCTCCATCCATCCTCCTAGCCACCTGCTCAGCCTACCTGCCCTTGGCTTCATTGCTGCAGCATCCTCGCTGCCTCCTTGCATGTCCTAGAGGCTTGTGCAAAGTCCGTCCCAGGGGTCCAATGTGGCTGAATGGTTGGCCCCCACACATTTTCACCTCATTAAATCTGGCCCTTCTTGCAAAAAAGTTTGGGCACCCCTGGCTTACATGCTGTAACACAGACAGGCGCTTAGGCATAATCATGCCCCATTCCTTTACGATTTGTGGGAAGTGTGTGTTTTCCTACTCCCTAGTGAACTGAGGTGTGAATGCACTGGAAAAGATACCTTTCTCTATGATTAAAACTGTTCCTGCCTGCAGCTGCTTCTCTCTGCACAGAGTGGTGACCTAGTGAGTTCAGGAAGGGCCCTGATCTCTATCTCTGTGAAAGAGGCAGGCAGGATTAGGGGCAGAAGGGGTAATCTGAGCTTGAGGGAAGAAACTATTTGATATTACTTAACAGACCAGGTCTTCTTGGCTCCTACTTGCCTCATACTTGTGGAGTGTGCCTGTGGTAGCTTATAGCACAACACTATAGATGGGCACAAAATTAAAAAAAACCCATGCTATTTCATGCCAAGTAACATAGTGGAATACAGTCACCACCTGCCATTTTGCGGTTCAGGTACTGCGGTCCCACTACATGGGAAGATGGACGGGATAGAAATCGAATAAATAAATACATTGTGGGGCCGCATTGGGGGCGGCGGTGGGCGATCGGGTTGTTCTGCGCTGCCCCCGCACTCTGCCAAGAAGCCTCAGGGCTGCGTGCGGCGCTGGCGGGGGGCGATCGGGTCGCTCAGCGCTGCCCCCAGGCTCCGTGGAGAAGCCTCAGAGCTGCATGGGGGGCAGTGGGGGGTGATCAGATCACTCCACGCTGCCCCCAGGCTCCGCCAAGAAGCCTCGGGACTGCGTGGGGGTGGCAGGGGCGATTGGGTCGCTCTGTGCTCCCCCCCAGGCTCCACGCCACCCCCAGGCCCCCCACCTGCTTCCCCATATCGTGGATTTTCATGCATCGCAGGTGGGGGGGTCCCTAACCTCCGCAAGCAGCGGGGGGTTACTGTGCTATTTTCTATTTTGGAAATGAAACATTTCATCTTCCCTTGTCAAAACATACCAATGCCATTGTAGGGAGCCAGGACAGTAGGTTGGAAATTCCGGTCTATGTGCAGAGATTTGGGACTTAGGAATGGATGATGTACCAGTAAGATATTGTGAGTCCATCTGGGAAGAGATGGGCTGCCAGATATATCAGTGCAGAGAATGATCCTATGGTGATTGGGAAAGATCCCTTGCAAAAATCATATGAAATCAAGAGGATATAGTAAGATCCGGTTTCTTTTACCCATAAACCTCTTTTATTTACATTTAAAGAGAGCCAGCAGCCAATCCAATCTCTTTAAATTTAAATAAAAGAGGTTTGTGGGTAAACGAAGCCAGGTCTTACAGTATGCTCTTGATTTCATATGATTTTTGTATAGGATCTTTCACTTCAACTCATAGTCTATAAAAAGTCTTGCCAGGGAGAAAATGAACTCTCCACAACTCTCTCTACACAGCCAGGAGCCCAACTCACTAGGCTATCTAGCCGACTGCCATCTTCACAATAGTCATTTTGAAATCTTCCAGATAGGCCAGCCTTCATTTGCTACGCACGAAATGTTGGCTCACATCTTCAAAAGGGAGAAGAAATCAACGGGTGGCTGGTAGCCATTATGGCTGCCCATTGCCACTATGTATCAGAGGCCCCTGCGTAGGAGGGTGTAACCAGACATGCTCCGGGCTTTCCCACAAACAACCGGTCGGTGATTGTGAGAGTAAAAACGTGGAAAAGGAGGAGGCCCTTTTCAGTCTCTGGCAACACGGACTGTTCCCTTGAAATTGGTGGTGGTTGCCAGAGTGATAGATTTCTTGTTAGCTTCATTATACAGCCTTTGCCAGCTCAGCGCTCGCGGCTCCCTTTGAAGGTCTGACCCTGTCATTTGCTACTCGGCTGCCGTATACTTTTCTGAATTACTGGTCCCTCCTCTGTGATATCAGTCACGCTGCTGGTATTCCAGAAAGTTGCTCCAGTTTTCTCCTTCCCCTTCTGCCTGGCGTATTCCCTCCAGTCTCAAGCATGGGGGTGGAACGGTAGGCCTACTTTATCCTGGGCCTCATTGCCAGCTGTTGCCCGGATCCTCCCGCGACATCCCACCCTCCATTCATCACTTTGTCTGCATTAATGTATTTCCAGCGGGGACTTCAGAGCCCCGTTTCCCCTTGTCTCAGCACTTTCTTATGAAAAAGCACAAATGAGCCAGCTATCGACTTGCCACTTCAATGGTAATATTAAATCTGGCCTTGAGAAAAGCTTAGGCAATATTGGCAGCCGAATAATAAATTAAGTGCTACTGACCCTATTTAAAAACCTGGGAACTTTAGGGACAAAAAGGCATTTTGTTTGCGGGAGAGGGAGAAGGAGGCAGAAGAAGAGAGAGGAGGCCCGGTGGGGAGGCAAGAGTTTTTGCACGATCATGATGGTGAGGCGTTTTGGCCAATTCCAAGGACTGCTGTGGAGGCTCAACGGTTTGGCCTCCTGGCAGCAGCCCTCTGGTGCTCTGAAGGTTCTTGTGATGGAGCACTGTAAGTGCAAACAAGTACAGTAATACCTTGGATAAAGAATGCCTCTGATAACAAATTTTTCAGATAACAAATGGAAATTTCTGGGTATAGGGCTGCCCTGGATAACAAATGTTCCCTATGGGCTGCCTCAGATAACAAATGTTTCTTAACACCTTGCAAAAAAGTGTACCCAGGATATATTGCACCCCCTGTAGTTTATGGCGGGGTGGGGGGAGTTAGAGCGTGGTTCCCCCCCCCCCTTTTTTTAAGCCATTCTGGACATGTTTAGCTGAGGGATTTGGACCTTTTGAACTTGGAAAGGTAGGGAGCTAGCTTTAATTAATCTTTGCACTGCTTTTCTTTGCATTTTTGGCAGGAAAAGGCTGGGGTAGTCATGCTGATTTCTTCTGTCCATGTTTACAATCTTTTTCATTGCTCTGCAGGCAAGAACAGGCTGGATTTCTCTTGCTACTTATGTTTGTTTGTTTGCATTTTTCCCCATTGCACCTTTGGTAGGAATAGGCTGGGGTGGTCTTGCTAGTTTCTGTTGTCCATGTTTGCTGCAGGGGATGTGTTCTGGAGGGAGTGTTCCAGCACTGTAGACCTTTAAAGTGCACTTTTTAAAGAGGTCTGGAACCCCACGCCCAACTTTTTTGCCTTTTCTCGGACCTCTGGAACCGATTAAATGGTTTCCCATTCATTTCAATGGGGAAACATGTTTTGGATAACAAGCTTTTCGGATAACAAATTGCCTCTCAGAACGAATTAAATTCGTTATCAGAGGCACCCCTGTATATGCAGAGGCCATGTGGTTAGGCCAAGTGAGACACACAGCATGACCTTTCCTCCCTTCCTCAACACAATGAAAGATCTTATTTGACCCTCTCCCCCCGCATGTGTCAATGGAAAACCAACCCCTTGGTAGTTGAGATGCAGCTGCTTTCTCTTCTCAGTTGGCTTTATGCTTTCCAGCAACTTAGAGCTTGATCAGATGGGCACGTGACCCCTGTTTGGTGCACTGCAAGGATGGGTCGATTTGCTTGTTTGTACAGTGATCCGAGAACATAATTGCTAGAGTGAACCAATCTGTCCCCAGAGCACCCATATCCATATCTTTTATGGCCCCCTATTAGGGACTTTTAAAACGTTGATGTAAATACATTTGGTCTGTTTCCAGTATGTGTGATGGCTCTGAATGGAACATAATTGATCCTTGTCAGCTGTCAAAGTTTCCACGTCTCCTTGCTCTGTCTATTATTATCAGTTTCCTGAAGTGGCTTAATAAGCAAGCCACTTCAGGATAGCAGCAAATGGAACACTTCCTTGATCCTCTCCTTGCCTCTTATCTACACCAAATAAGGAGACTTGACATCCGTATGCCATTTGGATGTGCGGATGCCCTTAGTTTCAATAAAAGGGACTCTTTGCCTTTGCCATGCACACAGAGCTCCCATCACAATGGCACACCTGCAGCAGCTCCCAGCTGCTCCTAGCTAAAATTTCATCCATTCAAAATGCCCAGATAGTACTTATTTCATGACAAGGTCTTTGCTTCACTTTTCCTGTCTGAAAAATAGCGCCAGTGAATTTTGTCTCTTTATGCATGATACTTTGAGAACACTATGTGGGAAAAGTACATGAGGGAAGTTGGACTAAGTATTTAAAAAGGAGGAGAAATGTTCAGGGACATATTTTCAAAGATATAATTTTAGTAACATTGAGCTGAGCTGATATTGAACCCACCTTCTTGTGAAATACAGTGGTACCTTGTATAAAGGAATTAATTCGTTCCAAATGAAATTATGTTAAGCAAATTTTCCTTTATACAAATTTCCCATAGGAATGCATTGAAAACAGAGTGATCCCATTTTTATGTTGTACAGATTCGCCCCATAGACGATTATGTTCAGCAAATTTCCCCTATCTCCGGAATTTTTTATGTTGTACAAATTTTATGTTATACAAACTGTTTGTTATACAAGGGTCCACTGTAAGATTAAATAAATGAACAAGTAGAAATTTTGTCACTGATATTTCTGTAGATAAAGAGAGATTGTAAGGCTTCTATTATTTTCTATATGATGGTGGGCTGCAATAAATTAATATGATTACTGAGAAAATACTGATAACAACGAGAATTGTCGATAGGAAGAGAAAAGCGAAATAATTCATTTGCAGCAAATGCAAGATTCATCCCTGCAGCTGTTTCAAGTGATGATATAAGCCTTTGCTAATTGAACAGATTTCTGGAATACCTCCTAAGTTAAAAAATAATCAATGTTTTTATGATTAAGGGGGAGTAATGAATACTTTCAAATTCAAGGTTTTCTTCTCTAAGTTTGCCTCTTTGTGTTTACAAGTGTTGGTCAATTTGTCTGATTTTAATCTTTTGCTCTATTGACATATTAAGGATATTTTTGTAACACGGCAGCCTTTTGACATTCACACTGCTCAGTCAATGCTTGCCGTTCAGCATTAAGTATGAAATGTTTCCTGGGTTTTCAGATTGTACATTTGACAGTTACTGGAGCTGTCCGTCCCTTGAGTGCTGAAATTTGCATCTAATGAGGTGTTTATACTGCGAATTTCCTAATGCTAGTCTTTTGGCTTTTAGCAAGCTTGTAAGCACACACACAGGTAGCTGGGACACTCTTTCTCTCTTTCACTCTTCCTCTTCCTTAATTTGAAAATAAGTGATTTAAATCAAAGGGTTTATCTCACCTTTAAAATGTAGTCCTTATGTTTGAATATTTCCGAGGCATTTGGTGAATTGCAATGGTTTTTCAAACTGAAGCGTTTCATTCTGAGCCGTGCAAAGTGTAGGCTGTAACCATAGTGATTTTTGCACATGTAAGCTCTGCCAGCAGACTCCAGTTCTTCTGTGCAACTGCAACATGCTTCCCTAGAAGCAAGACTTGGCTTCCTTCCTGACAGGCCTTTTTGGCGATTGTGACAAAAATCAATCCTGCATTTCTATAGGGGGAAACAATATTTGCATAATGTAGTGCTTGAATCCTACGATGGTAGGCAGGTTGGCTTTTCTGTTGGCTTGTTTCTCAGTATGGAAATACCGCCCAATCAAAGCTGTCAAAGGCTGCCAGGACATAGATTGGAACTAGCAGGTCTACAGCTATGAATAGAGACCCCCTCAGCGAATCCATTGCACTTTCCTTAACCGTCTGGAGCCAGACTGAAAGATATACAATTTACCCCATAATCGTGTTGATATGAATAGGCCATGTGTTTTATGTTTCAAAAGTCTGCCTCCTACTAAAACAATTACGTGTAGGACTGAGATAAAAGCAAAAGTAAAAAGCTAAGTGTTCTGCTTATATACCACCCCATACCACTTCATGTAGTCTCTGGGTGGTTTACAGTTTAATTATGCAGGCTACACATTGCTCCCCCTCCCCAGCAAGCGGGGTACTCAATTTACTGACCTCGGAAGGATGGAAGCCTGAGTCAACCATGAGCCGGCTACTGGGGATTGAACCCCAGGTCGTGAGCACAGTTTTCCCTGCAGTACAGGCATTTAACCACTGTGCTATGAGGCTCAGCCCTTCTATTGCATGGGGTTTGCTACGGTAGTTTTACTCTGGCTAACCTCCATAGCCGAGTTAGCTGCTGTATTGTAAAGGTGCACAGCTGGAACATGAAAAGAGTGTCAAATGGCTCTTTCATTTAGAAAGAGATTAGACAAAGGGGGGATCTTAAAGTGACGGGGTCTGATTCTAAAACTTGCATTTTTTTAAAAAAATCAAGAGATAGGTCTTTAAAGAGGAAAGGTGCACTTGAACTAATTGAAACAGTCTCTAGAAATACTTGATTTCCATGTCAGGCAATTTTCATTGAGATGTCTGTGAAGCTTCTCAGTCATCCAGGTGAGTTTATCTGGAAGTTGAGTCATGGCTACTGGACTTCTTTTTCTCCAGAGACAGATCTATCTCTCAAGAAAAAGAAGTCCAGCAGCCATGACTCAACTTCCAGATTTTCATTGAGACGGCATTTATTTTCCTTTCAAAACAGCATCAATGGGGCCAATTAATCACTGCTTTCTCATCTTTGGAATGGGAAAAGATGGCCGCTGTTTCATGCAGGCGCAACACCTTTCACTATAACTCAGGGGAATTCGCAGGAGAGCTGCAGGCCAGGCCCTGAGATGCACTGCTGAGTCTTCGGGGTTCAGCTGCAAAGATCAGCAGTCTCTCTCTCTCTCATGCACTGCTTTGAACCAAATGCAGCTCAGACGTGCCCTAGAGTCAATTCAGCAACAGCCCTGCAATAAAAAGGTTGTTTTTCATTTTCTTTCCCCATCCCTTCAAAGCGAGTGACTTAATAATAACTAACAGTTGTGTAACATGCTAACGGTGAACCTTTTTTTTTTTTTTGCATCAGTGCTGATAGACTGCAGACCAGTTCATCTGTCCCCAGAATTTTATGCCAGGAAAAACAAACAAACCCTGATTAAGTTTTTGATATGCTGCAGGACCTCCATTGCTTTTGCAACAGCAAACTACGATGACCTTCCCTCTGGAAATAGTTTATTAACTGGGAACATGTGTGGTTTCACCATAGGCTGCTCTTGCTGAGCTGCACCGATGGACTAGCATAGGCACTGCAGTTCTGTTAACTTGTTAGAACATCCTGTTTCGATTGATGCCCAGTGGATACATACAGTAGGACCCCTGTATCCACTGATTCATTATCCACTGATTCAGTTATCCATGGTTGGCAGAGAAAAAATAAATAAATAATTCAGCAGCCGCAAAGCAAGCTACTGTCACAAAGAGCAGCTATAAAGCAAGCTACAATCACAAAGAGCAGCTGTAAAGTTATTATCAGAAAATAGCAGTTTTGGGGACATTTTGGCGTTCTCTGTTATCCACGATTTTCATTATCCACGGGAAGGCTTGGAACCAATCCCCAGTGGATACTGGGGTCCTACTGTACATATACACATTCAAGCTCTTCTAGGGTGTGGCAAAAGGCCCAAGTGATATGGAGTGTTATCTTCTTAATGTTCTTAAGATATAACCGTGAGAAACGATGGGGCTGTCATGAATGTCCTGTGAAAGAGGCAAGCCTTCTTCTTTGCCTCTGGCTTGCACCTGTGCAGGTCCTTTGGCCATAATACGAGTGTGAGTGATGTTGGATGCCTGCCCTTGGACACCTCTCCAGCTGCAAGCTCCAGGCATGAGTTGCGTGCAGCTGGGAAAGATACACTGTTGTTCGTCCTGTAGGACTGGAGGCCTTGATCACTTCTGGAGCATGTTCAGCCCCGGTCCCTGCTCAGGTGTCTCCGCCCCTGCCTTCTTGGCTGATCCCCCACTCCAACAAAAGGGTGGGGCAGAGAAGTCTGGGGTTTTGCCAGGAGATGAGCTGTGAAAGTGGGGGGAAAGCAAGCAAGCTGGGCCTGGTGAATGGCTGATCAGCTAAGGCAAGGGAGAGGAGCAGCAGCTCTTGTGATGCTGCCTTTGCGAACCAACATGAACTGAGACAAACCGGTTCGTGCTCATCTCTATTCATGTTAAATCTGGGGGAGATTTTCCATCAAATTGGATCACTTTCAGGTCTGCAAACATTGATTCTTCTTTTATTTTTGTCTATTGATTCTTATGGAGTACAAAACCCAAATACAGTGGAACGATTTGTATAACAAAATCTGTACAGCATAAAAACTTCCAGAGATAGGGGAAATTTGCTTAACAAAATCACCTATGGGGCGAATCCGTACAACATAAAAATGGGATTACTCAGTTTCAATGCATTCCTATGGGAAATTTGTATAAAGGAAAATCTGCTTAACATAATTTCATTTGGAACAAATTAATTCTTTTATACAAGTTACCACTGTACATGTTTCCACCACCCACTCACCCTCCGGCCTTGTTGCATTCAGTACTGTTCCATATCTCAGAATGGTAACTAGCTTTTCTTTTTTGTGTCAAAATCTGTGCTATATTCTCTTGGCTTCACAACCTGTCTGTTGTCCTGAATAAAACACCTGTCCTCGCTGTTTGTTGTAGAAGTGGAGTTTTTCTGAGGGAGGAAAGAACATTTTCAGGCTGCTTTTGCTACTATTAGGAGCCTGTATATAGAAAGTCCCTCCCTTGGACATGAAAACAGTAAGTGGGTTGAAGGAACAACGAAATTATTTTTTTTAATAGTTGAAAGCAATTTTTGACAGCACACACACTTAATTTTTTGTATTTAGTGTAACAATGAATACCACATTATAGAACTCATCCACACTAGCAGCATGTTGTTAGTGGCATTACTTCAGCATCCCTCTGTACACAACACAGGACAAGGGACCTTACTTTGGGAGAACTTAGCATGTGCATTGTCTATGTGCTTAGGTCTCTCACAAGTATGTGTCACCAAGGAGACATTATGCTCATGGTTTTTGCATGGGAGCCATGCAAAAGTATCCACCTCTCTGGTTTTGTACAATGTTCCTATGTCAGGGTTAGAGATGGGCACGAAACGACCATTTTTTCGTTACCGTTCTCCATTATTATTTGCCCCCTCCCTGCCGGAGCCGACACGAGACTTTGCCGGTCTCACGAGAAGAGGAGGGATCCGAGGGCTGGGCTCCGGGATCTTGGCCTCTTTATCGGCACTCTGCAGGCTTTGGAGGGGAGGATGTTGGAGCTCAGCTGCACCCGGCGCCATCTTGGCCACATGGCAAAGCGGCGACGGTGCAGCCAGCTCAGAAGCAGGAGCGGAGGGCGTTGTTGGAGCACGGGGGGAGTGCAGCGGTACCCCCCACAGGTTTCCCGGGTCTAGGCCCGGGGGGTGCGGGGGTGGTGGTCTGCTGGGGCGGCAGCTCCCAGGGCGGAGTGGTGCCTGGGGAGAAGGGCCCCAGTTAGGGCAGCGCTGCATGGGGCTGCAGGGTAGCAACTTGATGGGAGTGGCAGACGGAGCAGCGGATCGGTCCTTGGGGAGGGGGCCCAAGGGAGGGTGGCGCTCGGCGGTGCTCCAGAGGTGGCGGCCTGTTGTGGGTGGTGACCGGAGCAGTACCCGGCTCTGGGAGGGTTCCCCATGGCCACTGGATTGTTCTCCTACAGGCTTGCCACCGGCTCCGGCGGTGCCCGGCCCCGGGAGGGCTCCCAGTGGCTGCGGGACGGCTCTCCCAGGAGGCTTGCCTCGGCCCCAGGAGGGCTCCCTGCGGCCGCAGCTTGTCACACGCGAAAAACGAAGAAACAGAAACAAAGTGGGCCCCGGGGTCCCGAAAAACAGAAACGGAATGAAGCAGGCCGCAGGGCCCAAATAACGAACACGAAACTCCATTTTGGCATTTTGTGCCCATCTCTAGTCAGGGTCTGTTCTAATGAAAAAAGAAATGCTGGCTAAACGACTCAATGAGTTGAGTTGATCTAATGCCCGCACTCATCCATGATGGGTCTTCCTTGTTTCCTGAAAGCAGGGGGGGAAAGGCAGAGAAGGCAGAGAATGAAATACGCAACACAAGGTAAAATTTGGCTTTGAGGATACACATTGTCCAGTGCTGTGCACTTTGGAGCATATCGTATGGCCTGGGGATGTGGACTTTTAGCATGGGCAATGACACAATGTTCAGAATCAGGAGTGTGAATTTATATCAAGTTGCTGAGAGTGAAGGGCACAGATTTGTGTTATTTGATCAGCACCTGAAGACTTGTTTCCAAGTTGGGGGCGGGGAGAGAAGCGTATTACTGAAATTATTTTATTAAAATCACGCAGCCTATTGTAGTGAAAGGGCTTCAGTTACCTATATATTATTCTTCTGATACAAGGGCAAAATTGGTCATCAGTCCTTACAGCATCCAAAACTTATGCCATCATTCTCATAACTGGTTATTTTATGTTTGCATTATAGGTATTAAGACAACTGTTTATTGAGAAAAGAGGAAACAAAACAGTAGCTTATTCCAGTCTCAGACCGTATGGACAAAGAAAACAAATTGAAGCATCCTGAAAACCTACTCTTTCTACCGAAGACATCAGAGAGTGAACACTTGAGGCTTTCCAGAAGAAATGCACATTAACGCTGGGTTATTTCTAATATTTTTGATCAAATATGCCACTCAGCCCCTCCTGCTCTTCTACAGTCTAGACTGGAATGTTCCTCCATTTGATTGATTGTGTTTATAAACTGCATAGAAAAAATAAAATTTCCAAGCGACCCATGAAGAGTCATACGAGAAAATATGAAAATGTATGCATGTAACACATTAATCACAATGTTAAGAAAACACTGAACGCTTTAACACTTTAATGATTACTACAGAGGCTGAGTGAGAGGCATAATCATTGCCAGCTACAGGAGGCCTGCATAGATAGATAAGCAGGGTTTAAAGAGGTCTTTATAACTCATCCTCACCATTTCTGCATCTTGAATTATATGGAAGTCCAATCACTGTATGGTGGTTTCCACCCAGTGAGGCAGCCTGCCTTTGTGATGCTAGGAGAGGACGCTCTTTGGGTTACAGGACATCAAGTTAAGGTCTCCTGGGAGGATGTCATAGATCAGGTGGGCACATGTAATGGAACGTGGTCTGCTAGGTGAAGGCTGCTATCTCACCTGGGTTTTGATCCTGATACTTCTGAAGGTCCAGATTTTCCTCTTTGTCCCATCATGTGATTGAATAAGTGGGACAGGAGTTCACACGTCCAAAGCTGGTTTTTAATTTAAAAGTGCAGTTCAGCCCCCTTGGCCAGCAGGTGGCGCTAGCATTTGAAAAAAATGGACCACTTGGCTGGAGGAAATTAAGGCTTAGGGTACCACATGGAGCTTCCTGTTTCTCAGAAGGTGAAAAGCAATTAAAAAAATAGTGCCGATCGGCCCCAGGAACAGCCGGTTGGTGCTATGAGTTAAAAAGAAGAAGAAACCCGGATTATCTGTGTGGTCCAACAGTGTCTGCATCCTTAAAAGTTGGATTATCAAAGCGAGGCAAAAAAATTCCTTACCTCCTGGGTGAGTCACAGAAACCTCGCTTAAAGGGGCATTACCGGGTTTTCTTTTTTTTTCAAAAAGCCCGGTGGCCGTGGGGATGGCATTTTTAACACAGATTTTTCTAGTAATTTAAACTGCTTTTAAAGGGATGTGGAACCGAGCCCTAAGTTCCAAGGTGTTATAGGTAACCTGAGTAGCTAGGAGACAGGCCCTGAACTCTTTATGGCACAGCTATAATGTGTCTAGTGCTCAGTATTCCAGTGAGCACTTGTGTAGCTCCAAACTGCTGCAGTTGTAGGTTTCAGGTCTGCTGCATGGGCAGCTCCCGATAAAGTCGGGGATGTCAAAGGAATGCTCATTAAATTATTCAGGCATTATCCAAAGTCAAGCAGGATGGTCCTGCTAGCACAAATGCTGCTGTTGTCCAAGGGCTGATCTCTGTTAAGAATACCCACCTTCTACTTGCCAACAGCCACACTGAAACAAGCAGCGTAGGCCTGTGTTACCATGCTAACAGGACTGTCTTTTCAGTGGAAGCTTAATAAGACACTGGCTTT
Organism: Phrynocephalus versicolor; assembly: GCA_023846285.1. Lineage (NCBI taxonomy): Eukaryota > Metazoa > Chordata > Lepidosauria > Squamata > Agamidae > Phrynocephalus > Phrynocephalus versicolor. Next base: position 35,197,549 of record JAHTLZ010000122.1, on the reverse strand, counting down.
TGTTCTCAGTTATTTAAATTGCTTTGCTTTGACAAGGAACCCCAGCAAACATTTTTCGAGTCCTTGCCTCCAGCTGAGAGCGAGGCAAGGAGGACTGTTTTCCCCCATCAGGGTCCCTGTCGTTTGTCTGCACAATCTCAGCACAAAATGTGTGTCTTTTTTATTTGAGCAGCAAAATACACACATGGACACATGGACATGCACACAGGCACGCCCCCCCCCCCCCAAATGCTCCCATCTGCTTCAAATGCATGGGGCATGACTTTCGGTCAGGCGTCCTGGGACTGGGAGTGAAAGCCCATAATCTCAGCTGGAAAATATGGTGTGGATGATACATCCAGGGAAGAAGCATCACAGAGCTTCTTCTGGCTCAATGGAATGCCCATTCCACCTCTAGTAAGCCCCAAAGTAAGACAGCAGACAGAAAGGCAGAATGGAGGCCCTGGTTTGTGTTAAGGATGTGTCAGCTTGAAAGCATTTTCTGGGCATTTCAAATGATGATCCTTTTACTCCTGGGCCAAAGGGAGGGGTGTGGGTCTGTTTTTCAAGCACCCATCTTTCAAAGACTTGGCCCATTTTGTTCTGTGGTTCTGCTCCCAGTTCAATGGGTAACAACAAAAGAACACTTGGCCCTTTGGTTTTCCAGTGTTTCCCAACCTTACTAATGCCACGAGTCATGACCCTTTAATAGATAATAGAGTTCCTCATGTTGCGGTGACCCCCCTTGCCCTGCTTGGAAGAGGCCACAAGCCCCCTTTGAAGGTGCCATAGATAACTTCACTCTACAGGCACCCTCATCCAATGGCAGCCTCCGGTGCCATTGACTGACATCCCCTCCAACCTATCAAGCTGCAACTCACTCTTTCCCCCCTTCCTCCCCCTCCTCCAGACCAAAGCCGTTTGTGCCTTTTTTTTTCCATTGGCTCATGGTCACCCCCTGTGAAAGGGTCGTTCGACCCCCAACGGGGTCCCGACTGCCATAGACTCAAAGCTGAAAAACTGCCCTTTGGATAAATGTTCTGTTTTCCAGTGCAGAAGGAGAGAGGAGACAAGCAAACACAGGAGTCTAAAATTGATTTAGCTGACCCTGAGAATACCACTGAGCCTTAAATGAAACAGAGGTGTACGGGTATCTCTGGAACCAGTAGCCTGAGAGTTTTTCTGATTCCTAGAAGGCAGGTGTGAAAAGGTGAGGGTGAGAGAGAGAGAGAGAGGCCCCAGTATTTTGTTTGTACTGCTGTATTGTTGCATTGACTGGTGCCAGCTTTGACTTCTTTCTCTGATGTTCATGGGAACTATGGCTACATAAGAATCCCTAACTTACACTTGGTCTGTGCCACCCAAGCTGATCTATAAACCGTGAGCCTGATTTCCCCTAGTGTTTGAATATCGTCACCGAGCGCTTGGCTCCTGCAAAAGCCCCTTAACATCTTGTGCTTCAAAAAAAGCATCTTGAGATGAATTGTAACTAATTTCTATTTAAGGACGTTAAGATTTCACCGTAATTGCAAATTAGTGCATAAAACGGGAACAAAATGACACGCGAGTGGCGGTGAGTGAGCGAACACAGGTGAAAGACCAGAAATGAGACTGGTTTAACCCTCTCTAATCATAACCGGAGGTGTCAAGTGCAAACAGTTCTCACCTGTGTTTCATGCAACAAACCACTCCTTGGCGGTGCAGTCAGCAACTGACAGATGCGAAGGTATGACTATTCATTTTTGTCTCCATTGGTTGGCTGCACTGTGCCATAACATACAGTTGATTTTTAGCCTTTTGGATATAACTGGCAGAAAGACTGAAGAAAGATTGCTCTGAACAATAAGCAGGGCGGGCTCTACCACTACTTAGTCTGAGGTGTGTATTTGAAGGTCAAGGAGCCTCACGGCACCATGGTTAAACTGCTGTACTGCAGCCATAACTGTGCTCACAACCTGGGATTCAATCCCAGGTAGCAGGCTCAAGGTTCACTCAGCCTTCCATCCTTCCTAGATCAGTAATATGAGTACCTAGCTTCAGGGGGGAGGGGCAATGTATAGCCTGCATAATTACTTGTAAACTGCCCAGAGAGTGCTTTAAGTGCTATGGGTCGGTATATAAGCAGCACACTTTTCGCTTTGTATTTAGAAGAGATCCTCTCTCAGGTGGTAAAAGCCATCTGTTTCTTATCTCAATTTGTTTTTAAAAATCTGCTTCTTATACACACTTTCACTTACTGATGCTAGGATGGCTTTGTTTTGTAAGGCGTCATTAAACGGCAAACGTGGATTTAAGTTGCAAATTTCATTGTTGAGGCATCAATGTCTGAAGAAATGGAATTGTGAATGGGAGAAAGAGAAAAGATAGAATCAGTTCAGCATCTTGTTTGACCCTTAGGCAGCAGGTTTTGCAAAAAAAAATGAGTGGGTGGGGAATTGTTTTATACATGGCTGCATTGTTGCTATTCTTATTACCAGAAAAAAGAGTTGGTGGTGGGGTTTTCTTCGTCATCTGCCAAAGCAACTTGGGTGATTTGAGGGGAGCCATTTCTCTGTCCCATGTTTCAGTGTTGAAGCAGCAACAAAGCAAGTAATGATCAGAAAGAACAGGCACAAAGGAAGGCAAATACTTGCTTGGATAGGGTATTATGGAGTTGTAATGTTGTCCCCCCACCACACACACACACACTTCCAGCCTTACTCGTCTCTGAAAAAACACAACAGGACATATTAAATGCAGCTTGATGTGAACCTGGATGTTCTGTGTTATCTGTAAGAGGGCATTTGGTTTTAAAGAACACACTTGCAAGCGGATTTTTAAAGGCCAGTGCGGAAATTTAATTCATCAATACAATAGTGTGTCTGGGAAGCTCCAGAGTGCCTAGCTTACACCAAAAATGGTAGACAGGAGAAATGCTCTTCCTTTGCCAGTGGGGGTTCTGATGGAATTAAACAACCAAGACCGTTCAGTTCTGAACATGTCCCATGTGGCGTATACTTTTCACCCAGACTTGCAATATCCAAAACAGTGAATACCCCCCCAATCTGTGCCATGAGTACAACCCCATAATGCACAAGCAGGCCAGTGGGGGAAAATGCCGCTGGCCTAGCTGAAACCAGAATGCATAACTAGGTGCATTGCCAAAGGAAATAATATATACAGTAGGACCCACGTATCCACTGATTCATTATCCACTGATTCAGTTATCCACGGTTGGCAGAGGAAAAACATTAAATAATTCAGCAGCCACGAAGCAAGCTGTAAAGCAAGCTGTTGTCACAAACAGCAGCTGTAAAGCAAGCTATTGGCACAAATAGCAGCTGTGAAGCAAGCTACTGTCACAAACAGCGGCCATAAAGCAAGCTACTGTCGCAAAACAGCAGTCATAAAGCGAGCTACTGCCAGGAAACAGCAGTTTGGGGGTGGGTGGCCAGGCGTTCTTTCTTATCCACGGTTTTCATTATCCACGGAAAGGCTGGAACCAATCCCCAGCAGATACCGGGGTCCTACTGTATATATTATTAGCATATGAAGCATAAACTAAATGTGCACACAACATGTATGTAGTTCTTCAACTAGCGGGAGCATTGTGGGTTTTGATGGCAAGGTGTTGCAATTGTGAGGCAATAATAATAATAATAATAATAATAATAATAATAATAATAATAATAA
>JAHTLZ010000122.1:35167915-35179794 GCA_023846285.1 Phrynocephalus versicolor | reverse complement strand
GATAGATAGATAGATAGATAGATAGATAGATAGATAGATAGATAGATGCAACCCTCCAGCTGTTGTTGAATGCTAAGTCATGTCACTCTAAACCAGGAGAGACAGTATTAAGGGGTGCTAAGACATGTAGATCAAAAATGTCTGATAGGTCTCAATTTGTCTACCTCTGTAATACGGGAATCAGAGCTATTCCTTCTGTTACTGCCTCCCAGTCCCAAATGCTGAGATCACGCCACACCTGCACTGCTGACCTTCTTGATCAGGTGGCTGCAGTCAGCCATGGGCAATGCTGCCTACATTATGCAGGAGAGGTTTCCTTATTTTTCCAGCAGCAGTAGTGGTTTAGAAAAACAGCTGAGATATCTGGTACCATCCGCAGGTGAATTATGCCCATATTATTTTGCCTTTGGCTGCTCTCATAGGTATTACGGCTTTTTTTGTAGCTCAGTTCCATGTGGCAGACACTGTCGTTCCTCTGACAGGAATGTCATTCCAGTATTGTTGATGTCTTCCTCACAGAATAATGCTTGGAGAATTTGTTGGAAAGTGCGTGCTTTTGATGGGGAAAGACTGCAGTAGCAACGTTGATATATGCCATCTGCCCACCCTCCATAAATATTCTTTCATACCAAATTGTGATTTGTGATTAAGGATACGAATCCAGGAGAAAACGTAATAATAAGCGTTTTGTGGCAACTTAATGAGGAACAGATTTATTGTGGCATAAGGACCCTCAGACACATGAAGTTATCCTCAACGGGTAGATGTGTGTGCGTGCACATGCGCGCGCGCACACACACACACACATACCACAAGAAATTGTAAACAGTGAGGCCAAACGGTGGTGAAATTCTGAGGAGACAGACTGCAGAAACAAATAGTTCAATAAACATATAATTCTGAAGTTAGAGAATCCTACAAGGATGAATTTTATGTATCCATGGGAACAGGCTGACAGGAGCATAAAAAGAGTGTGTTACAAAGCGACGGTGTGCCTCAGCCTTGCCAAGTAATTAGTGGAAACATTTTATTTGTTTGTTTGAGTGATTTATATGCCACCCCTTCAGTGCTAGCACTACTTGGGTGGTCTACTGATTAAATCTAAAACCCCATTAGACCCCACATAGCAACACATGCAGTAGTGCAAAAAAAGTGTGAGGGATTGAAACTAAAATTAACAGCATCCAATGAATAAGTTATTGAACGGAGCTTTGAACAGTTCTGATTCCAGTTTTGAAATCTGAAACCACTTCCTGGTCAATGGATGTGGCTTTCCTACCAACATATTAGAGATGGGCACGACTCAGCGAAATTTTCGTTTTCGTTTTCGTTTTTTGTTTCATTTCGTAACAAAATGAAACGAAAAAATTTTCAGAAGCAAAATGACAACGGAAACGAAACGAAAAATTTTGCCGAGTTTTTCATTTTCGTTACGGCAGACACATTGCATTGAAAAGAATGCTAACAAAATGGGAAATTTTCGTTTTCGTTTTTGTTTTTTGTTTGATTTCGTAACGAAAACAAAAACGAAAAATGTGCACAACCCCCCGAAAAACAAAAACGAACCGAAACGGACCCCTAAACGACAAACGAAAAACGAAAAATTATTTTTTTGAGTCGTGCCCATCTCTACAACATATCCTTTATATGCTTTGACACTGACAGTGAAACATTGCTCAGATGTGTTAAACGTTTAGAACATGGGAAGCATTAATTTTTGTATATGTTTCTTGCATTTCAAATCTCCTCTCTGCCACGGACGCTCACTGATGCTGGAGGAGTGGCCAAGCCAACCCTTGAACACCTCACTTACCTTGAAAAAGCTACTAGGGTTGCTCTAAGTCAGTTCTAGTTTGACAACATACAACAACCACAACCACAAGCAGGAACAGCAGCAGCGGCAGCAAAAACGTTGGTGTTGACGTAGTGTTATCACTTACTTCTCTCCAAGTGCACTCTAGAGCAGGGGCCCTCAAACTTTTTCAAGAGAGGGCCAGTACACTGTCCCTCAGACACTGTTGGGGGCCAGACCCAGCAGCTCCCCGGCACAGCTCCAAGGGGGAAGAGGGAAGGCCTGACCCACTTCACCCCCTCAGCCCAATGCTGCTCTCCTCACCTGATGGCCCATGTGGCACTCCTGCTTTTCCCGCAGCTCCAAGGGAGGGGTAGTGGAGGGTGTGTCCTGCTTACCCCCCCAAGACACTAGGACAGCAGTGGGCTTTGCCCACACATTGGTGGTTGAGGTGGAGACAGCTGCTCCTCTGCAGTGGGGGGGGGGCTTCCTACAATAGCCAGTGGCCCAGATTCAGAATCCTGGCAGGCTGGATCCGGCCCATGGGTTATATTTTGAGGACCCCTGCTCTAGGGTTTTGTTCATCTGGAACTCATGTATTGTTTTAGTAATAGAGGTTCCGTGCAGATCAGAACAATTCCAATATATTGCCAATTGAAGAAAGGAATTGAAAAAAGACTTGCTCAAAAGTTAAAATGAAATTAAACGTAAATGGCACTGGCAGTCTCTTGGATAAAGAATGATTGGGATAAATGCAGTTAAAGAAATTGTAGAAAATAAATTAGAGACATCCCGTTGTCTGGAGGACATGGGAATATGCCAACTAAAAGTAACAGTCTAGTTCTGTTATAGTAAAAAGCAAAACTAAAAGCAATGTGTGCTGCTTATCTACCGCCCCATAGTGCTTAAAGCATTCTCTGGATGTTTTACAATTTAATTATGCGGGCTACACATTGCCACCACCACCCACCAGGCTGAGTACTCATTTTGCCAACTTTGGAAGGCTGGAAGGCTGGAAGGCTGAGTGAACCTTGAATTTGCTACCTGGAATTGAACCATGGGTCTTGAGCACAGTTTTTGGCTGCAGCACAGCAGTTTAACACTGTACCACGAGGCTCAAATTCCAAAATAAAAATGTATGAGCCTGAGATTGCCAGAGGCCAAGATTGTAAGGAAAGGTGGTAGATCTCAGAGATAGACTGGAAGTACGGTATTTGTAATCCATAAAGGTTAGAATTACAATTTTTTTAGCAGTCCTGAGTAGGAAAACTCAATGTACAATGTTGAATATCCGTGTGGGTGCAGGTCAGGAGAAAACAATCAATATAGTATCTCCCTTCTTGTCCAGAGAAATTTCTGAACCATGTTAGGTAAAACCATGTTTTCTTGTTGTGAACCGCCCAGAGTTCCTTCAAAAGTTGAGCGGTATTGATAAGTTTAAATTTGTTTAAAACACACTTCACCAACACCTTGCTGTCTGGGGCAAGTGCATCTTTACTGCATAACAGAAATAGAAAGCAAAGAGAATGTAATGATATTAAAACACTTGACAACACAAGACATAAAACTAACTAACTAACTAACTAACTAACTAACTAAATAAATAAATAAATAAATAAAAATTAATACTGAAGTTGAGTGCTGTACAGTACCACTCTTAAAACCAGGGACCTTCCTTTTGGAAAAGTCAGGCAAACACTAACAGAGCTAAGGTGTTTCACACATCAATGGCTTAACATTTTGGGAGCCTTACCCCTCCCTTTAAATCTACTTACAGTCACAGATGTGATTTAAAAGGGTAGCTTTTCCAGCATCTCCCAGAACCCCCAGCCAACATAGCCACCACCAACGTTGGCTTTGAGGTCTGAGAAGCAAGTCCAAGAAACAAACATTCCAAGAACCGATTTGTAATTTGTTCAGGTTTATTAAGCCCTGAAATATAATTTTGTGGACCTACACCCTCTTTTCAGACTGTAAATGGATGGCTATGGCCTTGATGCATCCCACCATCTACTGTATTGCAGGAGAAGGGTGAAATTGTATTGTTGATGAAGCAGTATGGCATTGGAGATTGGTTTATGTTTTTACCCGGCTCTTGTCCCCAAAGAAACCCAGAGTCGGATATTTATTTATTAATTATTGTGTTTATCTCCCTCTGTTGTGGCTCTCTCACCCTCCATTTCTATCTTTACACCAAGCTGGTGAATTAGATGAGGTTGAAAAATAATGATTTATTTATTTAATTTATTTTGAATTTTTTTACCCTACCTTTCTCCTTGGAAAAGGACCCAAGGGGCTTACAATAATGAGGGACAATATACAGCCCAGTACATTCAAAACATATTCAATTTAATAACAGAGAATTAAAGAAGGCATCCTACAACATTAAAAGGAAACATTAAAGCTGCCAAGAATATGCAAAAAGAAAAAAATCCATTATGAGGAATTGAAACTAGCATGGCAAACACTGGTGTTCTTGTGAAATCTGTCAATGTAATCATGCATGGTAATCCATCTAAAAGTCACATAGTAGATAGTCCTTCATTTAGGGAAAGCTTGCCTGAAGAGGAAGGTCTTTGCCGGTTTCCGGAAAGACAGCAGAGACGGGGCAGTCCTGGCCTCCAGCGGGAGGGAGTTCCAGAGTCTGGGAGCAGCAACAGAGAAGGCCCTTTCATGTGGTCTTCTGAGGTGCACCTGTGAAGGTGGCAGGATGGAGAGAAAGGCCTCTCCTACTCCGTGGTCATATGTGGGTTTCCTTCGTATTTAAATTTCCTGTGGTCACGTGGTTTTTAATGAGCAGTTGGTGTCCTCTCCTCTGCGTCATACCTTTCTATTCTGGTTCTGTCCTAACCTGTGTACTACGCATTTTGTCCTACTTTCCGGCTCCAGTTTCCAAGGCTCCATCTTTTAAGCCAGGGAGAAAGGGGAGAAACTGAATTTACTGCATATTTTCAGTGTCCTGTCATTGCAACAGTTAAGCAACCAAGTAAGCATTTTCGAGCGAAGTTTCTAAATCCAGCCCCTGGCAGTGGTTTAGCAAACTTTGCTGAAACTGCTGTTCGAGGGGCGTGGTCGGTCGGGAGTAGAATTTGCTTCTCTTCCTGGTTAGCACGCGATATTTTACTGCGTAGTTCGCCGACAGGAAATTACGCAGAAAACGCAGGTATGACTGCAGTCTTAGTGACCTTAGCACATACTGCAAGATTCGATCTTTGAGGTAGCCCAAAGTCACTGGGGTTAGGAGGAAATTCTTGTAGTCCTAATTTGACACTATTCCATATTGGCTCTTTGGGGAGGAGGCAGATTTTGTCCGAAGAAAACATCTTGTTCCATTTTTGTTTTGGCCTTCAGGTTTTGCTCGCAGTTAACTACAGCCAACCAGATATCAATCAGCATAATCCAGATACATTAATATACACCCAAAGTGAGACACCCCGGGAGTCTTGCCAACAATTGAACAGTTGCTCAAAGCAGATTAACAACAGGACCATTGCCCAGTGACTCCTCTTTAATTCATGGCTGTCAAGCTGCCTCCATGAGATACACACATGACTCCCAAACATCCCATGCACACCTGAGCAGGAAATCTTATTACCTTTCCTGCCCACCAAGAAATCTTCTCTCCCTTCTCTTGTGGGGATCTGTCCCATGGGATATGTTGCATGCTTCTTTTCCGTGTTTCAGAGGGACCAGGGATCCCATCTAGGGACCATAAGCAGAGACCCCCAAAGGGCCCTACCTGACCTAAAAGGGGGGAATCTTCTTTCATTTGTTAGAGGTTATGTCCATAAGATGTTTAACGTTGGGCATTGTTATCAAAGAATTTTATTTCACATGTAAGGTTGGATTGCCAACTGTTCACATGAGCTTAACATGACACTCTGCATTCTTTCCATGCTGTCTGTTTGGTCTTTGTTTCTGCCTTTGAACATCTGCTCTACCAGTAATACAAATCTCTTAATTGGTCAATTGGATTTTGATTAGTGACTTGGGAGATCTGGACAGGTGATCTGTTCTCCTCCATAAAACCTATATGTTACAGAGGAAAGAAAGGGGCGTGGGCTCAAGGCTTGCTTAGCAGAGACCAGAGAACTAGAAGGATTAGGGGTCTCCATGTTCTCCTGAGCTGGTGTCCTTCATAGTCTTTGTGGAAGGCCTCATGATTTTCATCATCTCAGAATACTTAATTGGAGAGACATGACCAGTGGGGTGCCCCAGGGTTCGGTTCTGGGTCCAGTGCTGTATGATATCTTTATTAATGACTTGGAGGAAGGAATAGAGAGTATTCTGATTAAATTTGTAGATGATACCATCTACAAATGGTAGGGGTTCCTAATTCCCTAGAGGATAGGGTGAAAATCCAAAAGGACCTTGACAGATTAGACTGCTGGGCCAAAGCTAACGGAATGGGTTTCAACAGAGGGAAATGTAGGGTGCTGCATCTAGGTAAAAAGAATGAATTGCACAGATATAGGATGGGAGATACCTGGCTGGAAAATAGTACCTGTGAAAGGGATCTGGGAGTCTTGGTGGACTGCAAATTGAATATGAGTCAGCTGTGTAATGTGGCGGCCAGGAAAGCCAATGCGATTCTTGGTTGCATCTACAGAACCATAGTGTCTAGATCAAGGGAAGTGATAGTACCACTCTATTCTGCTCTGGTTAGACCCCACCTGGGGTACTGTGTCCAGTGGATGGAATCATAGAATCATAGAATCATAGAATCATAGAGTTGGAAGAGACCTCAAGGGCCATCTAGTCCAACCCCCTGCCGTGCAGGAACCCCGTCACAATATTTTCGACAAATGGCCATCCAGCCTCTGCTTTAAAAACCATCAAAGAAGGAGACTCCACCACCCTCCGTGGCAGCATATCCACTGTCGAACAGCTCTAACTGTCATGAAGTTCTTCCTGATGTTCAAATGGAATCTCTTTTCCTGTAGTTTGAAACCATTTCCCCGAGTCCTACTCTTTGAAACCATGGAAAACAAATCTGTTCCCTCTTCAATATGGCATCCTTTCAAATATTTACACATAGCTATCATATCCCCCGTCAGCCTTCTTTTAGAGAGGCTAAACATTCCCAGTTCCCTAAGCCATTCCTCATAAGGCATTTCCTCCAGACCCTCTACCATCCTGGTCACCCTCCTCTGCACCCGCTTGAGGTTGTCAACATCCTTTTTAAACTGAGGCGCATAGAACTGGACACAGGTGGGGTCTGACCAGAGCAGAATAGAGTGGTACTATCACTTCCCTTGATCTAGACACTATGCTTCTGTTGATGCAACCAAGAATCACATTGGCTTTCCTGGCTGCCGCATCACACTGCTGGCTCATGTTCAATTTGTGGTCCACAAAGACTCCCAGATCCCTTTCACAGGTACTATTCTCCAGCCAAGTGTCCCCCATCCTATATCTGTGCAATTCATTCTTTTTACCTAGATGTAGCACCCTACATGGCCATCTGTTGGAAATGCTGTGATGGGTGTTCCTGCATGGCAGGGGGTTGGACTATGTGGCCCTCGAGGTCTCTTACAACTCTATGATTCTGTGATTCTATGATCATGGACTTGGGGTTAGTCCTTGCTTCCAGGATAGCCTCTGTCCTTCCTATTCTATTCCATTTCTGTTCAGTAGAAGTTCTATTCTAATTTCCCATGGGCATTCTTTCTGATGTCATAGTCTTAATGGACAAGAGTGTTGCATGGGAGTGAAGAAAATATTGTATGAATTCCCCCTTGGTCTCAAAAGCTACTGGATGACCTTGGGCTACCCACTATGGGGGAAAGCCTCTCTGAGTTTCTTGAAGGAAATATGAGTTGCACACAAGAAGAGAGAAATTTTTGACATATTCTACTGCGCTGCGGAAAGGCTTATGTTAAAAGCAGTACCAATGGGAACTGCCACATAACATCCCTTCTGGTTTCATGCCATTTTCCTTTACACTGGCGATTTTTTCAGGGCACAATCGTCAGATCCATTTTTTCTGTGCCAAAGTTCGCTTGCTGGTAGAGATCTCCTGCACGGTGGGATCCCAAATGGCTGCTGTCATCTAGAACCCTATGCCAACATAACCTCGGCAAGCAATGCATTATTTCAACAGAGCTACCTGGTGGGCTATGAAATTTTTATATGTTTGATGTGACTGGGGGGTGGGGGGGAGGAAGGTGAGTTCTGTTTGAGTACCCTGCTATATAATATTTTTTCATTGGTAGCTATTATGGTTTCATGGATATGCTTCATGTGGGATAACCATCTTATCTATCAGAAAAACCAGCCTCCAAGGTGGGCTAATCAGAAGCAAGCAGACAATTAAATCTAAGAGCAGAACATATGGTTGTAGTTGATGCTTGCCAAGATTTGACTAGCGAGCATTATCAGAATGTGGACATAATGGTTATAGCAAGCTGTGTCAATCTGTTCCTCTTTGCTGACTGACGGCCTCCCCACTCCTACCAAGCCGCCACCTTCACCAGTGTTGAGTTCTCTTATATGGTATAAATGGTTCCCATTAATCAATAGAAACACTGCTTGCGGTGAAGTCATCCTTTCTGTGCTTGAGCTGCCCATCTCGATATGTTGTGCAATCAGTTTAAAATAGGAATCAAGGAGCCACAGGGTTTATTTCCAGAAATGCTTTGTTGCCTCTGGAAGCTTGGAAGAACGTTTTTAATAAGTATTTGAGGTTATCCAAATTGATTGTGCATAGACTGCTTCTGAAGGGAGATGCCAATGCTTTTTCTCTTGTTGCTCTCATTATCTATTTCATAACTGTAGAATTGTAGCTGGACAATCTAGTCTTAGGGTTAGGCAGAGCAAGATGGCAATATTCGTATTGATTTTTCAGTCAGATGTCAGTGAAGTGATTTTGTCCAGTAGACATGGTCACAAACCGCTTTGGATCCAGCCCATTTGACGGTTATGGAAAATAAGCGCGGACTGGTGACATAGTTTGCGCTGGCGAAACCGTAAATCCATTTTTATGGAGCCTGCTTCTCAAATATGTCCCTTATTCTTTATATCCAAGGGAGTCTTGTGGCCAGCTATGGCTAATCGATTCTTAAAGACGTTCCTTTTGTGTTAAATAACTAACAAGAGGAAAGCTCATTTATGGTGAGCTCTCTAAAGGATGCTCTTACTTTGTGTCTCCCCATTTAAGTGCTGACAAGAGTGAGTTGTAAATTTGTCATTGATTCCACTGACCTTTGGATTCAGTATTTTTCTCTGTCAGCAAATGTTTTAATAGCTTCCCTTTGAATTTATCTTCTAAGAGAGAGCCATCTATTTACATTCTGCATATGCACAGTTCTAAATAAATAAAATGCCTACCTTTGCCTGCTTCCGCAGTGGTCTTCTTTTGATTATTTTTTTAAATGAACCCTTCCGTGTCTAGAACAATCTTATCCAATCAGGATCCTCGTGGCTGTTCTGGCTGACAACACCCATGGACATTAGCCATGCTGGCTCAGGTTGACAGCTATTATAGTTCAAAGCATGTAGAGAATGAGATATCTAGATTAGAGAAAGCTGGTCTGTGAGTTACAATAGGGTGAGCCAGTCTTTGCAAGCTGCCAGGTTTACTGAACAATGGCACCTGAAGCTTCTCTGATCAGACGACAGGGGAGGAGAAATAATACAGATGAAAGTAGCAAGAGGGTGTCACTATTCTAAGGGTGGACAATACTTCCTGGATTGGCTTCCTTTGTCCTTTGCAATGCCCCACCTAATAAATGAGTCTGATATGAATAGCTGTGTGAGCGATCCAAGGGGTGTTGCTGCCTCTTTCAAATTTATACTTAATACTTACAAACCAGATTTATACTTAATTTATGGAGGAGGTAGTTAGGTCTCCTTCTTGACCTGCTCATGTTAACATGACCATATGGAAGGTGTTTCTACATGTGTTCTACAGCAGTACAGTACTGTAATGTACAATTGTACCCCGACTTAAGAGTAGCTCAACTTAAGAGCAATTCGACTTAAGAGCAGAAAACTGTTGACATTTTAACTGCCATCTTACAAATTTTAGATATGGTCTGCTCAATTTACAAATATTTTTTCCATTAAAAAAAATTAACATATTTTTTTCCAATTTTTTAGATAGGTATCCCGACTTAAGAGTAGTTCGACTTAACAGCATGCATTCGGAACGGATTAAATTCATAAATCGAGGTACCACTGTATATGCATCAAAACTAGCAAATGATGAAAATGCCACTCCAGGTATGCCTTGGTTGCCACAAAAGTGTGGTTAGACCATTTCCATGATTTTATAGGACTGGGCAGTTTTTTTGTTGTTGTTTTGGAAGAGAGAATTAACTGTTCTGTTCTACATTGGACGGGTCCTTTGCCATTTTGGTAGTTGAAGAATGTCTTCTTTTGAGAAGGAAATGATGGCCTCAGGGAGATTTTGTGTGGCAGCCATCATTATCCCACTCCCCCTAGCTGTTCTTTGGGGCAGGTCAATCAGAGAAATTCAAACGGCAGCCACCAACCACAGGAACTGCTAAAGAACTCTTGTTAAGTTTGAGTACCTGGAGAATCACACCCAAACATTCACCTCTACAGAAACAATCCTTTGAGGTGAAATTCAAAACAAAGATGCATTTTGTGCAGATCTACTGTAATTACAGCAATGGGTTACTGAGCCAAGACTTCTTTGGGGAACACTGAATAGAAAGTGGGCCAGTGGCCAGGAAAAAAAGTGCACGTGGCACTCTATGGTATGAAATGTGTACATTTCTTCAAAAGCCGATAGATAGTGTCAGGACCCTGCCTGCCACAGAACCTGACCCTAAAGGGTTAACTGGTGAAGAGCTGCTATAAGAGACTTGCAGCTCCAGCCAGCAAGCAGCTGGGTCTGATGACTCAGCTGAAAACATATCTCCACCACCTAGAAGGGCCATGAGCAGGATTCTGCAACAATGTGCTACCAGGATAGCTAGAGAAAGAAGAGCCTTTCATTCTAGACACAGAATCAGATTGGATAGCCCTGAGTATTAGCAGAAGCCTTCCCAGGAGTCAGGGCGTGTTTCCTGCTCTGGAATATAGCTGCCAAGCTCACATTGAGCTCTCTGTGGGAGCAACGCCTCACTTGAACTTGCAACCACGTTCCTGCCTGTTCCTGACTCTGTTTTGATTGACTTCGGACTGGTTTCCTTAACTACGGCTTGATCTATTCCCTTTGGCTTGGCATCCTGGCTTCTGTGAAACATTCTGTATTGACCTGGACTGGTAATTACTGTGGTTTAAATTCTGTTATCTATCTGGCACCTGATTGTTGGCAAAGAACTTGAACCTGCTTGATTCTTCACTAAAGACCTTGGGAAAGAACTGAACTCTGTGTGTTTGTGTATTCTGTGTGCGGGGCTTGACAGATAGATAAATAGATAGATAGATAAATCGTTATTGTCATTGTTCTGTGCAGAACAAGAATGAAAGAATCTAATAATACAACCATACAAAAATATCTATCCCCCACCCCATATACACACATTTAACCCTCTAACACACGTAAAAAAACAAACAACTCTTAAAAAACTCTAAAAACTAATTACAGAATCTCCCTCAGAAACTGCTTTTCGCTGCATTCAAAGCCAAAACTGCTCTTGGGTAGAAACTGTTCCTCAAGCGGCTAGTAGTCCTGGTCTTGTGCTTACACGCAACTGTGCCTTCTCTGTGGTTGGCCCCTTGCTCTGGAACCATCTCCCGAGTGAGTTGCGCCTTGCACAGTCCCTGCCTGCCTTCAAAAAAGCACTTAAAACCTTGCTTTTTTTGGGAGGCATTTGGCGACCTCTAATTTAATTTAAATTAATTTATTTTTTTCTCTTTTTGACACCTCTTGATGATGATTTTTACTTATTATTGTTTTGTTTTTCTCCTCTTCTTTTTTCTTCTTTTAAATGTTTTGTTCCCCTCGATTTTTGCTGATGTTACTTTGTGTTTTATTGGTTTTTTTTTTAAACCTTATTGTTAACCACCTGGAGTTCCCTGACAAGACGGGCAGTATAATAATAATAATAATAATAATAATAATAATAATAATAATAATAATAATAATAATAATAATAATAATAATAATAATCGG
>JAHTLZ010000122.1:35147896-35167905 GCA_023846285.1 Phrynocephalus versicolor | reverse complement strand
TAATAATAATAATAATAATAATAATAATAATAATAATAATCCTCTATGTCCTCCTAGACTGCAGGAGCTGAAAGAGAGCATTTCCAGGGTGTGTGAGATCATGCACAATCTCTACAGCTTTCTTATAACACCTGGAATCATAGATTTGGTCTAAAGTAGGGAGAGTACACCCAATTATTCTCTCTGCAGTCTTAAGAACCTCGGACAGCATTGTTCTTTCATAGAAACAATGGCAGGCCAATGACTAGGTATGGACTGTGTTGCTTTCTTGAGGGATTGCCACACAACCAATCACCGATCACCTCACATTGTCCTAATAAATTGGCTGTGGATCCCTTTTGGGTTCAGAACCTACTTGTTAGTAGAGGGAAGAGGCGAGAAATCCCAGCAGTTGGCATTGTCATCTGGAGATAGAGATTGGTACATATATTCATACAGGGCTCAAAAAACAACTATTGGGAAGCTAAGACCCCAAATAGTGATCAGAATAAATGAAACATGACACAATAAACTTGCTTAGTTTGCATAATTGCTATACTAGGTTTGAAGAGTTCAGATATGTTTTTGCATTTTAAAAAATAACTTGGAAGACAAAGGCTTGGATATTTCTGTCATGCTTGTTGGTCCTCCCAAAATGTCCTGCAGAATCAGTTAAGGCTTCCAGTCTTCTATATGTGATCTAGAGCGGTCTGGCTTGCTCCATTTTTCTAACCTGTATAGTGCCCAGAGTAGGGCTTACACTAATGTGATTGTATATTAAGCAATTGATTAATCAATCAATCAGGGAAGGTGAATATTCAAGGACTGTAAAAAAATTTTTTTTAGATGCCTGCAGCAGAATTGTGTGACTGTTGTTTTTATGAAAAGGGAAAATGTTGATAAAATAAATGATGATTGGGCAGAGTGGTCCAGCCTCAGAAAAGGTCAAAGTGAAGTAGAGAGCGAGGCTGAACGGAATACAAGTAAAAGGAGTGACAGTTGGAAACCCTCTGTGAGAGCTGAAAGTAACAGTCGGTCTGGAAAACGGCAGTTCATTATTAACAGCCATTATAGACTTCTTGAGAAGGAAGGAAGGTTACAGACTAAACCACAGGCAGCTTACTGAGAAGAGGGGGTGAGCGCGTGCAGAGGAGGGATGATTCATGACAGCCAAAAGCCCACGGTAATTTTTTTAATGTACAGTGTAATAGGTAAAGGGATCAAAATTATAAAATGAAAAGAAAGATGAAAACATTGTACATCTGAGGAAAGAACAAAGGGGAAGAAGAAGTGCAAGGCACCACCAGGTAGAAAAGCAATGACCGGGTTATCCCCATTTGCACGGCAGGCGTTTTAGCAGAGTTGTTTGGAAAAAATACTGTAGGAACATGAGGAAGAAAGGGACACAAATGCAGAAAGAGAACTGAAGTGAGGAGGCGGGCAGTAGAAGGTACTAGAAACAGTGCCTGTACGAGTATGTGTGTGTGTGGGGGGAGGAAGCTCTGTTGATGTAGAAAGTTAATAAAATGCATGTAGCAAATGTATACACCTGGAAGCTTACACGCTGACAAAGTGCAGATTACTCGATATACAACTGCCGGATTTACAGAGAGCAGCCAACTCAATATGTTCACCATTGAGTTTGCAGATCCCAGTTTCAGCAGAGCACCCTGCACCTTACTTTTACCTGCTAGAATGCCCAGAGGAACGGAGGGCCTACACGCTTGCGAGATGCAATGCCATCCCATCAGCGGTGTTGTATGGGAGATTCAATAGGACTGCTTATAGCGAGAGGTGTTGCGCCTGTGCACTGGGTGGAGTGGAATCACTCTCTCATATGGTATTGTATTGTCCTCTTTTACGATCATTTCCATAAAAACCTCCATGACTCACTTCTCTTGAAGAAGAGGCCATGTTCAGACACTGATATACTGAGGTGTAGAGATGGGCACGACTCAGCAAAATTTTCGTTTTCGTTTTCATTTTTTTTGTTTCGTTTCGTAACGAAAATGAAAACAAAATTTTTTTCAGAAGCAAAATGACAACGGAAACGAAACAAAAAATTTTGCCGTGTTTTTCGTTTTCGTTACGGCAGACACATTGCATTGAAAAGAATGCTAATGAAATGAAAAATTTTCATTTTCGTTTTGTTTTTTGTTTCGTTTTGTAACGAAAACAAAAACGAAAAATGTGCAAAAAAAACCCCGAAAAACGAAAACGAACTGAAACGGACCCCTAAACGACAAACGAAAAATTATTTTTTTGAGTCGTGCCCATCTCTACTGAGGTGTCTTCTGTCATCAGGAGACACTGTGGTGATAGAAAATGTGGTACCTTTCTTAGCCCAGCTGGTTAGGGCCTACAGGCAGAGATGCTCCGAGTAGTTAACCCTTCAACTGCTGTTGTTGTTGTAATCTATATTGAACTTGTGTTGTTAAATTATGTATGCCAATAAAGGCTGATTGATTGATTGTATACAATAATGCAAATATGGTTAGAATTTATTTGTAGAAGGAGGTGGTTAAATGACGTGTGTGGGTGGTGGTACTTCTTGTGTCTTTCCTGAAGAGACCGACTTTTTGACTGCGGCTTATAATCAGCAAAACGCGAGGGACCTTGTAGTAGAGAGTGAAAAGGAGGCAGAAACATTTCATCAGTGCCGTATATAAGAGCTATCTCTCTGTGTGTGATCTTTAAGTTCTAGCAGAAGCATGGCTAAAATGGTTTTCATAGCCAAAAAGAAACAAAAAGCACAAATCATAAAGAAATCGCAGTGCTGCTTTGGGGGAGAGGGGAGGGAAGGGATATGTCCACTGTACCAGGCATTAATAACAGAAAACATGAAAGGAAGAAGGGAGAGAGAAGAGATGCATCTGAAATAGACTGCAGGACCGGGGGGGGGGGGGGGAATCGAAACTGTGTTGTCACACAGACAGTGGAGATAGATAGCCATACTGAAGCTTCCTGCAATAGGCTGAAGGAGTTATGGTGGCTTAATATCTACAGAGCAGGGTCATAAAAATGACAGGCAAATGCTAAAAATGAAAAAAGATGCCTAAAGTATGTATGTGTATAAACATTTAAAGAGTAGGACCAGAGAAGGGACATAAAGTAGAAATAAAACGGAACCACTCCCGTTAGTCAAAAACAACAACCCAGCAACAAAAGCGGAAACAGTTGCATGTTCATCAGACAGGAGTAAGAATAATATTTTTTAAAAAAACAAAACCCACACAAAATACATGTGGCAACTTATTTCATGGACTAGATAACATCCTATAAACTGAAGTTAATCCAGACCAGACAGATATGCCCCTGGTCAGTTGAAAGGAACAGCAGGTAGCAGGGACTCCACCTATGTTTACATCTTGAAGGTCCTCTGCAATTCACTCCTTACACTAGATGGCCAAGTTTCATCAGAGGCTGGGAGTACATTTGCAGGGTTCAGCTTAAGGACACCCAGTTGTGCTCATACAGAGAAATGTCTGAGGATGGTTGTGATGATGTACTGCATGCCTTTCTTACCTCCCACTGGAAGTGCTATTGTGTGGTCTGTGAGAGGGTGCCCTGGGAATGTGTTGAGAAAATTCCAGTGGGTCCAAGAGGTTACAGCTAGGCTAACGAGTCACAGGAAAGTTACAGAAGAACTAAGGCTGCTATCTCACCTGGGGGAAGATCCGGTGAATCTGAAAGTCTGGGTTTACCTCTTCCTGGGTCATGTGATGGAAGATGTGGGATCTCTGTTCCCACGGATAAGGAAGTAAAAAAAAAAAAGGCCAGCTGAGCAGCACTGGTGGGGGGGGGATAAATTTTTTTAAGTGCCCGACCAGCTGGAGGACCAGCTGAGCAGCGGGGGAGGGGGAAATTAAAAAAAAATTTAAAAGTGCCAAAAGCCAGCTGGTTGGCACTGGGGGTGGGGAATAAAAATAAAAATAAAAGTAAAGCACCCAACCAGGCAGAGGACCAGCTGTGCAGCGCTGGGGGGGTGGACTTAAAACAACAACAACACCGCCGAACAGCCCCAGGAACAGCCAGTCGGCGCTATGGAAAACAAAGACAAAGAAAAGAAAACTGGATCATCTACACACTCCCACGACGCCTGGCTCTAAAAAATAAGCTTTTTTAACAGAGGCAAAAAATTCCCAGCTTCTCCGGTACATATTGTAAAACTCGCTAAAGAGGGTGTTACCATGTTTTTTTTTTTTAAAAAAAAGCCCGGTGCCTGTGGAGACAAGATTTGTGGACATGGTTTATTTTGAAATTTGATCTGGATTTTTGAGGATGTGTGATAGAGCCTTAGAACACCTTCACTGGCTACCACATCTCCTCCTATGGGTCTTCCTCAGGTATAAGATCTTCTGGGTGGGGTTGCTTGGGGAGGTTTTATTTCAGTCCTGCCGCCATCACAGGTACACCTGAGGAGGAGTTAGACTCGCAAACAAGCCATGAATCTCCTTACCACAGCAGGCAGGGCTGGTCCTTGCCTGCTCGCCTTCTGCCACCAGGTGAAGGCCTTTCTCTTCAGGCAAGCTTTTAGTAAGTAATCAGCTACTGTGGAAGGGGGTCTTTAAATAGTGGGTGTTATGCTGTTATTATTTGCCATCAAGTCACCTCTGACATACAGGAACTCTATGAACGAGCCGTCTCCAAAATGTCCTGCCCTCAATTGCCTCACACAGATCTTGCAGACAGAGTGAGGCTTTCTTTAGGGAAACCATCCATCTTATATTATCGAATCCATCTTGTATTTGGTATTTCTGTTTTCTTCTGTTTTATCACCTTGGCCTCCTGAAACAGGTCAGGCTTAATTTGCTTTCAGGCCACTTGTTTGGCTTTCTGGCAATCCGAGGTATCCACAAACTCTCCTCCAGCACCATGTTTCAAGCAAATTAATTGTTTCCCTCCCAGCTTTTTTATCCGTTCAACGTTCACATTGATACACAATATTTGGAAATACACAAGTGTAAATGATTTGGTCTTGGTCTAAAATGACAGATCTTTATACAGTACTTGATTATCTTTTCTAATTGTTGCCTGCTGGAATTTCATCTTCCAGCTGTATCTCTAGTTTCATTTTGAGTTCAGAGGCATATTTGGGGAGGGGGGCAGAAGGGTACATCTTCCCCAGGTGCAGAAATCTGGGGGCGCCTGGAAGGGGAGGAGGGGGAAGGAAGCCCTGTGCCCTCCCGCCGCTGCATGCCAGGCAAGCAGCAAAGCAAGCAGGCAGGCAGGTGTGTGAGCGCGGTGGCTGTGGTGCCCCCCTCCTCCAACTCTTTGTTGCCACCACACACACACATGCCCACCCGCGCACACGCACGCAAGATTGCCCCCCTCCTTGCTGGGTGGATGCGATGGGGTTAGGGAGGGCTGGAGGGGCACAAAAACAACTTTGTCTCCAGGCGCCCCAAAACGTTGCTATGCCATGTTTGAGCTGTCTCCTCATAATGCCTTTCGGAAGGCATTAAAAACTTTTCTCTTCTGAGAGGCCTCCCCCCCCCCCCACCATCAATAGGTTGTTTAAGATTCTATTTATCAGGCTTGTCGCCTCTGGCGATGCTAGGGTGTGCCTGTTTTAACTGTTTTATTTTGTATTGTTATTGAATTGCTTGTTGTTCCTTATTGTATATCGGTCCTTCGGTTGTTAGCCGCCTAGAGTTCATTCT
This sequence comes from Phrynocephalus versicolor, assembly GCA_023846285.1. Classification (NCBI taxonomy): domain Eukaryota; kingdom Metazoa; phylum Chordata; class Lepidosauria; order Squamata; family Agamidae; genus Phrynocephalus; species Phrynocephalus versicolor. The sequence goes on along the minus strand of JAHTLZ010000122.1, from coordinate 35,162,263 downwards.
CGAAGATAGGCGGGATACAAATGCAATAATAAATAAATAAATAAATAGGATTTTCATGCTAAGGATAGTTCACCAGGGGCTTGCCATTCCTACCTTCTGCACAGCACCAACACAAAACAGCTTGAGTTTCACCACGATTGCCTCCTCTGCCAGTGTCACATTCAGCTACCGCTGCTGCCCAGGAGCTGCCTTGAAGAGAGTGGATGCATCTGAATCTGGTGTCTCACCTGTTATTATCCCTGCCGTGACTGACCCTCCTTGAAGTCCAGGAGTCCAGCCTTCAGATGGCATCGCTCTCAGGTTCACTGACACTCCCAAAGCCCTTATAGGTCATCATCATCACCATCTAAAGGTGGCCTTAAGGGGTGCCTCTAAGAATAGGAGTGGAAGTTATACATCACTTGGAATTGTCTTAAACTATTGCTTATCTTATCATTCAGCTATGAATGAGTTGTTGTTTTTTTTAAAAGAATATTAAAATATATTGTATTTTTAACTGTCCAAATTGGCCTCAAAATATTTTATCGTATGTCTTGGGACCCCTTATTGCGATGAAAGTGGGGCATAGAGAAAAATGAACAAATCAGTGCATGCATGAATCGTGTGTTGGAAAGGTCAGCAGAGGTGCAAGGCAATCAAGAGAATTCAGAAGGCGGGCATCCCGCAAGCAGAAACTGTCTCTCTCGTTTTCCCAAAGGCCTCTCTGGATTCAAGCCAACTCCAGTAAGGAGCAAAAGCGTAGAGTGTGACAACAATGGAAAGTGCAAAAATGCAAACGATAGCATTTAAAAAAAAAATAGATCCCCTTTTGTGATGTTATACAACTGAAGAAATGTTAGAACGTGCATCTTTCAGGCAAGAAACAGAATCTTTGTTCTGCTGTAGTGACGGGAAGAGTCCTCTGCCCCTCTCTGCTCCTCCATTGTTCTTCCACTTCATCTCGGTTGCCTTCCAAAATTAGTGCCAGAATTGAAATCTGCAGACTTCGCTGCATGCCTCTGTGTCTTTTGCCACCCCATGTTTCTCATGCACATATGTGTGCTTTTGAGAAGCCCACACAAGACAGACACTTGATGCAAATCTACTTTTGAAACAGTCCCACCCAAACCCTTAAACCAGTGGTTCCCAACTGGGGGTCGACCATTCCACAGGGGGTCGCCATGATCCAGTGAAGAAAAAGGCACAAACGGCTTGGCTCTGGAGGAGGAGGGGGAGAAAAGGGGGGGGGGAAGAGTGAGTTACAGGTTGATAGGTTGGAGGGGATGTCAGTCAATGGCACCGGAGGCTGCGATTGGCTAAGGGTGCTTATAGAGGGAAGTTCTCTATGGCACCTGTGGCAGTGGCCTGCCAAAGGGGGCTTGCGGCCTCTTCCATGCAGAGCAAGGGGTCACGACAATATGAGGAACTATATTAAAGGGTCGCGACATTAGGAATGTTGGGAACCACTGCCTTAAACTATTTTTCTTTCTTTCTTTTTTGCTCTTTTCTTTTTTTTTATCAACATTAAAATTCATGCCAAACATTCACACATAGTCTCATCCAGCTTGGTTCTTTGTCGTGCACTAGCAGGGTACAAGATTGCAACATCTGTACTGGAGATGCACACATTAATTGACAGTGACAGCAAAGGCATATCTCATGTGTTGCACAAGAAATAAATGAAATAAAAAAAATTGGAATGCATCCATTTTGTTTGGAGAGCAAAAAGCAGTTAATATGTATGTTGCCTAAAACCCAAGAAAAAATCTGGATAAGAACCATCTTGTAGCTATCCTTTGTTACCTGCATGTCTCCTGTGCATTGTCCTGCTAGGATATCTTAGAAAAACTCTGCTAAGCTGGACTTAATTCCCCAACTGCTCAGAGAACTTCTGAGGAAGTTCATTGATGCTGAGACTCAAAGAACAGCATGGGTGTATTCCATTGATCCGGCATTTTTGAGCTGAGGCTAAGTCTGTCTTAGAAGATTGGTATTGATTGAATTTACTTGATAGGATTTTTACCCCTAGAGAGAGTAGCAAGAGTGTGTGTGTGAGGGGGAAATAACAGCAGCAATGAATGAGGAGCCAGTAAGGATCTTGCATCACAGAACATTATTTGCTGATGTCTTTACCTTGGACACTGTTTTAGCTTGGTCTACTAATACAGAGCGTTTCCAATGCCAGAAATGATGCTCTGAAATACTGTGAATGAGAATTCTTCAGCGAGACCTGATAAGGGCAGATGCTGTCATTTTATATGCTGCAAGCCAGCTGTGACAAGGTTGGAGATGTATCCATTGTCAAATACAGTAGGACCCCGGTATCCGCTTGGGATTGGTTCCCGGCCTTCCCGTAGATAATGAAAACTGTGGAAAAGAGAGAATGCCTGCCCATCTACCCCCAAACTGCTGTTTCCTGACAGTAGCTTTCTTTATGACTGCTATTTTGAGACAATAGCTTGCGAGCCTTGTGGCACAGTGGTTAAATGCCTGTACTGCAGGTAAAACTGTGCTCACGACCTGGGGTTGAATACCCAGTATCTGGCTCAAGGTTGACTCAGCCTTCCATCCTTCCGAGGTCGGTAAAATTAGTACCCAGCTTGCTGGGGGAGGGATGTGTAGCCTGTGTAGCAATGTGTAGCCTGCATACTGTAATTAAAAACTGTAACCGCCCAGAGACTACTCGAAATGGTATGGGGCGGTATATAAGCAGAACACTTTGCTTTGCTTTTACAGCTGCTGTTTGTGACAAAAACTTGCTTTACAGCTTGCTTTGTGGCTGGTGAATTATTTAATTATTTCTTCTGCCAACCGTGGATTACTGAATCAGTGAATAATGAATCAGTGGATATGGGGGTCCTACTGTATTTTTTTTAAAATTTATATGCCACCCATATGGCAGCAAAGGCCACTCTGGGCCATTTACAAAAGTACAAACAGCTGCAAAACAAAACAGAAACCAATCTTGGACAGATGAGATATAAAACAACAGTGTCAAGTATCTAAAATTAGCTAAATTAATCCAAAAGGCTATAAAAACAAATGACAGGATTAGAGGACTGGGTTATTGTGAGCAAACAATACAGTGTTTAGGTTCTTAGACAATAAAAAGATAGTTATAATAGGGAGCTTCTGCTAAGATATCAACAATGGCTTCTAGTTTCCTGGCAATGGGCGTTTATACACGACCCCTAAACTCCGCAGCAAATGGCTGCAAGCTCCGGATCTTAAAAATGTTTCCCCACCAGCTCCGGAGTTTACAGGCAATTAAGTGCGACCACGCCCACTTTAGCGTGTCCCAGCGCACCTTTCAAGTACCTTCTCTCTGGAGGTGAAAATTCTTTGATGCGGTGCAACGATTGTGAGTGCGGGGCTCTCCTCGCTTCTGTTTGCTGTTTTTTGGCTCCTGCCCCTTTAAGAGCTACTGAAGAGCTACTGGAATGTTGCCCTGGCAAGAGCAAGAGGCAGAACGAGGCAGAACGGAGGTGAGCCACGGTCTTTCTTCCTTTTTCTCTCTCTCCCCTCATGCAGCCAGCAGCCAGGAAGTGCGGAGGGGGTGGGAACACAGGAAGAGCGACAAGCCCCTAAGATCTCTGGTCCGAATTTAAGGGACCAGCGGATCTTAGGGGTCGTGTAAAAGCGCCCATTGTGGGAATTTAACCCAACAGGAAGTAGCTGGTTTTAAACTCTCTCTCTCTCTCTCTCTCTCTCTGGGTAGTGGGCAGCATATAAATTGTATAAATAAATAAATAAATAAATATAATCTCTCTCCCCCTCTGTCTGTCTATCTAGCTATCTAGCTATCTAGCTATATATCTAGCTATAATTCCAAAAGTAAAATTAGCATTTTGAAAAATTATTTTGTTTAAAACTGAGCCAACCTTAAATTCCCTATTTAATAAAGCCAGTGTGGTATTATCATGTCTGTTATGTGGCCTCAAATTGTCACTGACTCATGGTTACCTGATGAATGAGAGATCTCTCAAATGCCCTATCCTCAACTGCTCTGCTCAGTTCTTGCAAACCCGAGCCTTTGGCTTCTTTTAAGGAGTCAATCCATTTCATATTTCATCATCCTCTCTTCCTGCTGCCTTCCATCTTTCCCATCATTGTGGTCTTTTCCAGAGACTTCTCATGCTGTGCTCCAAGTAGGACAGCCCCAGCTTCAGCGTGTTTGCCTCCAGGAATGGCTCGGGCTTGATTTGATTTAGGACCCACTTGCTTGTCTTTTTGGTAGTCCAGATATCCAATAAAGCTCTCCAGCAACATCACATTTCAAACAAATACAGGATAAGAAACTACAACTCAGGAAACGAGGGCTCAAGGCCTAGTCTGTTCATGGAAACTCAGTGGTAATGGGGAGCAGGGCGAAAATGTTCCTTGTACATCTCACCTACATTGGAAACCCCATTAGGGTCATCATTAAGCCCATGGTTAAGTTTAAAGTCTTTTTGTTGTTGTTCAGTCATTCAGTTGTGTCCGATTCTTCGTGACCCCATGGACCAGAGCTCACCAGGCCTTCCTATCTTCCACTGCCTCCTGGAGTTTGGTCAAATATATATTGGTTGCATCGATGACACCGTCCAACCATCTCATTCTCTGCCATCCTCTTTTCCTTTTGCCTTCAATCTTTCCCAACATCGGGCACTTTTCCAAGGAGTCCTCTCTCCTCATGAGGTGGCCAAAGTACTGGCGCCTCAGCTTCAAAGTGAACATTCAGGGTTGATTTCTTTCAGGATGGATAGGTTTCATGTCCTTGCAGTTCAGGGGACTCTCAAGACTCTCCTCCAGCACCACAGCTCAAAAGCATCGATTTTGCGGTGATCAGCCTTCTTTATAGTCCAGCTCTCACTTCCATACATCACTACTGGAAAAACTATAGCTTTGACTATCCTGACCTTAGTTAGCAAAGTGATGTCTCTGATCTTTAGGATGCTATCTAGGTTTTGCCATTGCTTTCCTCCCAAGAAGCAGGCGTCTTTTAATTTTGTTGCGGTAGTTGCCATATTTAAGGCCATAGTTTAAAGTCTAAAGAAGTCTAAAGAAACCTCAGCAGGTCCAAAGTACAACAGCTGGACAGTTCCAGCAGATAACAATGCATATCCACGCCGTTAGCTCTCGGTTAGTTTCCACACCCAATCCAAGGTGATGCTCATGATTTATAAAATGCAGAATGATTCAGGACCTCTGTAATTATCCGAACATCTCTCCCACAAAACTGCTACCTGTAGCAGTCCTTGATGTTTAAACACTTTGACAACTAAGGCAGCCAAAAAATCCTAACACCAAAGACTTTGCTTTCTCAATCGTGGGCCCTTTTCTCTGGAACAAGCTTCCTGAAGTGGTGCGTCAGGCACCAATTTCTCTCCATTTTTAGGAAATGAGTGAAAACAGAATTAATTAATACTGCCTTTTATTAGCACTTTTAACCACTGACCCGAAATGTCCAAATGGGTTTTAAATGGGTTTCATTCTATTTAAATGCAGATTTGTAAGCTAAAAGATGAGCTTTATTTATTTTTTGGTATTTATTGTATATTGTAATTTGGTGTTGTTTATTTTAACACAGTTTTTTAATGTGTTGTGAACTGCCCAGAGAATGTCCAGACTAATGGGGAAGTATACAATTTCTTTACTGCCTGGATGCAAAATAGAATTTTCAGCTTCAGTATGGATGGCATTCTTGTTTAGTGAAATACTCAATTCTTCCTGCATATAAAATAAGCCTTTGAAGAATGTGGCTCAGCAAAATTCTTCCACTCCTTTCTGGCTACCGCAACTGTACCCTCTCTAACCATTCTTTCTCAGCTTCAGTCTACTGTAGGCAATGTCTGATTTTATTCATTCTGTATTGTCCCAGAGTGTAGAATGAATTCAGTATTATTAGGCTGAATAGTAAATATTAGAGTTGCTGGTCTTCCATTGTACACCTACTTAGTCAATGCCATTGCAATGGATTAGTTCCCAATCCATTACTAAGTTTATAGCACATAAGAAGTAGCCATTTGAATTTAGCAGGCAATGGCAGGATTACCTTTGAGATTTAGGTGGGTAACATATGATGTATGAGGAAATTACGGCTGTCGGTCAATACACAGAGGTATAATTGTGGCTGTATTTCTGTATCCCAGGTCAGTTCTGTTGAGAGAGAAACACAACAACCAGTGTACTATCCTACAGTTGATAGTAGGATGAACTGTTGATAGTTTGGTCTCATAGTCACAGTGATCCCTAGATGTTCTCGGTGTTCTCCTCGAATCAGCCAGCTAAGCTGCTTTTGGCTTCTGCTGATTGTTCTGGTGGCCAAAATACTGTGAACCTTAGAAATTGGATTAGTCTTTCTTCTGTGGCATTTGAATTGCATAACCCATGTTCTAGATTTAAGACACTAGCACTCTGTTCATGGAAAGGATATTTTTTTGTGTTAGCATACCTCGTGATGTTAGGTCCTACGTCTTATATGTCTTATGAAAGAATAAGGAGCCTTGTCCTCCTTTTTCTCCTTGACTGATCGTATCACTGAAATCAAGCTGTAGCAATACAGGCATCATTTTTTTCCCTTTGCATGATTCCACATAACTGCAAAGTGTGACTGAACTCACATGACTGGTAGTGTGGGTCTTTCTCATGTAGTTAGTAGCTTCGCTCTATCCTCTGTGCTGGTTGAATGCTTATGAAAGATCGGCACAAAGCCCCAAATGAATCAATCAATTTGTTCAAAATCGTCAATTCATTGCTTCAAATCAGTTTGGGTTTTTTCCAAATTGAAGAACTCGTATTTCTGTGAAGCGATGAATTTTAGGGCAATTTACAAATCTCTTGGTTCGTTGCCCTCCCACGAAATTCCCCCATGCCCTTCCCACTCCCCTGCCCCTTCGCACCGCCTCAGTAAGTCCTTACCTTAACCTGCAACCCCCCATCACCATCTTCATCTTCTTTCTTTCTTTCTTTCTTTCTTTCTTTCTTTCTTTCTTTCTTTCTTTCTTTCTTTCTTTGTAGTGGCTGGTGCTTGTGCACAGAGGGCCAATGATGATGATGATGATGAGGCTGAAGATGAGGATGATGAGTTGACATCCTTGGGGCTGTCTTTAAAAAAAAACCCAACACAAACCAACAAACCAATTCATTGGTTCATCAGTTCAAGGGCGTGGGAAATTCATGGCTCATGGTTTGTCAACCATGACAAATTCTGAACCACAACAAACTGTTATTTTGGCCATTGGTCCCCATCTCAAGTGGTAACTGGCCACACTTATAGGGTTGTGGCATTCTTCAGCAAACAATATTTGCACAGAGACATAAGTTCTGCGCTACTTAACACGTTACCATGCTTCTACATTTTTTAGATAGCCAAAATGTCATCTTTGAAGTAGGAGGGCATTGATTACCTTCACCAGACCCTGTGCCTATAGTTTTGGCTGCAATCTCATAAGCAGAAAAGATACATGATAACATCATTAATAATCAAGATCAATTGATGGAGAGTGCCTTATCTGCTTAATGTCTATACACAAGGCTGTTCTTACAGAGATAAGAAAGTGGTTCAATTAAAAACAGTGTTAGTATGTGCCAAGATGTGTGTGTGTGTGTGTGTGTGTGTGAGAGAGAGAGAGAGAGAGAGAGAAGTAGTAGTAGCAGTACCACTACCACCAGCAGTAGTAGTGTGGTCCCACATCCCACAGAGAGCATAAGCTCATACTGAATGTTCCCCTCACAATTTGTAAAATGGATTGTAGGAGAACATAGGTAATATTTTATTTCACAACTCCATGACTGATGTCAAATAATGGGAGCAGTTCTACCTTTGTCTTTAGAGGCCCTCTTCATCTCAGCCGCTGCCTCCTGGCCTGTCACCTGACTTACACTTCAGTCTAGCACTGTGACACACATTTAATGCACGTTTAAGCAAACATGCAAAAGTCTGCCAGAGCTCTTGTGAAAAATAAAAGTAAGGTGCATTGTCACTGTCAACATAAGTATTCTGTTGGAGCAACAGCAGTATACTTCATAAGACTGATAAAATGATATATCTGATATATACAAAATAAAGATTGCATAAATAATTCAAAATATAGGTGCAATATAAAAAGCATAAAGATGATTACATAGGTAGAATTTTCATTGTTTCCAGGTTGCATTGCTAGTCAGCTTGATAAATAAAATGGGTCAGTTTAGATGTCATGGAAAGCTGTGGTTTCCCTCTGGGCAGGTGAATTGTGTCATACCTCGGGCTTTTACGCTCTACATTCCCCTGGGTTCATGTGATGCATACCAGAGGCGGAAATCGACATTAGATTCATATTAACCATGGCCCTCTGTTTCATCCTTGTGGAACTGTGTTTGAAAAAGCAAGAAACAAAGACCACCAACATATCCCGGTTTATTTGAGAAGTCAATGCTGAAAGGAGAGGCGGAGTGGTTGCTTCCTCACCAACCCCAAACAGGCCAGTTGATGTTGGAAGAACATTCCTGATGTCACACTGTATCATGAGGCCCTACCATTAGAGATGGGCACGAATGGAAAAAAATTGTGTTTTGTTTCATTTCGTTTGGTTTCACTAAGGAGCTTGGTTCGTTTTGCTTCGTTTTTCACGAATTTTGTGAAAAACATTGTTTTGTTGTTTCATTGTTTCATTATTCGTTTCTACCCGCTTTCGTTTCATGCCCATCTCTACCTACCATCACCAGAGGTACACTCAATCAGCTGCAGCAGCAACTGGAGATAATAGCACCCTGTGTCGTGGTGCAGTGGTTAAACAGCTGTACTGCAGCTAAAACTGTGCTCACAACCTGGGGTTCAATCCCAGGTAGCAGGCTCAAGGTTCACCCATCTTTCTATCCTTTTGAGGTCGGTAAAATGAGTACCCAGCTTGCTGGAAGGGCAGGGGCAATGTGTAGCCTGCATAATTACTTGTAAGCTGCCCAGAGAGTGCTTTAATCGCAATGGGGTGGTGTATAAGCTGCATAATTTGCTTTGCCTTGCCAGTTCAATGATAACAGTACAGATTCTGTCCTCGTACCATTCATCTTCCTACAAGAATATGTGTGCCACGGAGGAAACCATGCAGGCTCCTTTTCTCTCTTAATCAGTATATACATTATAATTAATCAGAAAAAATGGTGATTCATTTTCATTCATGATTTGTCAAGGTCAACAACAAATCAGAAACAACAAATTTACAATTTTTCCTAACAAATAATGAATTGATTTGTATTTTTTTAAAATCATTATTAAACAGCCCCCCAAAAAACCTAGAGGCACCTAAATTGCAGGGATGTTTTGCCTCATGCTTCTCTACAAGTCCTACACTATTGGTGAAGTTTGGGTTCTGGAGATATAAATTATGGACTCCAAAGAGGGGGCCCCAAGCACCTTGAGACACCAAATTTGCAAAGATTCTTCCCCTAGCTCGCAACTACAACCCCTACAAGGTGAGTGAAGGCTGGGTATCAGACATCCAAGTTATACTGTCACAAAGTGGGCCCCTTCAGGCAAGTGTCTTTTAGTAGCTGCCTTTTGGAAAGGGAGCTACCAAATTTGGAGGGATTGTAGAGGAAGCTTCTCCGCATGTTTCAAGTCTTTAGGTGCAGGGGGGGTTACCTCAATGGGGGATTCTTTGTGAGTATATAACATGGACATCAGAAATCCAATCTAGATGCCTTGGGGGCATTTTATATGAATGAATCAAAAATAGCTTAAAATTCATTGACTCGTATTTGTTGGTGTTTCCTTCTTCTTCTTCTTCTTCTTCTTCTTCTTCTTTTTTTCCTTGTCCTAATCCTCTGCCGCCATCTTGTCCTCTGCTGCCCTTGCTAGGAGGTTTTGTTATTTTTTTTATGCTTTTTAACGTTGTTAGCTGCCCAGAGTTCCCGTCAGGGAAGATGGTGCGGGATATAAGTTCTTAAATAAATAAATAAATAAATAACTTCTTCTTCTTCTTCTTCTTCTTCTTCTTCTTCTTCTTCTTCTTCTTCTTCTTCTTCTTCTTCTTCTTCTTCTTCTTCTTCTTCTTCTTCTTCTTCTTCTTCTTCTTCTTCGCATTTGTCCCAGTGGGGGTCCAGTATTCATGTTTCTGCCATTCATTTGCCATGGATGTGTGCTAGGTCTGGGTGAACCTGGGACAACTTCATGTGGTTGTCTAGGGTGCTTATCCAGCACTGATTTGGACCTCCCCTCATTTGGGATCTGCTGACCTCCAGGGTGAGACCCGCCAGAGTTTCCTCATTGGTACCCAAGATGCGTCCATACCAAGGTAGTCAAATTGATGAGTTACAATTTTTGAACATAGGTATTGTAAGTTTTTTCGGCTGTTTGGCCGTGTTCTGGAAGTTTTTCTTCCAGAGTTGCCTTTCCTTAAATTCATGGAAAGGATAGAGATCTAGTGTAAATTTTTGCTAAGGAATGGGAAGATGATTTTCACAGATAGGCATGGGGTATTCCGTTATTTTGTAAAATAAGGAGGTGAATAACCTCCTAAACATAATAAATTTTATATTATACAAGTTTTATTGTATAATAAAGAGGTGAATAACCTCATAAATGGAGCCATTTAACAAAGACTTCAGTTAAAGTATATACGTACATGAAAATTAGCATAAATACCAAGTAATTCGTTTATGCAAAAACAATATCTAGGGTCTACAATAACCTGAAGCTATGGAAGTTCACAGGCCCAAAATATCTTATTTTTTCCAACTCTGAAAAAGCTTCTAAAATATGCACTATCGATAATGCTCTGCATTAATATAAAATCAGCTACCAACTTAAGCTCCTTTAAACAGCTAAAACAGTGGTTCTCAAACATTTTCGACTCACAAATCCCTTCTGACTTGCTGGTCACTGTCTGTAGCTTCCCCAACGGGATGCTTTGGGTGACAGGGGAGAAGGGAGTGGGTAACCCTTTCACCACCACCTCCATCTGCCGTCATTGTTTGTTCACTGTGCAGAACCAGCGTCGGCAGTTGCAACTGGGTTTAGCAAGCAGGAAGGTGAGGAATCTGAGAGGGGATGCGAATGAAAACAGGCCCTACCTTAAAATTAAAAATAATTATTATTGGTGAGGGAAGAAATCTGAAATATCCTTAGCTAGATTTGGTGGCACCCCAGGGCCCTAAAAACTTGCTTGCGGAGTATACCATTTTCATTCACTCACTATAACTCAAGTCCACGCTCCTCACAAATAACCATTCTGTGAAACACTCAGCTTAAAATAAATAAAATATGCACAATGAAAGAGAGTTGATTTGATGAGAAGCAGTTTTGATCCTTTTATTGCAGGAGTATATACAGAAAAAAGATGGCTACATTATGCATATTTGCTGTATTGCTGGAGTCTGCTGAGATCTGTAGGAAGTTGAAACAGATATTTAATTTTCCATAAATGGTGCCATCTAAGTACAAATCTCTATCTTAACCATATGCCGGAGGTTTGGTTTGAACTGGGTCTGATGGGGAAACAACTGTTCTGAGTTACCAAATCTTAGAGTAGAATTACAGTATATATTTCCCCTGGTACCACTACCATTGCCTGAGTTAGATAGCAACCCCTAACTACTACTACCTGAAGCAGAATAAGACTAGCTGCAATCAGGTTCTCATTTTTTTTAAGAACAACCACTTGGCTAACCCCTTTGTTACTGGAGGTGCAATGGATTTAAGTAGCTTCCATCAGATAGGAACAGGGGGGAAAAAAACAGTTCCCAAGAAGGTGTGACTTTTCTCAACCAGCCTTAACTAGCGATTAATGACATAAACCTGAGGTACCTGGCCATGTCAATTAACCATCTCTAACTATTCATATTAAATGATAGAATGTAAATAAAATAACACCATCTCTGGGATCTGCCACTGTGTATGCTCCTGGTCCCTTGGGCTAGTGCAGTGGTTCCCAACCTTCCTAATGCCGCTGCCCTTTAATACAGTTCCTCATGTTGTGCTGGCCCTTTGCCCTGCTTGGAAGAGGCCACAAGCCCCCTTTGGCAGGCCACTATGCCGCAGGTGCCATAGAGAATTTCCCTCTACAGGTACCCTCATAAAAGTCCTCTCGAGCCTAGGAGGGGTAGCATTTTCTTTTAAATGCTCCCAGAGTCCCTCAACTCCACCCTCATTTTAATCTAAATAAACCAGTTCTGGCCAGAGGCTTTAGTGCACTTCCGCTTTTTATACGAAATGTTTGGGGAGTGGTTGCAGTCCCCAAGGGATAGAGAAGGCATGTGGGGGTCATGTCATTTGGAGGTAGGCCATACCACACTGTAACTCAAATAAATAAGTAAGTGCTTGATGATTTATTTATTTATTTATTTATTTATTTATTTATTTATTTATTTATTTAATACAGTTTATATGTTGCCCACTGCCAGAAGTAAGAGCAATTAAAACATTAAAATACAATACAATACAATTAAAATATGTTAAAAAGCAATACACTAAAATTGCCACCAGGACCCACAATCTATGTTGTATCAGTTAAAGGACTTCTGGTACAGGAAGGCTTTTCCCTGGTGCCCAAACATCATCAACGACGATCTCACTCAGGAGGGCGTTCCATCGCCTGGAGGGCAGTGGCCGAAAAGGCCCTATACCACTGTTGGCGAACCTATGGCACGGGTGCCAAAGGTGGCACTCGGAGCCCTTTCTGTGGGCACCTGACATTAACATAAGAACATAAGAACATAAGTACAGCCATGCTGGATCAGGCCAAAGGCCCGTCTAGTCCAGCTTCCTGTATCTCACAGTGGCCCCACCAGATGCGTCTGGGAGTGCATGAGACTAGATATCTGTCTCCTGATACCACTCCCCTGCATCTGGTCCTTAAGGCACCCCGGTTTTAAGCTTGTAACCTGTGATGTACTTTTCCTCCAGGAATCTGTCCAATCCCCTTTTGAAGGCATCCAGGCCAGATGCCGTCACCACATCGTGTGGCAGGGAGTTCCACAGGCTAGCAATGCGCTGGGTGAAAAAATATTTTCTTTTGTCTGTTCTTACTCTCCCAGCCCTCAATTTGAGTGGACGTCCCCTAGTTCTGATATTTTGTGAGAGGGAGAAGAGCTTCCCTCTATCCACTTTACTCATGCCCTGCATTATTTTGTACGTCTCAATCATATCCCCCCTCAGGCGCCTTTTTTTTAGACTAAAGAGCTCCAAATATCATCCATCCATCCAGGTTATGCTATTTATATGACACCTTTCTCTCCATAGGGGACTCTAGGTGGCTTACAACCAATTAAAGTTCCACAATAATCACCATTAAAAACAACATGAGCAACAATAGTAAAGCCACCATTTAAAATAATTTAAATTTTGTAAAAAAAATATATCAATAAATACAGCATTCCTAAGACCAGAAAAGCACCCTGCTTCTTGCTTTAAAACCTGCCTGAAAATGGAAGGTGTTGGAATGAATTGTCTGCCCAAGAAAAGTGATCTCAAAAGGAAGACAGCCAGTGTAAAGCAATGGTGAGAGTATCAAACAAGGACCAGGAAGGTTAGCGTGCAAAATTCTGACTCTGCCCTGGACCTCATTGAATGACCATGGGTCAGTTTATTTTCTATGTAGCCCACTTTACAAGTTGGCTTTAAGGATAAAAACAAGCAGGGGAACTGCATATAACCATGTCCTCAGTTAGTTGCAGGTTAGAGGAGCTCCAAGTCAAATCAAAGAGATAAATAAGGAAGTTAAGTCAGAGAATGGAATTGAAGGAAGGTTAAATGGCAGGAAACAATGGGTACATCTAGTATAATGCCAGGATGGAGGATTTTGAGTCCATGGGAGAGATTCCACCAGTTGGTACCTGACCACACATAGGTGGACCATTTCAGTGTTATTTTTGTCTTGTGCTTTTGCCCGACATAGCAAATGAGTAAAAGTCATTTATACATCAAAAAACATTGTTCTCCAAGGTTTTTCCATGCTTTCCCTGTGAGTGCTTTGAATTTGTGTGTCCTCTACACCAAAGAGAGAGAGAGAGAGAGAGAGAGAGAGAGAGAGACAGACAGACAGACAGACAGACAGACAGACAGACAGACAGACAGACAGACAGACAGAGACAGAGAGATGGCTTCTCCTAATGGAGAGGGGATTAAATCCATCATCTGGAGTGAGGAGAAATATTTGACAGTATACTTTCATCCTGCTCTCCAACACCCACTTGGCTGACTTCACCGAATAGAAAAACACAAACTGCTATCAGATGACAGAGTGATACTTTAAAACGGTAAAAGCTCCTGGAGTGAATCATGTTTTCATGAACTAAAGAAATAATAATGCAGTGAGTGCAGTTGAAAATCCAATTGAAGCAACAATTGACCTCCCCCCCCGCCCCCGGCTAGGCAAAAGGACAATGAGCATCTCTCTCTCTCTCTCTCTCTCTCTCTCACACACACACACA
>JAHTLZ010000122.1:35135101-35145911 GCA_023846285.1 Phrynocephalus versicolor | reverse complement strand
TCTATCTATCTATCTATCTATCTATCTATCTATCTATCTATCTATCTCTAATCTATATCTATATCTATCTATCTATCTATCTATCTATCTATCATCTATATCTATAACTATATCTATATCTATATCTATCTATCTATCTATCTATCTATCTATCTATCTATCTATCTATCTATCTATCTATCTATCTATCTATCTATCTATCTATCTATCTATCTATGTGTTGCTTCGAGCCAGACCCTCCTTGATTTAAAGATCATTGGTCTGTTTTGATTTTAACTCAGAGGATTTTGTGATTGCTCTAAGCCCGTGTGCATTCCTTTAACGTGGGCAGCTTTTAAATGAAGCAGCTTGGATTGCATTTCTCAGACAGATATTTCCTAGGAATGGAAGGGTGCATCGAGGATTAAAAGATTGATTTAATTATTTAAAGGTTGTTAGGCAAAAATAAGCAAACGAGTCCTCTAACATTGGTAGAGATTTTAATGATACAGGTATTGCATTCAGTCTAAATTTCTGGCGGCCGAAAGATGAGGTGATGGTTTGCGTTCTCTCTGCTCATTTATTATTTTGGGAAATGGTCAGAACAAAATTGACAACATTTGTTATAGCACTGGACACATTTTTGGCAATAAAAGTAAAGTCTCCCCCCCCCGGCCTCCAAATTCTGGTTAAATTTGATAGCATGCCACTTTCTCACAAGGTTTCTTTTTCATGTAAGTTTTGCATGGGATATGTTTTTCAGGAGGAGGAACACTTACAGTATTTTTCCATGTATAAGACTATATTTGTGTTTAATATTGATAGAATAAATATTGAGGGTCATCTTACACACAGAGGTAAGCCAAGAAGAGTGGCAAAACGGTAATTTTGGGCAGGAAAAGTAGGGGGCATCTTTTAGATGGCAAAAATGGTACCTTGTGCTGTTTAAAATGCATTATGAATATCTCAAAACCCACACAGTTTTTATGCTTTTCCAGTGTTTTCATTCAACTTTTATAAGATTAGGTAAATGGTCTGAGAGGGATCACCTCAGTATCTTGGGGGGTGGGGAGACTGACTCATGACGCTGTTTGGATGAGCAGCAAAACGTTTCAGTCTCGCAAGAAAAGAAGTCCAGTTGCTGTGACTCACCTTCCAGATAAACTCACCTGGCTGACTGAGAATTGTCACACACTCTACTTGAGTACTGCGTTCAGTTTTCAACGGTGTATTTTAAAATCGTTGCCAACCGTAGAATCATAGAATCATAAAGTTAGAAGAGACCTCAAGGGCCATCCAGTCCAACCCCCTGCCATGCAGGAACCCCACCACAGTATTTCCAACAGATGGCCATCCAGCCTCTGCTTTAAAAACCTCCAAAGAAGGAGACTCCACCACCCTCCATGGCAGCATATTCCACTGCCGAACAGCTCTAACTGTCATTAAGTTCTTCCTAATGTTCAAATGGAATCTCTTTTGCTGTAGTTTGAAACCATTGCCCCGAGTCCTACTCTCTGAAGCCATGGAAAACAAACCTGTTCCCTCTTCAATATGACATCCTTTCAAATATTTAAGCATAGCTATAATATCCCCCCTCAGCCTTCTTTTTGAAAGGCTAAACATTCCCAGTTCCCTAATCGTTCCTCATAAGACATTTCCTCCAGATCCCCAACCATCCTGGTCGCCCTCCTCTGCACCCTCTCAAGGTTGTCAACATCCTTTTTAAATTGAGGTGCACAGAACTGGACACAGTACTCCAGGTGGGGTCTGACCAGAGCAGAATAGAGTGGTACTATCACTTCCCTTGATCAAGACACTATGGTTCTGTTGATGCAACCAAGAATTGCATTGGCTTTCCTGGCCGCCGCATCACACTGCTGACTCATGTTGAATTTGTGGTCCACCCAGACTCCCAGATCCCTTTCACAGGTACTGTTCTCCAGCCAAGTATCCCCCATCCTATATCTGTGTAATTCATTCTTTTTACCTAGATGTAGCACCCTACATTTCCCTCTGTTGAAATCCATTCCGTTAGCTTTGGCCCAGCCAAAACCGGTTAAAATAATGGGTTCAAACTACAGGAAGCCAGCTTTAGGTTATATATCAGTAAAATCTCTTAACTGCTAGAGCAGTATGGCAACGGAACCAATTACCTCAGAAGTGGCGAGCATTCCAGTGCTGGATTCATTCAAGGGAAAATTGGGGAACCATTGTGACAAACCCTGCCGACAGGAGTGATGAATATGCAAATCATCAGCCAATCCCAGCAGGAGGGCGGGGAATGGTATGATATAAAAGGGTGGAGCCTAGGCAGTTAGTTCAGTTCAGAAGTTCAATTAAGTTGAGAGTGAGTGCTGGGAGAGAGCACTGCTCTCTGAGAGTTCTGTCAGGCAGTGAGGGCTATACTGTTTACTAGCTATTTAAGACAGGGAGGCTTGTGGAGCTGATTAAATCTGTTACAGTATATGTTATAGGCAACGCATACCATCCTCAGATATTGTTATAGTTATTATCTTCTCAATAAACTTTGTCATTATTTTTATATTATATATCTCTGAGTCAGTCCCAATTCATGAGGCGATGAGTGTAAAAGGTGGCAGCATTCTTAAGTGAATAAAAGGTGGCAGCGGTACCATTTCCATCACAGAATTCAGTGTGTAAAAGGGAGGTGTCGTCACAATTTAGTGGCAAAGCAGTGGGATGTCGAAATAAACCCGGTTGTGCCTCTGAAAACTCAGTCTGTGAAAGGGGTGACGTCACAATTTGGTGGGCAGTGGTCGGATTTCAAATATATCCAGTTTGCCTGAGGGAAAAAGTAACCAGCTCAAAATATTTAGCCTGTACCCGGTGAAGAAATTGAAACTGGAAGTTTAAAAAGAAGCCTTTAGTAAAAGTTAGCCCTCAAGTGTTGTTGGTAGTCTGTGGAAGTTCCTCTGAAAGGGGTTAGGACTGAGAATTAGGTGATGCTAATTTCAGTTTCTTGGAAGCCCTGTGTGTGGGAGAGGAATTCTATGTTGCCACATAGAAGAAGGGCAACATCTTTTCTCAGTCAATAGGAAGTGACGGGGAGGGGGGGTGTCTACTGATAAATTATCAGGTCCGGCAATATTGTTTAATTCTGTTAAAGACCAGGATGGAAAAATATTAGGAGAAAACTTGACGCAAAAAAACCCAAACCCAAACACAAGGCGAGGAGAGCCCGGCACTCACTGCTTTACATATGCATCAGAAATTTTTCACCTTTAGAGACCAGGTACTTGGAAAATGCGCTGGGACACGCTTAGGTGGGTGTGGTCGTACTTAATTCTTTTTTAAATCTGGAGCTGGTGGGAAAACAATTTTAAGTTCCGGATCTTGGAGCCCTTTGCCTCGGATTTTAGGGGTCATGTTAAAGCCTACAGTTGCAACTGCCAACACTGGTTCTGCACAGTGAACAAACAATGACGGCAGATGGAGGTGGTGGTGAAAGGGCTACCCACTCCCTTCTCCCCTGTCACCCAAAGCATCGCGTTGGGGAAGCTACAGACAGTGACCGTCAAGTCAGAAGGGATTTGTGAGTCGAAAATGTTTGAGAACCACTGTTTTAGCTGTTTAAAGGAGCTTAAGTTGGTAGCTGATTTTATATTAATGCAGAGCATTATCGATAGTGCATATTTTAGAAGCTTTTTCAGAGTTGGAAAAAATAAGATATTTTGGGCCTGTGAACTTCCATAGCTTCAGGTTATTGTAGACCCTAGATATTGTTTTTGCATAACTGAATTACTTGGTACAGTATTTATGCTAAGTTTCGTGTACGTCTATACCTTTAACTGAAGTCTTTGTTAAATGGTTCCATTTATTCACCTCTTTATTATACAATAAAATTGTATAATATAAAATTTATTATGTTTAAGAGGTTATTCACCTCCTTATTTTACAAAATAACAGAATATCCTGTGCCTATCTGTGAAAATCATCTTCCCATTCCCTTAGCATAAGTCTGCACTAGCTCTCTATCCTTTCCATGAATTTAAGGAAGGGCAACTCTGTGTACAACCTATACAGCTGTAAATATGCTATTACCATGCTGGTTTGGTTTGATTTAATACTAGGACATATATTCCCTTTGCCCATACTAATCATCCTTCTCCCATATTTGATTCTGGAACCAATCTGGGAATTCTCACGTGGAACACCAGTTTTATGCTGCCTTTCCTCCTCCTCTTTGGAGATTTAAATGGAGATTAAATTATGTGGCATACCTAGGAAGTATAGCCTTCCCAGATGCAAACCGTGACCCAGCTAGGCTCCTGGCAAGTGGGAAACTCATTGGAAGGAGAAAGGGGAATACGAGGGAGAGGATACATGGCAAGACTTCTATCTGCCAATACTGCAGTCCCTTCCACTACCCAGCATTAATTTAAAGTGATTCAGATTAGATATCTGCAGACTTGAGCTGAACACAAGCACTGAGAGTCTATTGGCTCTATCACACATCCTTTAAAATGCTGATTAAATTTCAAGATAAAGCGTTTCCAAAAATCTTGCCCCCACAGCCACCAGGCATTAAAAAAAAGGTTATGCCCCCTTTAAGTGAGTTTTCCAAAACCTACCTGAGAAGTTGGGAATTTTTTGCTCCGATAAAAAATGTGAGCCAGAAGTCCATGGGAGCTCGCATATGATCCAGTTTTCTGATTTTTTTCCCCTAGCGCCGACCAGCTCGTCCTGGGGCTGGTCGGCACTTTTATTTTTTTTGCAAAAAAATTCTCCTTCCCCCTAGCACTGAGCAGCTGGCCTTCGGGCTCTCAGCACTTTTATTTTTATTTTTTTCATTTTTTTTCCAAGCACTGACCAACTCGTCCTGGGGCTGGTCAGCACTTTTTAACTTTTTTAAAAAAAATAACCCCTCCCCCCAGCATGGATTAGCTGGCCTTCGGGCTGTCAGCGCTGGTTTTTTTTTCTTCAATTCCTAGCGCCACCTGCTGGCCCTGGGGCTGGTCGGTGTTTTTTTAAAAAATCCTTGTGCGTGGGAATGGAGATCCCACATCTTCAGTCACGTGACCAAGAAAGAAGAAAAGCCAAACTTTCACAATATCTGGATCTTCCTCCAGGGGAGATAGTGGCCTATGCAGTTCATATATAAATCTTCCTCGCTGACTCTTAATATTAAGTAGCTTCTATAATCCCCCAAACTCTGTTAAACATGTGTGCCTTTAAGATTAGAACAGCTCAATTACTTGCGGTAAAAGATGTTCTATTAAATCAACCTTCTCCAACCGGCTGTCCCCTACAGAAGGGTAGCCCCATAGACTTGGTAGGGGAGGCATCTTCATCCTCATCTACACACTGCCCGAGCCTCCAAACCATGATTGTTATCACATCCTAATCCAGGGGTGCCCAAACTTTTTGTAAGGAGGGCCAGATTTGGTGGCTGAGAATGTGTCAGGGGCCGGTTGCTCCCCGACCCTGCCACCCCACTGCAAGCCCCACCCACTGACCCATAAGCCCCACCCACTGACCCCTTGCAACCCCACCTGCAGGAAGAAAGGTGGGGACCAAGGGAGGGAGGGAGGGAGGTGGAAACCAAGTGAGGAAGGAAGGAAGGTGGGGAACAAGGAAGGGAGGGAGGGAGGGAGGGAGGTGGGGACTAAGGGAGGGAGGGAGGAAAGAAGGAAGGTGGGGACCAAGGGAAGGAGGAAAGAAGGAAGGTGGGGACCAAAGGAAGCACAGGGAGCCGTGGCCACAGGTCGCCCCTTGGAAGAGGTGATCTCTGCGACCTTGCACCCCCACAAGGTCCCCAGTGGTGGCGACGGCTTGCCTGCCAGCCCACCCCAAAGCTCCTTGGTGGTGGCAGAGGCCCGCTGGCCTGCCCACCCCATACTTTCCCCTGCAGTGCCAGTGGCGGCAGACCGCCCAGCCGCCCAAGCTTCCCAGCGGTATCAGTGTTGGCAGAAGATTTTTTTTTAAAAAAAAAACATGGGGTGAAGGAGGGGGAGGGAGGGGCGGGCCAACCAGCCGCAGGCCACTCAGAATGGCCTGATGGGCCGGATTTGGCCCCCGGGCCGGACTTTGGACAGGCCTGTCCTAATCCACTAGAATAGCACATCTTGAGGACAGCAGGTTACAGAAAAACTCTTTTAAAGTCACCAGGGACCTTGAGGTTGCCTGTTTACCATTAAACATCCAAATAACAGACTAAGCGGGTGCTGTAGATCCCCTAATCACAATCTT
This sequence comes from Phrynocephalus versicolor, assembly GCA_023846285.1. Lineage (NCBI taxonomy): Eukaryota > Metazoa > Chordata > Lepidosauria > Squamata > Agamidae > Phrynocephalus > Phrynocephalus versicolor. The sequence continues at coordinate 35,139,722 of JAHTLZ010000122.1, read as the reverse complement.
CTGTGCATGCACCTGATGTATTAGAATGTTCATCAAAGTACACAAAATCATTCCTAATTTCACATTTGTTCATAGGAATTAGCACATGCCGTTGTCTTTTTTACACCTTCATTTTGGTGAGTTATTAAGTATTGATGCTAGAAAAGGGGGTAGGAGGTCGGCTGTTGGGGTCAAATCTTTAGAAGAACAGAAGGTACCACGTGACTGTTGACTAGCGATTCATGGCTGTGCAAACATATGTCTGATCTTGGTGCTTCCCCATGTCTGTGGGCCTGTATTCTCATCCTGTCTCTGATGGCTGGCAAAGAGGGCAATCCTTTATCCATCTTTTTAACTGCTGTCTGCACAGACTACTCTTTGCACCCCCCGCATCTCTAGCTATTCATATACTCTTCTATTCCTAACAGGACTGTGGAAATATTATAGCAGGAACTGCAGAGCTATTTCTTCTCCTTTGTTAAAAAAAAGGGGGGACTGAATTATTATAGAGAGCTTTCACTAAGTATGGGATTTTACACTTTCCAATGCAGAAATTGGCCCACAGTGTTCTCTTTAAAATCATACTGTCGCAGTCAGCTCTCGGGGATATAACTGGAGTCTCAGGCTGCAAGATGCAGTACTACCATGCATGCATCAATATGTATTTTCGCTATCCATATCTGTTGCTCAAACGTGCTTCCCTTTCCCAGATTCAGCTTGCTAAATGTGCCGCACTGTGAGCAGAGGGAGATGCTCATTTAAATTTCAATTGCACGCCTATTGGGGGAAAAAAGAGGCTGAAAACTCAGGAAAGTGAGGTTACCAACTGCAAACTAGGAAGTCTTGGTTCTGATCTTATTACTACCAGGCATGTGGTTTTTAAAATCAGCCTCCCTTCTACAAATATTGGACAAACAATGCTGCCCTGCCTTATAGAATTATTTGAAAGCTTGAGAGAATATTCAGCAAAGAGGGCTTCGAGTTTTACAGATGTGTATTTTCTTATTTAGACTGTTCTGCCCTGCACAGAGCAGTAGCATTTTCCTGCACAAAACAGACACCTGAGTGCAAACAGAATGCTGCAAAAAAGTTACAGGAATAAAAAAACAGATAGTAGGACCCCCGTATCCACTGATTCATTATCCACTGATTCAGTTATCCACGGTTGGCAGAGGAAAAAATAAATAAATATTTCAGCAGCCGTAAAGCAAGCTACCATCACAAACAGCAGTTGTAAAGCAAGCTACTGTTGCAAAACAGCAGCTATAAAGCAAGTTACTATCACAAATCAGCAGTTTTGGGGAACATTTTGGTGTTATCTCTTATCCACGGTTTTCATTATCCACGGGAAAGCTTGGAACCAATCCCCAACAGATACTGGGGTCCTCCCAGGGGGAGGCAGCACATCCCCAAGAAATAGTAAACCACTTACAATGGCTGTACAATATGCTGTACAAATACTGTACACACACACACACACACACACACACACACACACAATGATTTGGATTTCAGTGAAAAGCAATGCACGAAGATCAGATAAATGAACATTTTTATTAGCTGGATACGAGACCTAATAAGGAAACAGCCACTGTAGGTTCTCTGGGAGAAATTCATTTATTATATGATCCTTTATGATCACAAACAGCAATGACTGTTTTGAAATGTGAACTTCTGGGTGGAAGTATTTGTGCAGGGGGAAATTTCATATTAATAGAGAAGCGCTTTTGATGTAAGAGAAACTGATGCGGTGTAAACTTCATAATATCAAGGCAGGGACAGCAGCGGCTGAGGCAGGGCTCATTTGATAGTCACTTCCTCAGGAGAAAAATGCATTAATAGATGTTCCAATAAGAAAAGAAAACTGGTCAGCCATGAAGGAGGCCATAAATAACCAAATATTTCTTTTCTGTCTTCCACGCAACCTTCTTGTAAATTACTTCCATATTTTCTGCACAAGCCCAGAACATATTTTCTCTGTGGTCTGTCCATGATCAGCTAATGGAAGTTAACATGGTGAGGGAACATAAATATTCCAAGCCCATCAGGGTTCATGGTGAAAGGGAAAGTGTTTTATGATTTCGCAGAATGGGTGAGATTGCATTTTCGCAAACATTGTCAGTGCAAGAAAAACATTTGTTTGCTTAATAGTTCTGCTGGACCAGATTAAGTGTTCCCCCAAGGTAGGGGAGCCAAAGTTGCAAAGCAGTGGGTTGCCATAATTCACATGCATGACATGCACCGCTACAATACAATGTGTCTGTCCTTCTGCATTAAAACAAGCCTGGCGGTTGCATTGGTGTGTGTGTGTGTGGAGGGGAGGAAGCGGCCCCTTGCTTCTCCCCCCCCCCAGTCTCTCTAGCATAGGGGCGTCCAAACTTTGGCCCGCCAGATGTTTGGGACCACAATTCCCAGAGTTCCAAGCCTATATTGCTAATGACAGAGGACTGTGGGAGTAGTGGTCCCAAACATCTGGAAGGTTGAAGTTTGGATACCACTGCTCTAGCACTTCCACAATTATAAAATGTGCACAGGAGCAAATGAAATTTTGAGGAAAAGTCTTTGATGATTTAGAATCAGCCAAATAGTTTACACCGCAGATTGAGGTGATGTGTGCCTGCTATGTGGCGTTTTCCGATTTGCTCTTTATGTCGTATTACAGTGGTACCTCAATTTACTAATTTAATCCGTTCTGAATGCATGCTCTTAAGTCAAACTACTCCTAAGTCGGGGTACCTATCTAAAAATTGGAAAAAAAGAAGCTAAAAATAAAAAAAATGAAAAAAAAATTCTAAGTTGAGCAGACCATATCTAACATTTGTAAGGTGGCAATTAAAATGCCAGCAGTTTTCCAATCTTAAGTCAAATTTCTCTTAAGTCGAGGTGCTCTTAAGTCAGGCTACCACTGTATTTGCTGCCTGTCAAGAATCGCTATATAGGCAAGTGTGGTGTGTCAGGAGTGATTTTACAAGTTCTACCCACCCTTGCTACTGAGTTTTCATGGCCGAGCAGAAATTCACTCACAGTGGTCAGCCACTCTCTCCGCTCTGCTCCACTTTGCATCTGGCTTTGTCCTACCTCTGAACAACAGGGAGAAGAGCTCAGTCTGGAGAGTCATAGAATCATAGAATCATAGAGTTGGAAGAGACCTCAAGGGCCATCTAGTCCAACCCCCTGCCATGTCTTCTCCTAGTGTCCTGAAATCTGGCAATCATACAATTGTTTGATGTGCTCATGCTATGCTGACTTTTCGCACTACAGTCATGGGCATATTGACCCAGAAGGAGCCCAAGTTGACTCCGACTTACTTGTAGTCAACTGATTTATGGACTGTCAAATCAGGTTAGGACAGGTAGCCCAAGAATAGAAGAGGCAATTCCATATACAGTGGTACCTCGACTTATGAATTTAATCCTTTCCAAATGCATGCTCTTACGTCGAACTACTCTTAAGTCAGGGTACCTATCGAAAAAATTGAAAAATTAAGTTAAACATCAAAAATATGGGGGGGGGGGAATTGCAAGTCGAGCAGACAATATCTAAAATTTGTAAGGCGGCAAGAGTTTTCTGTTCTTAAGTCGAATTACCCTTAAGTCGAGCTGATCCTAAGTCAGGGTACCACTGTATGTGATTGAATGTTACATCAGGATCCCCCCCCCACTCCACCCACCCTGTGATTTGCAAATATGCAATGGTTGGTTTTGTGATTGGTCTGAAAGACCGAAGAGGTCTTTGAAGTCTGATTTTTCCAACACAAAAAATATGCCTCACTTTTGGTATCAGTTACAGGTGATCGATTGATCACATCTGTTTCTGCCCTTGACATCTCCACCGGAATAGCAAACTGGGTTTTCCTTTGTTTCCCCAGTAGTAAGCATGCCTATTGATTGTTGCTTGTACATGGTTGTTTTGATCAGTCCCCAAAGCCCACACTAACCAAGAGGCCTGCATATTTTTCATCAGGTTCAGTTCAGGGCAGCCACATTGCTTCTTTGAATTATATTGTGAGTGTTTTGTCAGGGCAGGATTGACACGGTGCATAACACACTGCTCTTCTGGGCTTCCTGATTTCCATTTATCTTGCCTTACTTCAAGGCTGGAGAGACCTGACATGAGTGACACATACTTCACACATAGTCCGGAAGCTCATTCATCCCCTTAAAGCTGCATCTAAATTGCTCAACAGCATTTTCTCAAGTTCAGCAGTTCATCAATTATAATGTCTTACAGATTGCCACCTGCTTGGTTGAAATCCACTCAATGGAATTTAGGCCTGTCCTTCAGAAACCTCTGGGTCATTTAGGCAAAGGGTAAAGGGATTTTGAAAACAGTGAACCATTCTCCCCACCCACCCCCCAACCCACAAGTGTGAATGTCACAGGCGATCTTTCAAAATAACTTTTGGCTAGTCATCTTTCACTTCAGGGTAATAGTTGAATGCCTGGTGAAATTCTGGGGTGCTTTCATACACGGGATGTTCTTCAGCTCAGAATTTTTGTCGATGTCAATGTATGAACAGGATGGAGAAGACAGGCAGAGAGACATTAGTGTGTGTTTTATGTTCATACAGCACAATAACCAAAGGAACTTTTCTTTATCTATCTATCTATCTATCTATCTATCTATCTATCTATCTATCTAT
>JAHTLZ010000122.1:35113601-35135091 GCA_023846285.1 Phrynocephalus versicolor | reverse complement strand
TATCTATCTATCTATCTATCTATCTATCTATCTATCTATCTATCTATCTATCTATCTATCTATCTATCTATCTATCTATCTATCTATCTATCTATAAGAAAAGGAGGTCATTGGCTGTTCTGTATTTGTCTGTCTCAACCATCTTAGTTGCACCCTGAAACCAGCATAGTCTTCGGTGGAGCCTGATCCATTCATAGTTGGACCTTCAGCATCACTTTCATAGAATCATAGAATCATAGAGTCATAGAATCATAGAGTTGGAAGAGACCTCAAGGGCCATCTAGTCCTTTCCTTCCTTCCCCCCAGACCTTGTTTTTTCCCCAGCATATTGCCAGATAAGAGCTCTGGATCCCTTTACACTACAGCAGGCATGTCCAAACTTCAGCCCTCCAGATGTTTTGAACCGCAACTCCCACAGTCCTTTGTCATTAGCAAATCTAAGCTTAGAATGCTGGGAGTCGTGGTCCAAAACATCAGGAGGGCCAAAGTTTGGACATGCCTGCACTACAGCTTTCCCACAATTGTGTGCATGATAAATTAGTCTTGAAATGACATTGCCTGTTGTGGATTGGGGTATTTTCCCCACCATGCAATAGAAACGCATGATCATGAATATCCATATAGACAGGAGAGGGGAAATTTGGCCTTCGATGTTTTGGACTACAACTTCCAAAATCCTGAGCCGATATTATCAATGATAAAAATGACTGTGGGAGTTGCAGTCTGGAGGGCCAAAGGTTTTCCTCCCCAACAGGATTCATAATCTCTCCTAGGAAGTGATTGGGAGATAAGAGATGTTGGGCAAAATGCACTTGTAATAATGAAATTGGCAACTGGCGACATGTCAATAGCTGGATCTTCTTGCTGCCGGTGCAACCTCTTAGCTGGCTCTAAACTGATAGATTTCTGAAAAACTTGTCAGTCTTCCGGATGTGCTTCTGCCCATAATAATAAGCAGCATTCCAGGATGGATCAGCTTTGCTTGAATTAGAATGTGAAGTGCTCTTCAGTCAGAAGAGGCATGCATAAGCCTGCTTGTATTGCAGACTGCATTTCAGAAAAGGCAATAGTTTGCCTGTGGAGGAGGGACCTTTGTCCTTGAGCAACTTAGGCCCTGGTCTCACATCCCTTTAAAAGCAGTTTAAATTACCAGATAAACTGTGTCTAAAAATGCCGTCCCCATGGCCACCGGGCTTTTTGAAAAAAAAGAAAAAAGAAAACAGGGTAATGCCCCTTGAAGCAAGGATTCTGTGACTCACCCAAGAGGTAGGGAAATTTTTGCCTTGCGTTGAAAATCCAGCTTTTAAGGAGGCAGAGCCGTGGGACCACGCAAATGATCCGGGTTTCTTTTTCTTTCTGGGGCTGATGGGCTATGTTTTTTTAATTGCTTTTCACCTTCGGAGAAACAGGAAGCTCTCTCTGGTCCTACAAGTTTTCATTCCCCCCAGCCAAGTGGTCCGGTTTTTTCAAATGCTAGCATCACCTGCTGGCCAAGGGAGCTGAACTGCACTTTAAAACAAAACAAAAAACAAACAAACAGCTTTTGATGTGTGAACTCCTGTCCCACTTATTCAATCACGTGATGGGACGAAGAGGAAAAGCCGTACCTTCAGAAGATCAGGATCAAAACCCAGATGTGACCACGGCCTTAGCTGGAGCTGGGACTGGGTTTAAAAAAAACAAACACAAAAAAATGGTCTCCCCCTCCTTTGCAAGTCAAAATGGTGCTTTCTCTTTGCTTGTCATAATGGGGAAGCAGAAGTTCAAAGTTAGGTAGGAGAACCTAGTAAAAATAATTCTGTAAGTCAGTACACATCATTCAACTGTCTGCCTGTCCACCTTCTCCATTGGAAGGTCATAATGGAAATGGATAGGGAGGACTAGGTGAAAGCTGAAGAGGACACAGCAACAAACACAGCAGAAGGCTGTGAGGCTTCAGGAGAAGTTAACTGAGTGAGGTTAAAGATTAAATGTCTGGAGACTCTTGAGCCAAATCCTAAGCGTATCACTTTAGCCCCTCAATTTCTAGAATAGAAAGAAGAAAAATATCTAAGGGAAAAACAAGTAGCAATGTCAACAGCACTTGCCAGAAAATCATTGCTCAGAGCGAAGTCTCATTCACCTCATTCCAGGCTTGTGTCGTATCCCGGCCATCAAACAATGCTTTGGACATTTCATCTACCTTGCTCAGAGTTGTTGTAAGCATTAGAATAAGATAAAGCTTGAGAATCATTCTGGGTGCTTGAGGGTACCAAGCAGTTCTGAATAACATCTATCAATTCATTGATCCATCCAATAAAGTTCAGCTGCATGATAAATAACAGCTGAAGTCTGTTCAGAGTTAAAACAATGTTTCCTGCTCTTCCCTTAATGTCTTTTTACTCCTGGAAAAAGGGTCACGGTTTCTTGAGCAAAGGATATAATCACTTCCATAGTCTAGGACAGTGGTTGCGAACCTTCAGCACTCCAGATGTTTTGGACCACAACTCCCAGAGTCCTTTCTCATTGGCAATCTAGGCTCAGAATTCTGGGAGTTATGGTCCAAAACATCTGGAGTGCTGGTCTAGGATATGGATGGGCAGTTTCAAAATTATTATTGGATGTTAGAGCTGTTCGGCAGTGGAATATGCTGCCACGGAGGGTGGTAGAGTCTCCTTCTTTGACGGTATTTAAGCAGAGGCTGGATGGCCATCTGTCGGAAATATTGTGAAGGGGTTCCTGCTTGGCAGGGGGTTGGACTAGATGGCCCATGAGGTCTCTTCCAACTCTATAATTCTATGATTCTATGATTCTATGATTTTATGTTCAGTTTTACAGATGGTGAGAAGTTATCCAAATGATATCATGACTATCTGCTGTAAAATGCACTGTTTCTTTAATGAAACAGCCCTCTCTCTGTCCCTTCCCTATTAAAACCGTAACTTCCATAATGTCACAACAAAGAAAACATCACTCAGCTGCCTTCTCCTGAAGCCTGGCTGCCTTTTGTTAGTATGGTGCCAGAGTATGTCGGCATACTGTGACGAAGGAGCTTCAGACATGTTGGGTGTTTGGCATGTGCGTAGTGTGCTGTGGATTCAGGTGGCATTATATGGACCTTTTGATGCAAGAATTCATTGATGCAAGCATACTAGAGTAGGCCCGTTGAATCACGTTGAATTGAATGAGTCAATTCTTTCATAAATTGATCCAATGATTCAATGGACCTGATTTACTACACTTTATTATGCTAAGCCACTAGAAGGACAGATTTTGAAGCTGAAGCTCCAGTACTTTGGCCACCTCATGAGGAGAGAGGAGTCCTTGGAAAAGTCCCTGATGTTGGGAAAGATTGAAAGCAAAAGGAAAAGAGGACGGCAGAGAATGAGATGGTTGGACGGTGTCATCGATGCAACCAATATGGATTTAACCAAACTCCGGGAGGCAGTAGAAAATAGGAAGGCCTGGAGAGCTCTGGTCCATGGGGTCACGAAGAGTTGGACACGACTGAATGACTGAACAACAACAAATTATGCTAAGCAACAGAAATTTGACTAATAGGTTATTGAAGGTACAGTCTGAACAGCTGTCAGGAACAAAGTTAAGGTTCTGGAGTACCACAGAGATGTAGGATGTTAAACCCTCCCTTCATGAGATTAAATGAAATCTTGCTTCCTCCAGGAGGAAGTATGCCAATTTTTGCTTGACTGCCACCTCACTGTCTGACCTTTGAACTTGGTCAGTCGGAAACTCCAATAGTTTGATGAAGAAGTATCCACATCTCTGAGTCAGGGCAAGAGTTTAAAACGTTACTTCAGATATTCTTGACGGTGCTCATTCTTTTGTCTCTCTGAAGAACCATCTGGGTGTAAAATTTATCAACACAGGTGTGACTGCCTTATTTCAAAAAGAAGAATCAAACTTCCTGTTGCTTGGATTCATCTCTTAGTCTGGCCTCAAATTGCTATCTGCCAATACCTCTTTAACTTCAAAATATACTGGCATTGTTTCTTCACAGAGCCTAAAAGAAGAAATTCCCGAGAGAATGTTTATTTCCTCCCTAGGTTTTTGTGGCAGGCACGTAAACCAATGTGTTGATTTTGAAGCATTTTAGCTGCTGTATCTTTCTTGCCTATGGTACTTCTTGCCCATAATGGTCTTGCTCCTTGATTTAGAACACTACGTCCAGAACCAACCTCCCTGCTATATCACAACAAGAACCAACACTGTGAGTCTCCTCTTCTCACTGTGACAAGCCAGACAGCTTGTTGTGACTAGTCAACTCACAGACAGAATACGAAGGTTGCACCTGCTGATCTGTATTAAGAAGAATGTATTAAGAAAATAGGCGGTGCTGACGAACCTTCGGCACTCCAGATGTTTTGGGCGACAACTCCCAGAATTCCAAGCCTGTATTGCCAATGACAAAGGACTGTGGGAACTGTGGTCCAAAAATCTGGAGTGTCAAAGGTTTGCCACCACTGGATATTCATCTACTTTATTTTTGTTGGGGGACATGAAAATTACCCAAGCAGGCATTGTGTTGTGTTTAAGAAGAGCCATTTTCAGGAGGGGGAAGGGAACATTCCAGATTGCAACTCCTGCTCAGATTTGTCTGGTCGTGTTCGAGGGCAAATTCCAGCAGCAGCTCCAAGTTGGACGTCTTCAATATAATGTCCGACCTCCCATAGAAGAGGAACGGGAGGGGGCAGAAGAGGAGGAGGACAAAGAAGAGAGGTGGTTTGAGAGAGGAGTAAGGGAAGCCATTCATGTTAGCATTGAAAACCCCTCCCTCAACAGAGGTGGGGGGCTCCGGCATAGTCTGTCTGCCACTTATCAGGCTGTACTTTCCACAGTACCCAGGCAAATCAAGGAGCCTTCACCACCAGGTCACAGCTAACGATCCATTCTTGATGGGTTTCAGCACCTTAGGCCATTGTTTACCTTAAGGCCATGGACACTAATGTCTCCCTAACGAGCCTATTAAGGCTTTGTTCATCTTATGAGCCAATCAGACCAGGGGACAAGAGGTCAAGCTGACTATAAGAAGGGTCTCTTGCACTAGCTATACTCAGACCGATGAAGCTGTTTGGATGAACAGCAAAACGTTTCTATCTCTCAAAAAAGAAGTCCAGTAGCCATGACTCAACTCCCAGATAAACGCACCTGGATGACTGAGAATCTTCACAGGAGGAGGAGGAGGTAACAGGCTTTTCATTGGCTTCCTTTAAAACAGTCAGATAACATGTAATCAAAACAATGAATTCATCACATCCTCCTGCAACCACCATACGTCGCTATATAATTATCACAAGCCAACACAGACTGAGACCAGTGGGCAAATGTAAATGTACAGTTATTTGCATCCCTTTTTTCATAGACCCCCCAGTTCTTTCCTTTAAAAAAATTAATAGGATAAGAAAAAGAGACATCTTACAAATGTTGCCAGAGGAGAAAAGCTTTATATTGCTGCTCTAGAAGATTATGCTTCCATGTTATTTTTTTTTCTCATGCTGAAAACAACAAGGTTCTAGTCTCAGAAATATTGTCAGTTCTAATTATTTAATGATATTCAAAGGGCTTTTTTGGGATTAAAGGATTCCCCATAACATGCTTATAAAGCTATCTTCTGTATTATTCATTTATTATAAAACATTATAGGGCAAATGAAGAGACAGCATTTTGATTACTTTAAGAACAATGACTGAAATCTAGAGATGGGCATGACTTAGCGGTATTTTTGTTTTCGTTTTCGTTTTTTCATTTTCGTTATGTAACGAAACGAAAACGAAAAACGGTTCAAAAATGGACCGAAAACGGAAACAAAACGACTAATTTTGAGCCAATTTTCGTTTTTCGTTACTGGAAAAACACATAATGGAGCTAAATGGGGAGAAACGAAAAATTTTTCGTTTTTGTTTTTATTTTTTCATTTTCGTTACGTAACGAAACGAAAATGAAAAATTTTGAAATTAGCTCACGAAAACAGAAACGAAACGAAACGGACCCTAGCCGAAAACGAAAACGAAAACGAACAAATTTTTCTGAGTCATGCCCATCTCTACTGAAATCCTGTCCCTGAGTTGCCACAATGCTCATACTTATTCTTATGTTTTGTTTTTGTTTTGTTGCCTGAAATCCTGATGTGCAGTTGGAAATTGCATCTAAAAGTTATTCCAGTAAGAACCTGCCATAAGCATTATCTGCGGAATGCCAACTCACATGATTCAATCTGCAACAGATCACGTCTACAGAGATTGGTGCTTCTCACAAAATACCAAAACTTGGGGACATCCACTCAAACTGTGGGTTGGGAGAGTGATTACAGACAAAAGAAAATATTTTTTCACCCAGCGTGTTGTTAGTCTGTGGACCTCCCTGCCACAAGATGTGGTGATGGAATCTAGCCTGGATGCCTTCAAAAGGGGATTGGACAGAGTCCTGGAGGGAAAGTCCATCACAGGTTACAAACCATGATGGAGATGTGTAATCTCCAGGCTTGAAACCAGGGTACTTCAAGGGCCAGATGCAGGAGAGTGGTAGCAGGAGACAGATATCTAGTCTCATGTGCTCCCAGAGGCATTTGGTGGGGCCACTGTGAGATATAGGAAGCTGGACTAGATGGGCCTTTGGCCTGATCCAGCATGGCTCTTCTTATGTTCTTATGTTCTTATGTTAGTTTTACTTTAATGCATAGAATTTGAAAAGTATAAAAAAACCACAAAATTTCTGAAAGGCAGAAATGTTCAGAGTCAACTGATTTCATACGGTCCTTGGAATACATTGGTAGCTATTGAGAGAGCCTTGTAATGCCCAAGTTCCATCTGTGATCTAGTCAAATTCAAATTTTATTATACGGTCATTGACCCGAGTAAGATCTAGTCACTGAATGGAGTGGTAGAACCCTGAGGTGGTGACATGGGTTGCTGCCTTTAAGGGCACCCATGGAGATGCCATTTTCAATACAACCTCAGCACAAAGGGAGAGAAAAAACCTTAGCACCTTTGTTAAACATTTATAAACATTTTATAATAAGAATGGGTGGTTTCATTTATACAGTTAATTTTTCCACTTCCCATTATTTGTCAAAGAAATTATGCCAAGCCCTTTGCAGCTGCCCAATTAATATTACCCAGATCAGTCTGCGAAAATTAATGATGACAGCGGTGATTGCTATTAATAACAAGAACACTGGAATCCTCCCATTTTAATTTTACAATTAATATCCCTTGTTTGATGAGAAACAGCATATATACAGTATTATGAGTGACTGCTGAGGGTGTACTCTCAGGCTTGGTCTAGCATCTGAGAATATGTGTTCATAACACTGAGGAGAGAAGTTGCAAACTTTAGAAGGCCTTTGACCCCTTACCCCTTTTTGTGGCCTCTAGTTACCTTCAGCAGCTGCCATGTTTGTAGCTGTCAGCGGTCATGGGCAAGCAGAAATCATCCATAAAAATATGTTACAGGCTTCACGTAACTAGATGGTTCTTTTTCTCCTGATGAACCTTTAAAGTACCACAGAAAGCTGCTTTCAATTAGTATATTTATTTTATTTTATTTATTAAAAGATTTTGTAGCCGCCCCACTACCAGGTGGGGGTAGGCATGATATAGGCATGATTGGGTGGCAAGATGTGGGTTCAAATAGCCACTTGGCCAACTCGGTCACTGAACGACCAAGGTCCAAGTTACTTTCCCCCATTTTAAATTACCACATAGATTTCTGAGGCAGATGAAGCCAGAGATCGCACCATTTACTAAAAGTTATACTGAATTCATTGATGGGAAGAAAAGTATATTGCTTTTATATTTTGTGATTCTCTCTTTGGACCCTCTTTGGTCCTCAATAATTGAGGGGCATTTATATTTGGTTTTAGATTGCCCCCGCCTTTTTTTTAAAAAGCGGACTTGAGAAATGCTGAACAACTGTTTCTCATGTCTCCTCAGTGATTTCTTACTTATGAGGAGAGTGGAGTCACTTTGTTACAACTTCTAGAAAAAGGAGAAAGTCAGTTGTTTCCCCACCAAATTTAATACACACATTCAGAGCCACTGAGGAGAATTCCTAAATCTGGTCAGCTCAAAAGTGACCTCAGTGCTTGCTTGCTTGTTTACAAGCGCTGTAGCTCCTTTGTTAAGCAAGGGGCTGAGAAAGTCTCCAAATAAGTACAAATTGAAGGAAGCCATCTTTAGGAATAAACCCTGTGTCAGCATAGCTTAACACAAAGCAGGGACAAAAGTAGCTAATATGAGTTGGTGCAGTATGCTGTGCAGTAAAATGTTTTGAACCTGGTCAGTTCACAAAGCTTTTTGGGTTAGGTTCTAAATAGGGAATATAGAAGATCTTATTTCTATGCATTGCTCAGAAAGGCTAGGGATGGGATGATTGATATAAAATAAGTTACTAATAGAAAATAAGCTGTTTGTGAGTCAACAGTTAGCAAACCAAAAAAATCTAAGAGCATTTTTACACTAGGGGGGAAAAAACTTTATTTGAATCAAATTTTTTCAAGTTTTAATTCAGGCTTTCTAAAAGGTATCTACTTGCCGCATGTGGATGTGCAGATATTTTTCACAGAGAATTGTGTTATTTCATTTGGAAGTGCTCCCACCTGCATGTGTATCTCCCAGAAGGAACCATCGTGACATGCCAGTTGAAATGCATAAAAAAGTATTAAAAAGAATAATGCATCTGTGAGTGTTCAGTACAAGGAGAAATGTGCAGGCAGGCACTCCACTCCGGGCAGGAGATTGGCTGTCCCGTCCCTGCCTCCTCCAGCAGCCAACCGCTCCGCTTCATTGTCAGAGTGGTCAGCTGCCAAAGGAGACAGGGATGGGACAGCTGAGCTCCTGCCTGGAGTGGAGTGCTGCCGGAGAAGAAGGACCCCGGTGGTGCACAAAGGCCGGTGAGTGGATTAGCCGGACTGGGTTGGGTGGGTGAGAGGAGACAAAGTGTGGCAACTAGAGATGGGCACGACTCAAAAAAATTGTTTTTTGTTTTTCGTTTGGTCATTTAGGGGTCCATTTCAGTTCGTTTTCGTTTTCGTTGGGTTTTTCTGCAAATTTTTCATTTAAAAAACGAAAATGAAAACAAAAATTTCTGTTTCGTTAGTATTCTTTTCAGTTCAACGTGTTTGAACTGAAACGAAAAACACGGCAAAATTTTTCGTTTCGTTTCCGTTTCCGTTTTGTTTTTTGAAAAATTTTCGTTTTCGTTTCGTTACCTAACGAAAATGAAAAAACAAAAACGGAAACGGAAATTTCGCTGAGTCGTGCCCATCTCTAATGGCAACTGTGGTGCCGCGCTGAGAATTTCATATGAAGCACTTTGTCATACTTCGTGCCCATCTCTGTTGATCACTTTTGTACATGTGAAAAAGTCACGGTGCCAGGACAATTATCCTGTGGAAGGCTCTTCCTTTGATTTCTCCAATGACGGTGCCACCCTTCAACAAAGAATCTTTGTTTTTGAAGTAGAACGGTGTCCATTTCTGTTAGTCTATGATCTTTAGTAAGTAGGCAGAGCTTTTTGAGAAGCAGTTGATGGTGGTCTGTATCATGTGCCAATGCAAGGTTGACAGATGCTGCTCTAGTTACTTTATATTTGCCTAAACCATCTTCTACATGCTGGGTAAGATTTCAGAATTGAATTACAGCCTGTCTGATCTGGAATTAGAAGTGGGCTTGTTTTAGGAGCGGGGCCGTTTAATATCCTTTCTTCAAACACTTTGCATAAATGATATAGTAGAGAGATGGGCCTGTAGCTTTTGGGGCCTGGTGGTTCACAGTGCCCACAGAAAGGGCTCCGAGTGCCACCTTTGGCACCCATTCCATAGGTTCGCCAACATAGGGTCTAGCCCAGTGGTTCTTAACTTGCGGGTCCCCAGATGTTCCTAGACTGCCACTCCCAGAATTCTTCGTCACTAGTTGAGCTGGCCAGGATTTCTGGGAGTTGCAGTCCAGGAACCTCTGGGGATACCCAGGTTGAGAACCACTGGTCTAGCCCAAGGAATAAATGAGGAGGAGGAGGAATCATTCACAGCGGATGTCCATAATTAGATAGCCAAGTAGAGTTTGAAGAACTATGGAGAATAACACCTCTGTGCAACGACTGGGATAAAATAATTTGCACACTCAATTTATGAGATAGACAGTTTGCTCAAATGTTAAATTCACTCATGAAGCTCACATGAGAGTCGTGGCCTATAAAGCCGTGACTCACCAGTGGGGCCTTTTCTATTTCACAGAGCTTGGGAAGGTTAGCTTGTGCTGGCCCTCTGTGTCCAACCCCAATTTCCTTGCAGAAAGAACATGTTATGAAAGAGTATGTTATGAATAGCCGAAGTATTTTGAGACCAATTAAGTTTACAAAACAAAAGATTCAACACTGGTTTGAATGAAACTTATTTACTCGTTTATGTCTTACTTATTAGAGTTATAGCCTTTCTATCAGAGCTCCAACTGAGTGTGAATAAATAATATTAAAACTTAAAGCATTTATTATTGCAATGAATGGTGTTTTTAGTTTATATTGCTCTAATAGCCATTTAAAACATTTAATGTATTGCTTTTACTATCAGTTGTTTTTATGTTTTTAATGTACTTTAACGTCTTAATATGTTGGCATTTTAACATCTTAATATACAGTACTGAAATTATCCCTCTTTATTGGTTATTATATTTAAGTGGCCCCACAGGGACATTCCAGGTGGGATGTTTATGAACTGAACAAAGGAGTACATGCATACAGAAAGCAAAGGAGATGTAAAAGACACTCTCCATTTAAAAAAGAAAAAGAAAACACACACTTGGAAGGATGATGCAACAATAAACTCTTTGCTTATCTGTCTTCGAGCCAAAATGCCTTAGTGCTTTTAGCAAATGTTCCAGCCAGTCAGCTTTGAGGCTATTCCAGAGCTAAGAAGTAGCTACTGAGAATTCTCCATGTTACAGTAACCAAATGAACGCATGCTGTTCACAGTGCCACATTTTGCAATTAATATTAATTAATATTGGGATGCAGAATCTGCTTCAACTCCCATCATTGTGTGTATGTTCCCAAGAATGAGAACGTACGGAAAGAATACCAAGAGGGGATTTTATTGATTGCCTGGTGACTTGTGTTGTCTCCAAACAGTGGAGAGGGATTTGCATAAAATGGCAGCATAAACAGAGTGTTTTCCACATTCCTCAGGTAATATGTCTAGTCCCTTCTTGGGCAAACTGCATGTTCGCTAGGCAGTGTGTGAAATATAACCCCCAACATTATCGAGAGGTTATACATATTTAGCAGGCCGTATTCCTTGTTCATGCTACCCAGTCATGCTGCATGATTGTCCATAATACAGTAGGACCCCCATATCCACTGATTCATTATCCACTGATTCAGTTATCCATGGTTGGCAGAGGAAAAATAAATAATTCAGCAGCTGCAAAGCAAAAAGCAGCTGTAAAGCAAGCTACTGTCATAAAACAGCAGCCATAAAGCAAGCTACCGTCACAAACATCAGCTGTAAAGCAAGCTACTGTTGCAAAACAGCGGCTGTAAAGCAAGTTACTATCACAAAACAGCAGTTTTGGAGACATTTTGGTGTTCTCTCTTATCCATGGTTTTCATTATCCACGGGAAGGCTTGGAACCAATCCCCAGCGGATACTGGGGTCCTACTGTATCTGATAAAAGTGGAAGTGGAACCTGGGGCTTGGCAGAAACAGTGCGAGCTCCTGGCAGAACTGGGAAATGCAGGACTGACAACACGCTTATTTATTTAATTATTTAAAACAACACTGGAAAGCTATGTAAGCCCTCCTAGCCATGAAGATTTAAAGACCAAATTAAAATTCCCCTGGAAGGAAGAACAGGTGGAGAGACTGAGCATGCAGTAGCAGGAACTGCTGGGCTCCCAGGGCTGGTGTAATAAATACTCCCTGCACAAACAGAAAAAGCAGACCGTCAGCTTGCAAAAGGTATCCCTCATTAATAGGAAAGAGAGTGGATTAGATGAAGAGCGCCCCATGTGTAATAAAACAAGCATGACAAGGAGTGGAAATTTATATTTCATTTCCTTTTTGGTTTTGTTGCAAATTCTGCTGCTGTTATTAGCTGTGTACCTTCTTGGGAAGAGTTCCTAACTTCTCGGCCCTGCACTGCCTGCAACTCGCACAATACCAAGCCGCTTAAAGCGCTCTCCTGGCTTCATGTCCCTTCCGGCCGGGTGGTTGACAGCCTCTTCTTTTGGCAGGCAGCCAAAACAGGGGGCTCGCTGGGCTCCTGAGAGGGCTGCCTGAGCGGCTTGGCGGGCTGCCTTGGGCTCCGTGTGTCAAATGTTTTTACAGAGATATCTGAATTAGTCCTGTGGCCTACCCTTCAGTTTCCTGCTCACACTCTACTGCACTTCCGTTCTGCTGAGTTCCTCACCCTCCAAGGCAGCGACGGCTGGCATTAAGAATCCCGTGCCAGATTAAAACAGCAGAGAAATGAAGTTGTGTGCTTTTTTAGAAAGGGCTTTGTGAAAGATCTAGAAAGGCTGTTCTCTCTATAAATACACACTCACACATGCATACCTTGTGATACAAAATAACAAGGAAGCTGGCTGAAACAGCAACTTAAAACACCCCATCTGTAATCTTCCATAATTGCCCCAGAA
Source organism: Phrynocephalus versicolor (assembly GCA_023846285.1). NCBI lineage: Eukaryota > Metazoa > Chordata > Lepidosauria > Squamata > Agamidae > Phrynocephalus > Phrynocephalus versicolor. Next base: position 35,122,464 of record JAHTLZ010000122.1, on the reverse strand, counting down.
GGGGAGGACTGGTTATATGTACTATTATTCTCCCTTCCCCAAAATTAGTAGTATAACCTGTTAATTCCTGCCAAGTTTGGTCATTTTACAGTAACCCCCCACCCTTTTGCGGTTCATATATTGCGGTCCAGCTACACTGCAGGACCGTAGTATATGAAAAAAAAGGCCCCCTGGGGTAAGGAGGAAAGGCCTGTTTCAGGCCTCCTGTACTTACCTCAGGACTGGTGATGCCCTGAATGGGACTGCAAGGGCCTTCCTCCCCCTGTCGGAGGCCTCAAAAGGGCTTCTACGCAAACTGGAAGTGACTTCCGGTAAACCGGAAGTGACCTCCGGATCACTGAAAAGCATTTCGGAGGCCTACAAGGGCCTTTCTAGGCCTTTTGGAGGTCTCAGAAATGCTTGTCAGCGATCCGGAGGTCAGTCACTACCAGTTTGCGCTGAAGCCCTTTTGGGGTCTCTGACAGACTTGGGAAGGCCCTCACAGGCCCGTTTGGGGCAGCACCAGGCTGGGGTAAGTAAAAGAGTCCCCAGCTAGGGCACCCCAGGCCTGACCCAACCTGCATCCGCATATCGTGGATTTTCAATTATCACTGGTCAGGTCAGGTCCCTAACACCCGCAATAGGTGGGGGGTCACTGTAATAGGTTGTTCTAAGAAATTTTCATTCATGTAATGACAATTCAGTGCGATCTAGTGTGCCATTACTAGCATAGGACATGTATCTGTAATAAATACTCATGTGGCACATGTATACGTAAGAAGTACTCAAGAAGAGACAACATTACATAACATTACAACATTACAAGTTTGAAACAAAGCATTATGCATGAACATTTATCCTTAAATTTGTGACACAATGGGAAAAATACCTCAAAATGATGAACATATTTTTGACGTAGACAGACTGTGACTGGGGCAAGGGGTGCCCCCCCCTTGAAATTTGCGATTGAGATGTCCACAGTTCTCAAGTTCTTCTCTTTACTCTGTGAACTTTGGTAGAGAAATAACCTGGGAACATAGGAAGCTATGTTATGGTAGGTCATGCCCTCACTCCGTCTAGGGCACTCTCATTGTTGGGCTAGACGGCGTAAAGGTTTAACCCGGATAGTTTAACTTCTGTATACAAAACAAACCTCTATCGCTGAGCCATGCTCTCTGTTGAGATCAAACTCTGCTTATTCTAAATGGATAGGCAGCATCAAAGAGAGGGAACAGCTTTGGTCTTTACCCCAATTGCATTGCTTCATGGCAACTCCATGGGGACAAAATATTTTCAGCATGTCTTTGTAGGCAACAACACTGTAGGCCCTGGGTAAAAGCTTCTATGCAACAATTGCAGCATTTTTATGTGATTAATTTTTAAAAAAGAAGTCCTAACACACACACACACACACACACACACACACACACACATTTTGAAACATAATTTTGGTTCAGTATCACCAGAAGTACAAACATGCACCCACACATTCATACACACAAAAGCAAAATTAAAAAAATAATAATACATCCTGGAATGTACTGCTATAATTTCTGAGATCCTTGTGGAAAATAAATGAATGTATTCATTGCCAGACTTGTATAATACTGTAAGTCAAGAGTCATCGTTATACAGTGGTACCCCGACTTACGATGCGCCTGACATACAGAGATCCCGACTTACGAGCATGATTCCATTGGTTATCCAGAGTCCACTCTGGCCTGGTTTCTATCCACACCTGGTCATGCCCTTCTTGGTGGTGACTTCAGTCCCTGGGCTAATGGCTTGCTTCAGCGCTTTGCCAACCCGTTTGGGGGTTCTGAGGTGAGCTCTCAAAGTGGGCTCCCCTACACAGGAGGGCATCCTCACTTAATGTCATTTTACACATTCCTTTCCTACAAACAGTAGGTAACCTTTTCTGTCTTCATGACCGAGCCTCGTGGCGCAGTGGTTAAATGCCTGTACTGCAGGTAAAACTGTGCTCACGATCTGAGGTTCAATTCCAGGTAGCAGGCTCATGTTTGACTCAGCCTTCCATCCTTCCGAGGTCAGTAAAATGAGTACCCAGCTTGCTGGTGGGCAATGTGTAGCCTGCATACTGTAATTAAAAACTGTAAACTGCCCAGAGACTACTTGAAGTGGTATGGGGCAGTATATAAGCAGAACACTTTGCTTTGCTTTGCTTTGCTTTTTCTTCACCTCACTCTTCCTCTTCCTTAATTTCATCTTAGTTTCTCGCTTCAAGGTTTTTTGTTATCTTATAACTCTCCAAGATGGTGTAGAAACTGGCCAGGAAGACATCCTCCATAGTAAAGCTGGATCAGATATGATGTTTTGTTTTGATTAACAAAGCCATGACAGATATGAATAAATCTTTATTTACGGTTATTAACCAAGTCAAGAAATAATGACAGATATGGTTAACCCTTATTATTATTATTAACCACATAGCTAACTACGCTGGATTTTGTAATACAAATCACTAGTCGAACGCTTCCCAAGCGTTTAGTACTATGTGATGTCCAAAACGCTGGGGAAGTGTTCGGCTAGTGATTTGTTGTTGTTGTTGTTGTTGTTGTTGTTGGTGGTGGTGGTGGTGGTGGTGGTGGTGGTGGTGGTGGTGGCACAGACCTGCCACTTTAATTTTCAGCTGAGGGTGCTGTGTTCTGATAAGGAGAGGTTACCACATTCGACAAGGATATAGCACAGAGGAGAGAAAATGACATGGATATGTAAGGAAGAAATGAAAATTAAACATAATTTATAATGCAATCACAGTTTATGGCCATGACACATAGTTGTATTTAGCTACAAACACTGAAGCAAAATCCTAAAAATGACTAATGGCCTCTGAGCAGTGCTCTAAATTACATTGTGGCTCCCAGCTGTACTCAATGCCATGATAATATATACGTACTTTATTTCTCCTTAAATGACACAAAATGGACTGTAAATTCCATTTCACTGACACCAGTGAAGCAATATGCAGACAAATAATGACAGAGAAATATTCTGTAGTAACCTTTCCCTGACATAAACGAGAGAGAGAAGGTGGAGCATTGAAAGCAGCATTTAGAACACATTTTCAAAGTTTAGATTTGGTAGCTTCATTATTACTTTGTGATTGCTCCACAAAGCTGACAACGCTTCTATAGATAGCATGTCGTTTCATTGCCTACCCAAAAATCTGCTAGCAGCATAATGCCCCACAGGTTCTTTAGAGTATGGTACGCACGTGACAGTACAAGACATTAATCTTCATTCAAGGAAGGAAGGAAGGAAGGAAGGAAAAAGTTTGTGTGACCCTTTTGCCTGAGTAGTTGCCGAGTGGTGGTGCAGATAGCTTGTGCCAGTGGCTCTAAGGGCCTCTTCCACCTATGGGTGTTCCTGAGACTCTGCTTCCAACTCTTTTGTCTTTGGTTCCCCCCCCCCTTTAAAAACGGTTGTTGCAATGAACTGAAGAATGTTCCAATAGCTCATGCTGTGTAAATGGAGTGCTTCAGCAGCATGTCTGCTGAGTAGAACAGGACTCCTCCCGCTGCTGCCCCAAGACGTACAAATGGCAAAGACATCGAAAAAGGAAAGGAGGTAAGAGGGAGGCAAAAGAGTTAATGTCGCAAAATGGCAGAAGGAAAAGAAAAAATGTTGGTCCTGATCTTTCACCGTCAAAGCCTCATTCGCGAAAAATCCATATGTGAGAACGGAAGCACTCATGTGGAAGAAGATAGCAGAATATAGGGATTTTAAAAATAGAAATGTATCCAGAAGTCAAAAGGAAATCAGGGTATTAAACTTGAATATTATATTCCATGAATGAAATCATAACCAACCTCCTAGCCCCTAAAATTTACACTAGCTAAAGTAAGTTACAGCAGCTCAGAGTGTATATATCTAAGGCATATGCCGATAAAGTTGAAAGCTTTATGTATGGCTTTAAATGGCTATTAAAAACACGGCTTTCCAGAGCAGCTTTCCTAGAAATGTGATTCTTTAACCAATAATTTCTAGGAATTTCTCCCTCCGCCTCTAGTTATGTGTCATCGATTTTCTTGTCTGGTGTATCTTAACTGTTAATTCTGTTTATTTTTATTATATTTACATTGATTATGGTTAATTTTGTTATTTTGTACTTTGTATTTGATTTGTATGTATTTACTGTATGTGTTTTATAATTTGTACTCCACATTGTAAATGGCAAAGAGTAGCCTTTGAGCTAGATGGCTGCGTTATATGAATCTCATAAATAAATAATAAATAAAACATCTTGGGTATGGCCAGAAAGTAAATAATTAAAGTAGGCTAAAGTCACTTTATTGTCAGTGATAAACCAAAAGGCAAAGGCAGAGAGCAATTGGAACTCTAAACAGAACACAGAAATATTGTAGACTTTGTTTGTTGTTTGGCAAGAACTCACCAAATTAGGGGTTCTGATGACTGTACAGTAGTTCAAGAAAGAAATGTCTCCATCTCTGGCTATGAGGAAGGGGAAGCAGTGCCCTGCCATGATGCATGTCAACTAGAGGTAGGCACGAACCAGAAAACCCATGGTTTGCGTAAGTCTGGTTCGGGCCCACCTTTGGTTCATTTCGGGTTTGGGTTCGTATGAATTTTTTAAAAATTCATACAAAACCGAACCGGTTCGGGTTCTTACCGATGGTGGCTCCGGGTTTGGCTTGATGGTGGTGGTGGCGGTGGATCATGGCCCCTGCGGCAGGGGCTTTTTGAGGCTGGGTCAGTGTTCCTTTTTTATTTTCATTTTATATTTTCATTTATTTATTTTAATTTATTTACTTCCGGGTTCCAGCCACTGCAGGCCGGCTTTATTTATTTATTTTTATCTTTCAAGCCCGACCGCATGGCCCCTGGGGCCCTGTTGGTGATCCCCGGCCAATCGCTGAAAATCCGTGATATGCGGGTGCAGGTCAGGTCGGGTGTGGGGCCCTAACTGGGGGCTCTTACCCCCAGCCTGGTGCTGCCCTAAATGGGACTGCGAGGGCCTTCCCCGGCCTTCTGGAGGCCCTGGGAAGGTCCCCACAGGCCCATTCGGGGCAGCACCAGTCCTGGGGTAAGTATGGGAGGCCAGAAACAGACTTTGCCCCTTACCCAAGGGTTTTTTTTTCATATAATATGGTCCCACAATATAGCGGGACCGCAGTATATGAACTGCGATAGGGCAGGGGACCACTGTATATATATACACACACAGGGTTTGATTTCTGTTCTGAGTAGCCGTGTAGCTAGATGGAGCGGTATATAAATTTCATAAATAAATAAATAAATAAATAATATATATATATATATATATACAGTAACATGGTAATGACATAGAGTAACCCCCCGCCGATCGCGGGGGTTAGGGACCCACCCCACCTGCGCTGCACGAAAATCTGTGATATGCAGAAGCGGGTGGGGTGGGGGGCGGGGGCGGGGGGACGATTGCGCGGCGCACTGGCGACGGCAGGGGGATCTTACCTCCCGCTGCTGCCACCTGCCCGCGCGGCCCCGAGGCTTCTCCGGTGTGCGTGGGAGGGCCGCACAGAGTGACCAGATTGCCCCCCGCCGCCCACCCATGCACCCCGGAGGCTTCTCGGGAGGCGGGGGCAGCGTGAAGCAACCCGATCGCTCTGCACCGCCCCTCCCAGTTGCCCTGAGGCTTCCCGGGGAAGCCTGGTTGAGTGGCGCAAAGTGACCTGCGTGCTCCGTACCGCCCCTCCCGGCCACCCCGAGGCTTCTTGGGGGTGGTAGGGGCACGGAGCAACCCCCACCCCCCACGGTGCAGGTACTGCGATCCTGCAGTGTAGTGGGGCCGCAGTGCCTGAACCGCGAAATGGCGGGGGGTCACTCTACAACAGTACAGTATATGATCAGAAGCCCAGAAATGAACATAGGTGTTCTGTATATATTATGAGTTGCACAATTATCTCCATAAAAACAAAAACAAAATGTGTGTGTAATGTTATGAATTTCTCTTCCCCCCCCCCCCTGCGACCACAATGAAACCATTGCTTCAAACTGTTAATCTGTGATTTTATATTTGGTGTTTACAGTACACACACACACACACACACACACACACACACACACACTATGGTGGTCATTTATACAGAAAAATAGATCTGTCCTCTGGTCTACATTCTGCATCTACTGCATTTTCATGTCAAGAGTCTTTCTGAATCCTCACACCCACTTGCTTTTCCAATCACTGCAAAAATAACAGTACTGAATGACAACACTCCTGGTTTTTCTGCTTTCCATTATGGGAAAAGTTAGATGGTGCAGTTCTAATTGTTTTTTTAATCCTGTAAATTACTCCTCTGACATGGACTGGAACAGACAAGCATGAATACTCAGAACCCGATTGGAACCCTCTTGTCCTACATAGCTGTACAAGAGGAACTGAGCAAATAATTCAACCTGGTTGCACTAGAGGAACTTGAGCAAATGATTCAACTTGGACGGTTACTTCACATTCACTCTTGTCCTGGGAGGAAGTTTGTTGCATGTTGATGTTGGTCGCGGTCCCGTGGTCTTCTTGCGATTCTGTCCCTGTTCCCGTGTCGGCATGGGTGTGATGGATGATACTGGCTTGACTGTTTCCGCACGTCCTCATTCCATGATGAGATGTGAAATTCCATGCCTTTTTTCTCCGGGTTTTTTTCCAGCCCGACCTTCCGTTTTTCGATGTTTGAATTCTTCGAAGCCTTGCCTTCAATGCGTTATGGAGCTAAGTTTGAGTCATTTGTCTTTTAATCTCTCTGCACTGGGTTTCTGACTCCATAGGGAATGTACTGGCAAATGGCACTTCACACTCCTGCCACTAGATGGAGAATGGCACGTTGCATGACGAGCCTTACCTCACGGGCACTCGTATCAAAATGAGAAGTGAGATGAGGAGATTCCTGAGGCCAGGGAGGGGAATCTCTCATCCTGCTTAGATCACAGTTCAGGGGGCGTGGTCAGGACGAACTCCCCTCATCCCACAATGGACGTGCGGTTAGATTTCTTCATACCGGTCCCCAATGGGTCCGCGAAGAGCAATGAGATGGACGTGAAGTATCAGCCTTGGTTGCACTAGAGGAACTTGAGCAAATGATTGAACTTGGTTGCACTATTCCTCTCCCAGTAGTACAGCAAACAATGGCATGTCCAGCCTTGCAACCAGTGGCTGTTGTTACATGCACTGTATTCATGAATTCAGTTTTAACTGTAACGTCTTAATATCTGGACTGTATTAAGTGAAGAGCAAATATATGCGATCTCAGAGGTTTCCCTCTCCACAGTAGTTGCCATATGTTTCAGTGCCATGATGAACTGCAGCAATCCTTTTGACATTCAACATTGTTAGAAGTGTCCCATTTTACAGCCACTCGTTGTATGGGGGCACTAAACTGGAGTTAGATTTTGCCTGAATCCGGTATTGACACATACCGGTAGCAGTCACTGTTGAAGACAGAATAGCTGCCAAATGAAAGGGATTTTCCAAAAGACAGCAGAGAGGAGGTGGAGATTTTTATTTTTTTAAGTGTCAATTAAGAAATTAACAAACAGAAATGTGGCTTTGGTCATCACTATTATAATGGTGGCTGTCAACTCACGCAAGACATATTTTCAGGAAATGTAAGCATGAGCAGTAGAAGTTTGTAGACAAAAGAGACTATTTGGCACTGAACAGACAGCGGGCTGAAAGACTTAAGTACATTTTCTCTACAAGCAGCATTAATTAAAACTGGAGCTGCAGTGGTTATTGGCATAGCCTTCTATCTAGGTCAGAATGCATCCACGTTCTTGCTATAACTGTTCATTTCATCTGTCATATGTTACCTTGTGCAATTTATCTTCCATGACAGGGATGGAAAGCAACTTAATTAAGAGGTTAAATGCAATGGCTTAATGAAATAAGCAAACTTCACTGCAAGGTTGGGTAAATTTGCCAATCAACAATAGCATCACGGGTAATATGGAATGCAATCATCATCGTTAGCTGTATGCATTTATTTAGGCCACGTTTATGCAAGTATGTTAGATGCAGTGCTAAAGAGTGTGTTAATTTATGTCATATTTCAATGGAGAAAGTTAAAGAAATCCCACAATCAAATCAACTACAGTGGACCCTTGTATAACAAACAGTTTGTATAACATAAAATCTGTACAACATAAAAATTCCGGAGATAGGGGAAATTTGCTTAACAGAATCGCCTATGGGGTGAATCCGTACAACATAAAAATGGGATCACTCCGTTTTCAATGCTTTCCTATGGGAAATTTGTATAAAGGAAAATTTGCTTAACGTAATTTCATTTGGAACAAATTAATTCCTTTATTCAAGGTACCACTGTAATTGCTTCCTGTCTACAGGACTGATAGTAGTGGAGTGAATGAGAAAGGTAGACCAATCTGAGCCCCACGCCTGCTCACCATAACCAAGGCAGAATCTAGGTCTTAAGTCATGCCTAAACAAGTTCTGAGAGCAGGATTAGTTAGGCATTTTATAGAAAAGAAAGTCAGTAAATTAAGATTTCATACTTCATTAGCCTTGTCTTCAACAATTGATTAATTGTTGCTTTAGTAGCCTGATGCATAGAGAGGAGGCTGATTTATTTATGACCCCAATGAGAGGCAGAATCCCTAGGAAACTTTGGGAAATCAACTTTTTTTTAATGGACTCAACACCCTAGAATCCCCCAGTCAAGCACTGTTATTGTATTCATTTGGAAGGTTGGCCCTAGAATAGAAGATTGCTTGGGGAAGAATTTAGGCATTTGTGTGACAATGGTGGATGAATAATTCCAACAAAACAAAGCTCAGAAGGATGCACTTTCTAATTGCCTGGCTCCTCCAGTAGTAGTAGTAGTAGTAGTAGTAGTAGTAGTAGTAGTAGTAGTAG
>JAHTLZ010000122.1:35080324-35100092 GCA_023846285.1 Phrynocephalus versicolor | reverse complement strand
AGGCTGCCTCTCGATATCTCTTTTTTCCCAACCCCCCCCGCCACCGCCTCCCCCCTGCAATCACCCCTGCCCCGCCGCCGCGACCCCCCGCTCCTCCTTCTCCTCCTCGTGCCCCGTGGCTTGTGGGGAGGGGGAGAGAGGGCGGAGCCGAGTGAGAGGGGGGCCAGCGGAGGGCTCACTCGCCCGGACGGACCCCGGAGGGTGGGGAGTGGGGGAGGGTCATCGCCCGTGCGCCCGCCGCTCCTCCGCCTTTGGGGTTCGTCGCGGAGCCGCTTTGCTGCAGCGGGTGGGGGGGAGGTGTGTGTGTGTGTGTGTGTGTGTGCGCGCGCGTGCGTGCACGCGTGCGTGTGTGTGTGTGTTAGCGTGCGCGTGCGCGCGCAGGTGAGTGTGGGAGGGGGACGGGCGTGGAGGAGTGCATGCCCCCCCGGGCCACGGAAAAATTGTCGACCATTTGCCGGTCCGCGGCAAAAAAAGGTTGGGGAGCACTGCTGTACACAACCAACAGAGGTTTTTCTCCACATGCTGAGAGCCCCAACACAGGTGGTGCTGTTTGCATTGACAGCAGTGGCTAGCTATATCCCCGTGGCAGGCATGTGTAGAGGGAAGACAGGAGAATGTTTGGTCCTTGCCTCTCTAGTGCATCATGCCATACCGCATGCATTTCTCTCTGATTAGGAAACAAACATTGAAAAGTCATTAATTCCTTCAGAAATTGAAAGAACTGGAAATGTCTTTTTAAAATCACTGGAAATTTAAGTTGCCACATTACTCCCTCTCAGCATGTTGATAAAAGAAAAACACATGCTTTAAAACTATTATTTCAGCCTGGGCTTTCCTGGGTCAATGCCCACTTCCCCTGTCCCAGGGAACAATCGTTTCCGTGGCTGTGTCGAAGAACCTTGATGGAGATGTGTAATCTTGTTATGGATTTTAGCAGAGCTTATTCAACAAAAGAATTAGCTGGAAGACTTGTATTTACAAAACAAAACAACTGGCCAAGTAACATCTCACAATACAGCTGAACAGCATTCCTTCTTCTGTAGACATGCACGTTCTCAGCAGCAACACAAAGCAGTCAGGATCAAGTGATGAAGTGATCAAGTGTTGCCCACACTTGCTCTTTACTTTATACACTGTTAATTACATATTATACTCAGCTGATCCCTGATTAGTTTGAACAGAGTTACCACTCTTCAGCAACTTACACACAATTGTTAGTTACTTTTACTGTAAATCCCTAACAAATCTCCAGGCTTAAAACCGGGGTACTTCAAGGGTCAGATGCAGGGGAGCGGTATCAGGAGACAGAGATCTAGTTTCATGCGCTCCCAAACGCATCTGCTGGAGCCACTGTGAGATACAGGAACCTGGACTAGATGGGCCTTTGGCCTGATCCAACAAGGCTCTTCTTATGTTCTTATGTTCTTATGTTATGTTCTTATGTTCTTAACCTTGTAGTTGTACTTTTTATGAATAAGTACAATTTGGAATTAATAACATCAGCATGTATAAAAATTACGTATTAGGTGGAAAAGCTATTTCCAAATTCATCACTACTGTAAAGGCAAAGAAGAGCCTCTATACTCTCAGAATCTGGAAACAGTGGCGTCAGCCTGAGGAAAGCTAGTTGCGAGTCCACCATTTTTGGAGGATAAACTCACCTGGATGACTGAGAATCCTCACAGATATACTATCAGAACTGCAGAAGAAGATGTTGCATCATCCTCATGTTAAACTACCCTCATGTAGCAATTTATTATTTTGTTTTATTTATTTTAGAGTATTTTTACCACACCTTTCTTCTTGGAAAAGGACCCAAGGCAGCTTACAATAATGAGGGATAATATAGAGTCCAGTACAATTAAGACATGTTCAGGTATTGAGAACAGGGAATTGAGGGACATATTTTACAGCATTAATAGACAACATTACATTAAAGCTACAAGAATTTCTCATCGCTGCTGTGGTTTTTCCCGTTACTAAACTGTACATCTGACTTTCCTTCATTTCAGACCAAAAACTCCAAAATCTACATGATTTGAAATACCTAACAAGATACTTGTCTGTTTGCACATACAGGTATGTGCACCTTATAGCAGCCATGCTGGTTCAAACCCTGGATAAAGATATATAAGACTGGGCAAAGACTTCTGCATTAGGAAAATAATGTTGGCCTAGGAACAGGGACCAAGTTTTGGTTTAGAGAAATGGGCCTTTCCAACAATTCACTGTGAATTCACAAGGCACACAAATTGCTGTACTTGGTCTGGACTTAACATTTCTTAAGTGTTTTACCTTTAAAAATACTGTTGCTAATTTTTCCTCTTCAAAGTCACAATTCATGTACAGTATCAGCAAACTGGGTCTCGTGGCTTGCAGAACTCTTGTTTTATTCCCGTTCTTCCATCGTGAAAGATGTCCTGCAGAGATTATGATGCGTAGAGATTACTCACTCCTAGCAGCAGCTCCTGCTGCAAGCAAACAATTCAAACCTACAGCAAGCAAATTACCGTTTTAAGGTGAACTCTTAGTTACCAAATTCAGGATGGTGAGTTGCCTTAAATCAGCTTTTAAACAGCGACCAAGTAGTCCTAAAGAGGTTTACAATTGTCGCCTCTTTAACCCTTGGAACTCTTTAGCACATCACAGTGTTATAAATAAAAGACGGAATAAAATGTTCATGGCAGATTCAGATAAGTGTGTGTGTGTGTGTGTGTGTGTGTGTGTGTGTGTGTGTGTGTGTGGAGAGGGAAAGCAAGAAAGAGATGGGCTTGTTAGTGCAACATACAATTCTGATTTACTACTACTGTAAAACTGGTGTAATTGATTCTGATCTCTCATGGAGGGTATTGCCCCTCCTTATTTTATTGGTACTCTTTCCTTTTTTGTTTTCTTTTCTGTAGTTTTATTTTAACTGTAAACTGCCCAGAGTTCCATTCAGAACACGGGCAGTATATAAATAAATAAATAAATAAATAAATAAATAAATAAATAAATAAATAAATAAATAAATAAATAAAAGGGTGAACCAAATGAAAGAGGTGTAGGTCTGAAAACTATCTCAAAAAGTGCAGTATGGCATATCACTAAATAAAATTAACTTGTTGTCAACCATGAAACAAAACAATTAGGAAAGATTTTTACAGGGTTTAAGGAGAAATACATCCAGAAATGTGTTACTTATATCTGTCTAGCATTATGCTCTTAATGACAGACACACTTCTTCACCAGCCCTGCCACGATTGCTTGAAGTCAAACAAAGCAGTTGCTTTCCTGAAAACTTCCAAAGGGCAGCAGCTGTCTATGAAAGTGGAGGAATCAAATCGACAAGGAATGAATGCATTTTTAATCTGACCAACCTGCACCATGGAGGTGTTGCAAGGTTTAGAGCTGGTTTTATAGAATAAATTGTATTTTCCCCACCTGAATTGGAATTGTAGAATTGCAAGGAAGACAAAGTAGAAAATGTAGGCCACTTAAGCCCTGCAAATTCATAAAGAAGACATAGGAGATTATACCATGGAGCTATCCAGCAGTTCATCACCCCCCAGCCTAAAAGGAAAGGCTCTTCTTCTTGTCTACATGCCCTCCCCCACTCCATGTCACATGCGCCAAGTTAAACTCTTGGTAATCTTTAAAAGCCTCCTTTTGTTATTTTCAGCTGCTTTCTGAGATTCCTGTTACTCGGGCCTGGCAGAAACCATTTACCCCCCGTGAAATTTTATTTTGCTTTAAAATAAAGTTCAAAACAGAGGCGACAAAAGCAGAAAGAACCCATGTAACCATACAGTGAGGTCACTAAGCAATAAAGAAATTCCCTGAGTGTCATTCTGAGCGAATTGTAAATATACTTATGGAGAGAGAATTAGCTTTGAACAGTGTTAGGAGAAGCATACTATCTAATGAAAGCTGAACCGGTTCAGTTATTCAGCATGCATAAAATGCATGGATTTATCTACTTTAGATCATGAAAATAAAGACATAAATACTTGATTGTAATTAGAAGTCTGATAAGAATGCCTACATTCTGTAATTGAATGAAAAACAGGGTGCCATAATGGCTTCTTCTTCTTGAGTAAATTAGCACAAAGCCGTAGTCTCTCCAAAGTCACCAATACCCTATTGCAGTGGTGGCGAACCTTCGGCACTCCAGGTGTTTTGGACCACAACTCCCACCGTCCTTTGTCATTGGCAATCTAGGCTTGGACTTCTGGGAGCTGTGGTCCAAAACACCTGGAGGGCCGCGAAGGTTCGCCACCTCTGCCCTATTGTTTAACCAATTCCTTTAGAAGATATCACACTAAGTGTTTTTATTTAACTTTGCCCCTGTATATAATTGATTTTGCAGGAAAGCACAGCTTCATTTGGCTATCTAGCCAGAAAGTTCATGAGAAGGTTTGGGTACCATGATGTCCTCCTACTTCTCTCAAGCTAGCATGTTTCAGAATTTGTTTAGGCTTTGATTGTGCTGTATCACCTTAGGAATATCTGCTATTGGTTTTGTTTCAATTTATCATCCAGTGTGGTTCAGCTCCCTTTAGATACTATCCAGGTCAAAAAGCTTATAAAGCTTTTGTTGCCTTGTGTATTTTAAAAGAGATGCCTTTTCTTTTTCCTTTCCTCCCCTCCCCCCCCTTTTCGATTTCATAGGTACTGAGAACTGCAATGTTGCTTACCAGTACTGTATTGGTATCCTCTGGAGGTGTTTTATGGCTTCTGTGCCATCAGTGCACACTTAACATCTTTGTCTCAGGAAGCTATAATTGCTTCTGGAGGTTTTTATTGTCGGCGGTGGCACAAGTCCAATGGTAACCTTCATGCATACTTTATACTTTCCCAATGCAACTATGACTAGGGGGAAAGAAAACTTTCAAATGACAAGCCTCTTTGGTGCATAATGGAAAAGAGCCATTGTGCCTTTAATGAAGGCACAATGAAGAGCTAGATAGAAAACAGCTTGGGTGGCCACTACCCCATAGTAAAGTACTGTATAGGAATCCCTTGTTTCCTTAAAAGGGATCTCTAGCATAAAATCATTTGACTCTGAAATGAGAAGACCAAGGCTATTTACAGTTTGCCAGCCGTTGGTATCGGGCAACACAGCTCTTCTTTTACTCAGTCTTAGGCATGCCCTACATAATTGCAGGTTGGAGTGTGTGCTGCAGTCCTGCGGGATTCAGGCAACCAAAGAAATTGGTGCTGGCCTTCTCTGCATTCACTGACTGTGAGATGGCTTTCAGCTGAGCAATTTCCCCCACTTTTTGCAGGCTGGGCTCCTTGGGGCTCTGCTTGAATTGCTACTCAGATCACCTTGTTGCTTCCACCTGCCAAAGTTGGCAGCTGCTCATAATTTCCCCCCAAATAATTGGTTCCTTTGCTCCTATGGAAATGCACATGTCTGCTTAGATTTTTATTCTGCTTGTATCTAGACATTTTTTATTGCTGTCATAAAAGTGCTAATAAATTAAAACACTGGCAACCACATTTCCAATGATTGTTTAGTTACATCTAATAATGCAACATACATGGTATCCTCTAATCTTCATGTTTCACCTCGTTTCAAGAGATAACAAGAGAAATGAGTTGGACTGGGCGGGTTTGAGTGAGATGAGAGCCATTCAGTACAGTCAACCCCCGCCATTTCGCGATTCAGAAACTGCGGTCCCACTATATCATGGGATCGCAGTACCTGTGTCTTGGGCCCCCGCAGGGGCACGGCAGGGGGCAATCGCATTGCCCCACCCCACCCCCGGGCCTCTCCAAGAAGCCTCAGGGCCGCATGGGGGGCGTCGGGGAGCGATCGCATGACCCCGCGCCGCCCACAGGCCCTACCCGACCCACTTCCATATATTGCAGATTTTCAAGCATCACGGATGGGTGGGTCCCTAACCACCGTGATAGGTGGGGGTTTACTGTATTTGTGTTACTAGATCTAATGAAGAGATGCAGGACTGCTCTTATTGATGGCAGCCATCCCGGTTCTGTAATATGTAGTTCCGCCAAAGTGGTCAAGATACACTGAAATGTAAAGGTGGCCAAGCTGTATTCAGGATTTCCAAAAAGTCAGTAAATCGTGGAGTGAGACCATACACTAGTAACTATAACCGTAACTGCTGTGTTATAAACAGTTATAAGGTATAAGTTGTTAGCCTGTAGATCAAAACACATCCTTCCCTCACCGTTATCAAGACACCAAATAAAGCATGAGAAGGCAGCACAGAAGTTGGCATAAACCAGGAGCGTAATCATGGGATATTCCTTCTCTAAGTACATAAGCACATGCTGGATCAGGCCAATGGCCCATCTAGTCCAGCTTCCTGTATCTCACAGTGCATCTGGGAGTGCACGAGACTAGATATCTGTCTCCCGATACTAGTCCCCTGCATCTGGCCCTTGAATTACCCTGGTTTTAAGCCTGGAGATTACACATCTCCACCATGGTTTGTGACCTGTGATGGACTTTTCCTCCAGAAATCAGTCCCATCCCCTTTTGAAGGCATCCAGGCCAGATGCCACCACCACATCCTGTGGCAGGGAGTTCCACAGACTAACAGCATGCTGGGTTAAAAAAAATCTTTTCTCTGTTCTCACTCTCCCAATCCTCCCACTCTCTCTCCTGTTCTTACTCTCTCAAGTAAGGTTAAATGTTGATATTATACTGGGAAAGAAGTGCAGTAATCTTTGAGTGGACAAAGTCTGTGTCTTAGCATAGTAAATTGCATTAGAATCAACAGGAATTTAGCAGTCAACCACTTTGTAGGTTGCATTGATTGAAATGAGCCTTCTCTAAGTGCATCTTACTCTAGCATGGTAATTCATAGAACAAGTTCATTTGAATCACTGGAACTTGGGGGGAAATGACTAACTCCCAATTTCTGTTCTGCCTTAGATAGCAAAGTACTGTACCTTGGGGCAACCCAGGTCATTATTGGAAGTATAATTCTAATTGGAACAAAAGCATTTAAAACCAAAATATCCACCTTAAGATAGTCTTATATATTCATTGAACTCTATATATGATTTTGTTATTCTGGGGGGGGGGGGATTATTTCTCTGCATTATTCTAGTAGGTCTGGCCAATTCCATGAAATACCTGACAACATGCTTCCGATTCATGGAGAACTCTAACAGAAAGGGAAAGTACTGCTTTCACTCAGCTGGATTCATTGGACACCAGTGCCACTCGAATTCCCAGCTGTTCAGGCTGTTAAATGGAACTAGACTAGGGCACTGAATCTACACATGCCAAAAGTGCTATATGTTCAGTAACTTGTCTGCTCTTGGTGCTGTTTGCTGTTGATTCAGTGCATATTATTATTTTTTGTTAATTATCTTCTCTGTAGAGGCAAAAATGATTCAGTTCTTCCCTGTTGGGAGAGGTAGACTTCTGCCTCCACGCTAAACCCCTCGAGCTAGAAGATTCAGGAGTTAAAATTGCTCTGCCATTCTTTTTTCTTCTTTTTTTTACCCTCCCTCTCTTCAGCTTTTTTCTGATTTGCTATTTTTTATTTATTTTACTTCTATTGGCAATCCCATTTTAAATGTGTGTTTGTTTGTTTTTTCTAGTTGCCTTGTTGGCTCAGGTCAAAAAAAGTAGCTTGCCTGAAGCAAATTAAGTAAATAAATATTGTAATTAAACTTTCATAGAGAATGCACATGCCTTGTCGGTGTGGAACGTGTTCGAAATGCAGCCACTTGCCTCCACCTCCCAGCTCATCTACCTTTGCATCCCTAGCATCGTCGTCATGACGACGCCACGAGTCTCCTGCTCCTTCAAGGATGACAGTTGACAGTCTTGCCCTTGAACTCTTAATGGCTCAGGCACTGTGCTGATGAGGGAAACGTGCCACAAGACTTGGAGGAGATGGCCAGTCATCGGATCAAAGATGTCAACCTTATTAGAGACTCTGGGTGCTGCACCCTGGGGCTTTGTTGCCTTGAGAGTTTGGCTTTATTGTGGAGTCCTCAGACGAAAAAAAGGGGAAGAGCAATTTGCATGTGGCATTGTGAGCTGTGGTGCAGCTACTACCGTGTTTTCCCCAAAATAAGACAGTGTCTTATATTAATTTTTGCTTCCAAAGATGCACTAGGTCTTATTTTCAGGGGATGTCTTATTTTTCCATGAAGAACACATTTATTGTTATCTTATTATCTTATTATTGAGGAGGCCTTATTTTCGAGGGGGATGCCTTATATTTCAGCAAGAGGCAAAACTGTAACTAGGTCTTATTTTCGGGGGATGTCTTATTTTCGGGGAAACAGGGTAATAGGAGAGGTTTCACAGCCCTGGTTTGTCTAGAGATAGACGGGTTTAAGGCCCACTGCCTGTAACAGAAAAGCTAAGCCCGTGCTTCATTCTCTCACCTTGAAGTCAGTAAGGCATAGATAGAGAAGTCAACCTTACAGAAACTTTTTTTTTTGGTTGGGGGAACTGTTTCACCCCCAATTTTTCAATCCCCCCCATAGTTCCCTCCCCCAGGTTCAAAATGTCCAGAAATGTTACATCTTCTCCTGCCCATTGAGTGTCCCATCCATATACAGTGGAACCTCATATAACAAACAGTTTGTATAAGATAAAATCTGTACAACGTAAAAAAATTGCTTAACAGAATTGTCTGTGGGGCAAATCCGTACAACATAAAAATGGTTGCGATTAGGGATTGCTCTGTTTTCAATGCATTCCTATGGGAAATGTGTATAATGGAAGATTTGCTTAGCAGAATTTCATTTGGAACGAATTAATTGCTTTATACAAGGTACCACTGTATGCTGCTATCGCTACATTTGTTTTTGAGTGAAACAGAGATTGAGGTCTTTTGCAGAAGCATTGTGGAGAAAAAGCCAAATATGTATTGCAATTAGACAAGATGGGGAAATTAGCTAAACAACAAGAATTCAGATCAAGATGGAAATTTGTTGGAATGGAAATAAACACAGAAGGGAAAGGTCCAAAGAACCGACCCTTTCCTAGTACTTGACCAGCAAACAGTTCCTTGTAAGAGTTATACAGTACAGTGAAAAGAGATGAAGAGGAGACAGGATGCCAGTAAGAAAGTAGGGTGATGGTGCCATCATCCTTGGATGTTTTTGCACAATTGGGTAGCTCACATTTTACTGGAGGAGAGAGGGTCACTCAAGGGGCAGAATAGTGACATCAAGAGAAAGAAAGATAAATATGAATTTACCTGTTACAGTGAGAGGGAGAAAACCAAAGTGTTCTACCACTTGGTTGGTCACAATGATTAGAAAGTTGCAAGTGGCTGTGGCTATTCAGTCACCTCCAGGCTTCAGATTACAAATTTGAAATGATGGTAAGCCTGTCTTAAAAATATATGATGGACAGTGGGTTTTCTCAATGGAGGGGCAAAGACTACCACTGCCACAGATGAT
Source organism: Phrynocephalus versicolor (assembly GCA_023846285.1). NCBI lineage: Eukaryota > Metazoa > Chordata > Lepidosauria > Squamata > Agamidae > Phrynocephalus > Phrynocephalus versicolor. Next base: position 35,090,702 of record JAHTLZ010000122.1, on the reverse strand, counting down.
AAGAGGAAACTGATAAGTAGTCTGTAAGGTTGACTTTGCCAACACCTGCCAATCTACACAATTTCATAGACCTCTGGAAGGGGGGGGAATCAGAGACCTGTTTTCATCACAGCTGGCATTGAGCCAAGTAAATGAAGTCGAACAATCACAGACAATCATATCAACATTCATCCGAGCATCAAATTTAAGTCTTTTCACTCCTGCAATAATTTCAGCAAACCTCGTCTTAACTAATTCTACAAGCTTTACTTATCTACAGTTCTTCTATGTTCCATAGGAACAAAATTCTTCACCATTATTGTGAAATCCATATATGTTACAGTTGTGAAGAAAACTTTAGGCACAAATGCTTAGAAATTCCTTCTTGAAACTTACGAAAAGTTGCAATTGCTAATACTGCCAAAAAAAAAAATCCCCCAATCATAAGAAGTTGCTGACGTTGGAATACAAAACTTTATATGTAGGCAGAAACAAAATCTTGTAAAAAGAAACTGATGGCTTCCAAGAGGCATATTGAAAACAAAAGACAGAGAATACATGTCTAACAATATTAAAGTTCTTAAAAGTAAAATATATATTAAAAAAACAACTTTCTTGGCCTCTAAGCATATAATTAGACAGACAGTTGCAATTCTTAAATCATATTCTTGACCAGCCAAGCCAATTAAAATGTATGGAAGAAGATCCATGCCTTCTGTTTCTTTGCTCTACTTCATTATCTTTTCCTCTTCTCTAGTGACACTTGCCTGGGATTTCAGCTCCTTAAACCGGCTCTCTATCTTCAGTTATAATTATATCTTTATCCGTTCTTCCCATACCTCAACAATGTCTTTTCTGCTCACTTGGGTTTTTCAATAGTTGGAAAATGTCATACTGTCAAACCCAGTGTAAAATCTCATAGACTTTGCTTTTACTCAACTTCCCGAATTAGAAGCCAATATGTGGACAAGCACCTATGTTTTGAGTATACAGTAACCCCCCGCATATCACAGGGGTTAGGGACTCGACCTGATCCGTGATAATTGAAAATCCGCAATATACGGATGCTGGGTTGGGTCAGGACTGGGGGGGGGCTCATTGGGGCCTCCTACACTTACCTGAGTCCTGGCGCTGCCCCGAATGGGCCTCTGATGGGCTTCCTGGACCTGTCGGAGGCCCCATAAGTGGTTTCCAGTGACAGGCCCAGGAAGCCCGTTGGAGACCCATTCGGGGCAGCACCAGGCAAGTGCAAGAGGCCTCAATTGGGCCCAAGCAGCTTACTCTAGGGGGCCTTGCAATTCATATACTGCAGTCCCACAATTTATCGGGACTGCAGTATATGAACTGCAAAATGGCGGAGGAGGACCATAATTCCTATCCTAGGAAATCCCTACCATATAATCTTTGCCACGTAGTGACAACATGAAAACCAGAAACCTATATCTCATGTATTTTATGGAGTTACAGTAGAATTGTGATATTTGTAGTAAATAGCTGATTTGTTGAAAATGTCTTCCATTGTTTTTGTTACAAATGCTGACTTTGATGAATCTAAAACAATTAATTTGTACCCTTTTTATTCATCATTTGATCTATTCCCCCCCCCCCCTTTTTTTGGCCCTTTTTGCCTCCCATTGCCATCTGCAGACTCTGTTGCTTTCCTGAGGGTTGCTCTTTGGAGATGCGTAACTGGAACGCCAGAACCCCAAACGTCACCAAACTTGCAGGGGTTGTAGAGGAGTGTCTCAGCCATTTTGGTGTCCCTAGGTGCTGGGGGTGGAGTTTTAAAGGGTTTTTTTAAAAAATGGGAAATTTTCAACGGTTTATTTAAAAATGCAAATTTGTGATTTGTCAGTGTTGATGAATTATGAATTTTGACAAATCACCATTTTTCTGATTATTGCCAACCTATAATTTGTATTTTATAAAAGATGGTGCTATAAACTTACACAATCAAGAATCCCATCCATCCATCCATCCATCCAGTAATCACATCACTATGTTTATAAATCATAATCAAAACATCCATTCAGTTTATTCTCAGAGGCTTCCATGACCAGTATCTGATGGCTGTTGTGGTTTTTGGGGGGCTATTTGGCCATATTCTTTAAGCTTTTCTACCCCAGAGCACAGAAAAAACTTCTAGCACCCTGAGCTGCTGCCCTCTGAAGATGCTGGCCGTTTTTTTTTCTTGTTATGAGTTAATTTGTTAAATTGTTATGTGTTTATACGGTTTTGATTTGTCTGCTGTTTTTTAGCCTGTTTGTGAACCGCCCGGAGTTCCTTCCGGAAGATATAAGCCTTAAAATAAATAAATAAATAAATAAAATATCCAGAAAAATTTCCAGAACACAACCAAATAGCCCAAAACAACAACAACCCCACAACAGATATTAATTCAGCTGCTATGAATTTTTATGCTTCATTGTCCTTGCTCTGCTGGAACTGGCTAATTGTTTTGAAAAGCAGTGGATTGTTTTGAAAACAACCAAGTTGAAGCTGTACTTTTAAAAGGAGTTTCATTTTCAAAGGACATTTTTCCCCTGTTGCCATCATCATCATTTTAACACTCTTAAACGTATAAGATTACAAACCAGGACAAGTGTGAACCACCTGTGACCTTTGCTTTCCTTGATGCCATTCTAAAATAGTATCTGTAATTCATTGGTATGAATCTATAGGTCACATCATGATTTGTTTGAAATACCGTGGTACATAACTAACGTGCCTACTGTTTTCCCATTCACACAAGGGGAGGCTCTGCTAAGTTAGATAACAGGAGAACGGAAGTCAGCAGAATGCTACCTGTAACCTTTTGTTTCTTGCTGCTCTAGTCTCTTGCCTGTGCAGCTTCACCCAAAATAAAGATGGATTTTGCTGGGGTAATTGAGCTTCCCAATAATATTCCCTTTATATATTTCATAAAAGGGGCATGGTGGTTCAGTGGACTTAGGCTCCGAAAACTGTTGGCTGCAAAAACGGTAGCTTGGTGGTTCAAATCCCGGGTGACACCACGCAGCAGAGAGAGCTCCCGCTGATAACCCCAGTTCCTGCCAACCTAGTAGTTCGAAAGCATGAAAATGCAAGTAGATAAATAGGGACCGCCATAAAAAGCGGGAAGGTAAAACGGTGTTTCCTTGCAGCCATGCCAGCCACATGGCCATGGACTTGCACAACGCTGGCTCTTCGGCTTGAATATGGTGATGAGTACTTGCCCCAGAGTCAGACATGACAAGCACGCATGTGCGGGGGAAAACCTTTACCTTTTACCTATATTTCACAAACAAGCAGTTGGTTTTTAAATATGATGGGAGCCATGGAACAGCTGGTCCAAACTTCCAATAAGAAATGAATGTATAGGAAGGGTGAGATTACATAATGTTTAGTGTTGCAGTTTGTATGTGGGAAGCTCTTCAATCCCTTTACTTGCCTGTCCTTTGACCAATGGTAGCCTCCCTATGTGGTTAATAATGCTCACTGTATAGTCCTCCTCATTGCTCAGTGATAGGAACTTTCCCTCCAAAAAATATGCTCCTATTCTCCTATTAAACTCATTGCCCTTGGGTCTTCCTCCTGACAGAGTGAGCTACTCAAGTACTTGGACCGCTACTACACTTTAGATTTGAAACGCCTTTTCCTTAAAGACAAATTGCCTTAAAAATCGCTGTCCAGTTTTCAAATTGCTTTTTTCTGAAGAGCCCCCTTGGCCATGCCCAATTTTGACCGCTGCGTCGGTTTTTCTTGCGACGACCACTGGGGTGGTGTTTTTTTAAATCAGTTCCTGCACCCCCTTTTAAAGCGATTTGGTTGTATTTGCGGACATACTACGCCGCCTTCCCCCCCCATTTCTGCTAGGTTTAAAGCGGTTCAGCCAAGTGCGAACGGGGAAGCCAACTGCTAAGCAACCACTGAAGTGCGGACTGCCGAATTGCTGTAGTGACCACGTGATCGCGGGAGGAGATAAGGTGATGCAAAATAAAAAGCAGCTGCTCAAGGAAGAGCGGTAGCGGCCTTGGCCTCTGTTAAGGCATCATCAAGGGATTGAGGATGGACATGTTAAATTGCCATGTTCACAGCACACTGCAGCCTCCACGCCCAATCCCTCACATGACAGGATGATTTCCCCCCTTTTTAGACTTTTTCTCTTTGTGACCGTTGCGGGTATGGGGGACACATATATATGTTCAATATGAAATTCTGAAGTTTCTTTTAACCCTCGTGATTTGGTGGATATGATTTTAAGAAAACTATCGGTGGGAGAGAGAGAGAAGTATCAACCTGCTATTTCACAGGCACCGAGCTGCCTTGTGGCAAAGAAGACACGACTGATGCCACATTCAAAAGTAGGGAGGCCTGGGAGTGACTCGGGGAAGCATTACCATAAAGCACTTTAATGGTACACTGCTGACTGACAGAGCCATGAGGAGAATAAAAGAGAAAATGAAAGAAATCTTTCACCAAGACCCCTGGAGACGTTCTGAAGCACCTGGCTGTCAGCGTTTCTGGCTCAGAAAGGGAAGAGCTATGCCATCCAGTAGAAACGACACTGTGGCAAACTCTTGCTTGCCATCATTTAAAGAAGAAGGACAGATTATATTTTAACAACCCAATTGAGCAACCCTTAAATCTTTCCCTGAGTGAAGCTACTGCTGCTGTGTCGAAGCTCTTTCCTGTTGCTGGACAACATTCACATGAAGATGCTTTGTGTGGTGTCTTCTTTTAGCAGGGTGTAAACCTCTCATACAGTGCACAGAGCAGATCCAATACAAACCATCCTCTCAATTATTGCCTTCTGCTTCATGTTTATTCCTTGAGCAAAGTGAGCTATGTGTTTATTTACACTGATATGGCATCGTTCTTCCAGCTCAAAGTAGCACATAGAACTGTCAAGAACTAAGAATCAGGAAGCACTCTTTATATCCCTTGATAGTACTCTTTTAACATTCTTATCCAGACCAGAGTTATGCATTTATGGATCATAATGCAGAGATGAAAATATAGAACTAGAGATAGGCACAAAACGGAAAAAAAATCATTCCGTTATTCATTATTTGTTTCATTACGTAACGAAATGAATAATGAAAATTGTGATGAAATTGGAACAAACAGAACAGAACCACGGAAATTAGGTTCGTTACATTTCGTTTTTGTTAACAGTGATGCACAATGAAATGAGCTGTTTTTAAATGTTAAAAAACGTCCTGAATATCCATAAAAACCCAGCGATAATTATTTATTGTGCCTGATAATGCGTACCAAGGGGGTTAGGATCCTTAAAACATGCATTTATGTCTTTTCTCAGATTGCTGTATTTTTTTTCCCATTAAGGGGAGTTAGGGGACATTGACCCAAAATGGCTTCCGGATGCCTAATATTGATTTCCTGGGTATTAAAACGCCCTGGACATCCGTAAAAACACAGTGACAATTATTTGAAATTATTACCTACCAGGGGGTTGCAGTCCTTAAAACATTTGTTTTTGTCTTTCTCCCATCACAATGTATTTTTTCTTTTCCCTTTAAGGATGACACAAAATGGATTCCAGACACAAGATGGATGCAAGCCATGTTATGGGATCATGTAAATTCTTGGACAATTTCAACCAATAGCATGCCCAGGTTGCAGATTGGGTAGGTGTGGCAGCCACAGAGGGCATAAAAAGCTTTGGCAGCCCCCGTCCTCCTTGCAGTCTTTGGTAGGAGTTAGGGTGAGATTGCTGTCTCTGCGACTCATTACTTTAGGCCAGCCAGGCAGGTGTGTGTCTCTGTGTTCCTGCTGGCTGCAGCCTGGCTCTTAGGGGAGAGAAAGAAGAGATTTCTCTTGCAGCCTCCCTGTGTGCGTGCATACCTCTCAGTGAGTACCCACCCCTGCCCCACAGTGCAGTCACTCTGCGGCTGCCTTATGCCCTGGGCAACACCCGCCGCTGCCTTTGCAGCCTCCCTGCGTACCTAGTCTATACTGTGGCTCTGCCAGCATCATTTCTCCTCTGGTCTGGGGTGTTGGGGGACATCAGCACACAGAAATGCTTTAAGTCGCGCAAAAAGCGGGTAAAAATGAAAAACGAAAAATGAAAAATGAAGTGAAATTTTTTCAAAAAATTCATAAAAAACGAAAATGAACCAAAACAGACCCACAATGAAAAATGAAAAACCAAAACAATTTTTTCGATTCGTGCCCATCTCTACATAGAACCTTCCTACATTATCTACATTGTCTACATTGTCTCATATAACTAGCAATTTTTTTTGTATTTACAATGTCCGTACTTTTCCTTCAAAATCAATCAACCTTTATACATTCAAAAGTCACATTGTTACATGAATCGTTCATTTTTGCATGCCACCATATAATCCTATATTTCCATTGGCTATTTTTCCTTGTTTCTTTCTGAGGAAAGCCCTTTGCTTTACAGAGGATATTGCCTAAATAATATTTTGTTCTCCTCTCCCGTGTTGCCCTCTGAAGTTTATTTCATTAGTTGATTAAGCAGCATATCTGAAATATGGACATATTCTTCTTCGCGCTCTTCAAATGATTTTCTGCTGTATCGTCAGTGTTTTCTTCCTTCCTGACCCTCTGCATGTTGAGATTAAACATTTATTGTTGTGCAGATCAATCAAAACCCGCTCTTTATCACTTATATAATATATACGTGGGAAAATGTTAGAACATGGTGTGAACCCCACTTATCTACACAATCGGCTCCTTATATTTCCCCCCCACCCACCAGTGTATTCATCCTGACACCTTATTTCCAGCTACACATGCCAAGCAACAGGCAAGGCGTCACTCTATTTCTAAAGAAAATGTAATAACAATGAAAACAATTCACTGATTAAGTTGTTGGAAGTGATCTTTAAAACAAGCATATGTGATCATGTTTTGAATCATGAGATTTCCAGCAAGTTATCGCCCATCAGTTTCTTTTATTTCTTGATGAAAAAGACATATCCAGAGATGTTTACATCTGTAATTTGGTAAAATAAGGTGGTTTTGCTGGTAATTGAATATAATTTACCAAGACAAACACAAATCAAATGCTCAATTATCTCTTGCAGCCATTTCTCTTGGGTATCTGTTATCTTCAGAAGAGTAATCTTATGGAGAAAGCGTGAGTTGCTTCCTGATTGAGAAAACCATCCATCTAGGAGCTTCATGGTGCAGTGGTTAAACAGTTGTACCGCACGTAGGTTTTGAATCACCTTTTGCTTAAAGTCAAATCACCTTAAAAATCACCTACCACATTTCCAATCACTTTTTCCACGGAGCCCCCTTGGCCACGCCCCTTTTTGGCCACTGTGTCAGTTTTTCTTGCGATGGCCACCAGGAGTGGTGTTTTTTAAAACCGATTTTTAAGCAGAGGCTGGATGGCCATCTGTCGGAAATATTGTGAAGAGGTTCCTGCTTGGCAGGGGGTTGGACTCGATGGCCCATGAGGTCTCTTCCAACTCTATGATTCTATGATTCTATGATTCTATGATTTCTAGACCGCTTTTTGAAGCGATCTGAAACTGCAGACACCATTGCACCATTTTTTTCCGGGTTTCCCCCTCTGTATGCTTTATCCTGCCATCGGAAAAGCGGAAAATTAGCTACATTACTTAGAATGGAAGAACAACGGCATGACGTTACCCTATTTTTTTTCTGAAATAGAAGCAGATGATGGGAAAATGACGGACAAAATCAGAACAAAAAGTGGTTTAGCAAAGTGCAGACGGAGAAACCAGTTCATGAGAAAATGCCAAGTGTGGTTTGCTGAATAGCTTCATGACCATGTGACTGGGGGAGGGCAGAAGGCAATTCAAAACAAAAAGCGGTGGCTGTTTGAAGTGCTATAGTGGCCTAAAACTGTGCTCACAACCTGGTATTCAAGCCCAGGTAGCTGTCTCCTAGTTGACTCAAGCCTTCTATCCCTCCAAGTTTGGTAAAATGAGTATCCAGCTTGCGGGGTTGGGGGGATGTGTAGCTTGCATAAATAAACTAAACCACCCAGGGAATGCTTTAAGCACTATGGGGCAGTATATAAGCAGAACACTTTGCTTTGCTTTGCTTCACTTTGCTAATCTGGAACTAGGGCACTAGGCCTCTGAACTCAGAATCCCCAGGTCTTTCCCCCAGCAATGTAAAGGAATGTCAGATGCCACAAAAAGTTTGATGCCCTCAGAGGTCTTAGCCCAGGCCCGCCCAAAGTCCAGCCTGGGGGGCCAAATCCGGCCCGTCAGGCCATTCTGAGTGGCCCATGGCTGGCCAGCCAGCCCCTTGCTCCTCCTCCTTCGCCCCAACACTGACACCGCTGGGAAGCTTGGGCGGCTGGGCGGTCTGCCGCCACCAGCACCGCAGGGGAAAGTGTGGGGGTGGGCAGGCCAGCGGGCCTCTGCCACCGCCAAGGAGCTTTGGGGTGGACTGGCGGGTGAGCTGTAACCACCGCTGGGGAGCTTGGGGGGGCAAGGTCGCACAGATCACCTCTTCCAAGGGGTGACCTGTGGCCACGGCTCCCTGTGCTTCCTTTGGTCCCCACCTTCCTTCTTTCCTCCCTCCCTCCCTTGTTCTCCACCTTCCTTCTATCCTCCCTCCCTCCCTCCCTTGATTCCCACCTCCCTCCCTTGTTCCCCACTTTCCTTCCTTCCTCTCTTGGTTTCCACCTTCCTCCCTCCCTCCCTTGGTCCCCGCCTTCCTTCCTGCAGGTGGGGTTGCAAGGGGTCAGTGGGTAGGGCTTATGGGTCAGTGGGTGGGGCTTGCAGTGGGGTGGCAGGGTCGGAGAGCAACCGACCCCTGACACATTCTCAGCAGGATAGTGTCACTTTAAAGTCCTTGCACTGTATATTGGAGTGGAGATGTGTAGCAGGGAGTAGCAGGAGAAGCAAGGCTGGTGGTGGTATTTTTAGGGGCAAATTTTGTTCAATGATGTCGAATTCCAGCATGACATAAGAAAGCTTTGAGTCCTTTGTTACAAACTGGTCTTGCTACCCCAGCTTTCTCTTCCTTGAAAGTTAGGATTTCTAAGTGTTCCGTTTTCCAAGTCTTACATCATTCTCTGTGGTTGGCCCCTCACTCTGGAACCATCTCCCCAGTGAGTTGCGCCTTGCACAGTCCCTGCCCGCCTTCAAAAAAGCATTTAAGACCATGTTTTACCAGGAGGCATTTGGCAACCTTTAATTAATTTAATTTTTTTTCCTTTGACGCCTCTTGCTGCTGATTCTCCCTTATTATTGCTTTGTCTTTCTCTGGTGTTTTATTGCTCTTTTAACCTTATTGTTACCCGCCCGGAGTTCCCTCGGAAGACGGGCGGTATAAAAATGTAATAAATAAATAAATAATAAATAATAATAAATACATTCTGCTAAAACTTCAGGCTTGGTACAGCCCTGCTGTTGGTAGCAATACATGTCAATGCAAGGTATACATACTGGTGGGGTTCTGGCAACAGATCAGGAGCAGAACAGTTTTGGAAACAAACAGAGCAGAAGTCAAGCCTGATTGTTAAAATACACACCAGTTCCTAGGCACGAAAAACATATAAATAAACAATTTACTTAGAGTACTGACTGAGCTAATGATACCCAGCATGGTGCAGTAGTTGAAGGCCTCCTAGGACTGACTCACTGGAGAGATGGAACTCACAAAGCCACTCTTTAAACATATCTCCTACTTGAAAGGTCTATCAGAGTCACCATAGGTCGTTTCCAACCCGAGGACACATGACAATAGCTATTGAGCTAACTGATAAAAAATGAGACTTAAAGTAATTCGAGGCAGATTAGCATCATACCTTCCCCACCCGCCCGCTCTCTCCTATGATTTCCCATTGTTATGTGAAGCAAAGGAAAGGGTTGACTGCCATGCCACAGAGAAAACAACAATGGCAGGGCTGCACCCTTGTAGATGAGCCATGATCTGAGGGTCTTGCTGTAGTGGGTGCCATGTTCTGAGCCCTTCATTTTGCCAGCAGATCAAGCATTTCTGTGTACTTTAGTCAGAGCATCTACTTTTGTCCAATCTTGATTACCCACGCATGCCCTCTGTTCTCCCTATTCACTATTTCTGAGATTTAATGGGTCTCTTAGAACAGAATCGGATAAGGTACTAGTTTGTCCCAAAAGTTGGATCCCATAACTTATATGAGCTAGTGGTAGGGAACTTCAGACTGAGAAGCCCGATCCATCCCCTGGAGTCCCACATTGGGCCTTTGTAGCTCCCTTTTTTGGTTTCCCAACTTTGGACATGTTCAAGCTTTTCCCATGTTCTAAAAGGGCTGGTATATTTCTTAGGTTCAGTTATGTGCACTTTATTTGATTTCATTATTCATTCATTAATTCATTTTTAATTCATGTTGTTGTTGTTGTTGTTGTTGTTGTTGTTGTTGTTGTTGTTGTTGTTGTTGTTGTTGTTGTTGTTGTTG
>JAHTLZ010000122.1:35045200-35080314 GCA_023846285.1 Phrynocephalus versicolor | reverse complement strand
TGTTGTTGTTGTTGTTGTTGTTGTTGTTGTTGTTGTTGTTGTTGTTGAGTCATTCAGTTGTGTCCGATTCTTCGTGGCCCCATGGACCAGTGCTTGCCAGTCCTTCCTGTCCTCCATTGTCTCTCGGAGTTTGGTCAAATCCATATTGGTTGCATCGATAACACCATCCAACCATCTCAGGAGATCAGTTAAGAGACCTGCGAGTCAGTTTAGATTGTCAGTTGGTCAGGTGGGAGATCCTGCTGCTGAAAAGGGTCTGGTTTACAAAGGAAACACATAATTATAAGTATGCAATACAATAACATCGGCTAAAGCTATCATAATACTGACCATCTAATTGTATACTAATAAATGTTTCATGTTTTGTTTTAAAACTATATAACCTGGTGTGACTCTCTCTCTAATACATACAAGTGTCCAGTTAATCTGGTGGTGGCAGTGAATGGAAACCCAGTGTATGTAAGGGGCACGTCACAGGCACGAACTGCACTGTTGGGAGTTTGGCCTGCTTCAGTGTAGGACCTGCACAACATTCCACAGAATTTCCCACAGGCACTGCACACTTCTGCCCCTGGCCTCCTCTGCGCACTCACCCACTTAACCGCGTCAGTCCACTTTCCTCCTCTGCCACATCATTGACCACTCAATGGCAGCTCTTCAGGCTTCCCTGCGATCCCTTCTCATGGAACGCCCATGCTTGGCTGACCTGTGCCCATCTGTGGAGAGGCTGGGTGGCCATCTGTCGGGGATACTGTGATGGAGATTCCTGCATGGCGGGGAGTTGGACTGGGTGGCCCTCGAGGTCTCTTCCAACTCTATGATTCTATGAGTCTATGATTTAGCAGCAAGACCTCACGATTTCCCTGAAATTCAATATGACCCTTCAGTTGAAAGAGGTTCTCCAGATTCCGCCTCCAGATTCTTCTCCCTGCTATTCCAAAATGATAGCCTTTTCAAAACCATTCAATAGCCTCGTGTTAATTTTTATAAGACCATTCAGAGGCTCCCCACAAGAACAGCATTATACAAAGAACAATGGAAAGTGCCATCCTCTTCCAGTTCCTCAAGCAAATCTTCTCTATTTTTTCCCTTTCACCCCTAACCTGTCATTTGGTCTCTTTTTAATTGCTCTTTGTCAATGGTGCACTCCCCGCCCCCCTTCACATTTAGAACGTACATCTCCCCCATAACCTTTTCATTTCATTTTATTCATAGCAAACATAAGGTTCCCCTTCAGCCTAACGAGCCCGGTGCCATATGTTGCCTAGGGTTGGATATGCCTGGTACCAAGGCTAGCTTCCCTGTTGAGCACAAAAGCCACTTTTCAACTTCCTTTGAAACAGCATATGTATAAAGTCAGCCTCACTGTGGCCAGGTTGTAGTGATGATTTGCACAGACTTGGTTTATTCTGGCTACTTATATCGCAAGCCAACCAAACCCTGCCACCTTTCTGCTCTTTCTTGTGTTGCGGCCATACTTGGGTTTCCTTTGTATTTAAATTTCCTGCATTTTTTTTGGGGGGGGGGGAGAGCTGTCATTTGGTTTTCAATGAGCAGATGGTGTCATCTCCTCTGCATTGTACCTTCCTATTCTGGTTCTGTCCTAACCTATGTGTACTACACATTTTGTCCTACTTTCCGGCTCCAATTTCCAAGGCTCCGTCTTTTAAGCCCAGAAAGGGGTGCCCTAAGCACATCTGATCTCGCCTGATTTCAGAAGCTAAGCAGGGCCAGGCCTGGCTAGTACTTGGATGGGCGACCACCAGGGAATACCAGGTGCTGTAGGCGCCTGGAGTAGGAACTGGCAAGCCACTCCAGTATTTCTGCCAAGAAAACTCCATGGAAATGGGGTCATGGAGAGTCAGTCATGACTGTAATGACACAACACACAGAAAGGGGAGAAACTGAACTTACTGCGTATTTTCAGTGTCCTGTCCTTGCGAAGTTTCTAAATCCAGCCCCTGGCGGTGGTTTAGGAAACTTCGCTGAAACTGCTGTTCGAGCGGCGTGTTTGGCCGGGAGCAGAATTTGCTTCTCTTCCTGGTTAGCATGTGATCTTTTACTGCGTAGTTTGCCAACGGGAAACTACACAGAAAACGCAGGTATGACCGCCGTCTTAGTTTATCATGACCCTTCACCAAACACATTTTGCTCAAGGAGCAACCCAGACAAGGAGTGGCCCAAAAAAAGTGTTCTATTTAAGGGTCAGGGAGCATTGGCTAATGTTAGTCCTCAGATTCATTCCACAGCTTATGGCTATGGAAACTCCATAGCTCAGAATTAGCCTGCCGATGAAGTAGTGGTGCCCTGCTAAAAACAGAAGCAGGTGGCAGGTGCCTAGGAAAATTCTTTGGCGAGATGCTGCCCATCCAAGCAGCAAATACCGGGTTAGGTAAACCAATTGACCTCATATTAACAAAAGAACAAGAAGGCTACAGGTGTGCTCCATTTCCAAAATGAAACAAAGAGGCCTTTTGAGAATTTAAATTTGTTGCTTAAGGTAGAAGGACTGATCACCATTGTCACGTGAGTTGTGCTTAATGCCTTTGGACAGATCACAGAACCCTGGAAATTTTTGATTTTTTTTAAAATTCATTGGCATCCTTCAGTCTCAAAAGACTATGGCATCATGCCTGGAGTAGAGATCCTAAAAACAACACCTAGTGTGACTAAATAGGCTGATTCGGGAATGACAGTCTCTACCGCACTGGGGGCAGATATATTCTGTTTCTTGTCCAGTCCTCGAGTAAATAATAACGGTAATAATAATAACAGTAAAAAAATAATAACAACGGTAATAATAATTTCCAGAAAACCCTAGCCAGCATGACTAGTTTTTAGGGAAGCATTTGGCAATTGGTAATGTAATGTTGTGTTGCCCTGTTTTGTTGTACTTTTCTTGCCACCTTTTAGTTTTTTGCCTATTGCTGGGCCTTTATATTCCATTGTGTGTTTGGCTTTACGTTCTGGCTGTTTATTGTTTCGTTTGTTCTTAATTGTCTTCTATTGATTTGGCTTTCGTGTGAACCGCCCAGAGTCCCCTGCTGGGAAATCAGGCGGTCTAGAAACGTGAAAATAAATAAATAAAAATAAATGGTTTACATCCTGGCTGGAGGCTTTTCAGTTCTGTAATGCAAAAATGAAAAACAAACACAAAAAACCAAAAAAAGAAAACCCAAACAAATCACCTCTCCCAAAACCAAAAAGCTCTGCTTAAACTAAGCCTAGTTTTTCAGCCCTAAATTTGGGCTGAAAAAAGGGGCCCTCGACTTATATGCGGGTCAATACTTTTAACCACTGAGGCAAGTGCTTGGGTCGGTGGCTAAAAGTCATTTTAAAAATTGTGTGCCGCCTCTCATGACCCCCCTCTGCATCACAGGGGAGCAGTGTGCCATGTTTAAAATGACTTTTAGCCACTGACCCAAGCACTTGCATCAGTGGCTAAAAGCCATTTTAAGCATCACACACCACTCCCCCAGCTCACAAAGGAGGAGCTGCCAGGCCCTGCTGCATTTCCCACCCTAGACTTATACTTGAGTCAATACGTTTCCCCAGTTTTGGGGGGGTTAAATTAGGGGCCTCGACTTATACTCAGGTCGACTTATACTTCAGACCGATGAAGCTGTTTGGATGAACAGTGAAACGTTTCTATCTCTCAAAAAAAGAAGTCCAGTAGCCATGACTCAACTCCCAGTTAAACGAACCTGGATGACTGAGAATCTTCACAGACATACTCGAGTATATACGGGTAGATACGATGGGATATACTGAAGAGACAAATGGACCCTCAAGGGGGACATGACCAGACTGCAACACTGGGTAACCTCTTTCCTTTTTATTTGATCCAATTGGCTACACTCAGTGGACTTTTCCAAATTTTATCCCAATCCTTGAATGAAATGCATGGTCCTTCTGCACCAACCCCTCTCCCCCTTCGCTGGCAAGGCAGGGGCCGTTGGCCTTGATAAAGCCACATTGAGGAGAGGTGTCAATGTGTGTACGTGAGAGCCATGACATGTCTTTGGAAGGACTGGGGCAATAAAAACACCTCCCTCCCTTCAATTTGGGTGCAGCCTAAGAACACCCAAGGTCTGTGCCTCAACTAAGAAACTGCCTGTTTCCCCCCCCAACCCATCTTGCCAAGGACCTTACATCTAAGAAATAACTCCTGGCAAATCCATCTTTTGCCATGTTATAGCCTATTGGTACTACTCTGAGGAAGAAGGTGTTGCCCTCAAAAGATTAGCAGTGTCTTTGTAATTTTTCTAGTAGCCTATAGGTATCACCTGTTCCAATTTTGTATTTTAACAATGGAGTGTGAAGCTCGGATCACTGTTGGCTCCAATACCAGAAGTCAGGATAGTAACACATTTGGAAAAGCTGGTGCTGTGGATCTTACACTTTACTACTAATATAGAGTATTCTTTAGTGTTTGTCCCACTGGGTGTTGGGGCTTGCGAGCCAGATCCATTGTTTTTGATGCAGCTTTGGGAAGTTTGGCCAGCCTGTGGCAGAGCCTGTTGCCTAGCCTACATCACCTGGTATTCCCTGGCGGTGACTCATCCAGGTACTAACCAGGCCCGACCCTGCTTAGCTTCCGAGTTCAGGCAAGAACAGGCTTCAGGGTGGTATGTCTGCTGTGGCTTTACTACTAAACAATGACATTTATTTCTACTCCTATATTAGAAATAATGTCCTTTTAAGAGTGATAAAGCAAATGGTCTTCATAATAGGTCTAACATGCCAGACCACAGATATGCTTTGACTAGAGATGGGCACGAAATGCCAAAATGGTTTGTTATTTGGGCCCTGGGGCCCGCTTCGTTCCGTTTCCGTTTTTCGGGCCCCCGGGGCCCGCTTCGTTTCCGTTTCTTCATTTTTCGGGTGCGGCAAGCTGCAGCTGCAGGGAGCCCTCCCGGGGCTGGGGCAAGCCTCCTGGGAGAGCTGTCCCGCAGCCACAGGGACCCCGGGGCCGCTGCTCTGGTCACCACCCACAATAGGCCACCACCCCCGGAGTGCCACTGAGCGCCGACCTCCCTTGGCCCCCCTCCCCAAGGACCAATCTGCCGCTCCATCCACCACCCCCATCAGGTTGCTCCCGGAGCCCCACGCAGTGCTGCCCTAACTGGGGCCCTTCTCCCCGGGAAACACTCAGGCCCAGGAGCCGCCGCCCCAGCAGACCACTGCCCCGCACCCCGGGGGCCTAGACCCAGGAAACCTGTGGGTGCGTGGGTGCCGCTACACTCCCCCCATGCTCCAACGATGCCCTTCGCTCCTGCTTCTGAGCCGGCTGCACCATCGCCGCTTCGCCATGTGGCCAAGATGGCGCCAGGCGCAGCCAAGCTCCAACATCCTCCCCTCCAAAGCTTGCTGAGTGCCAATGAAGAGGCTGATATCCTGGATCCCAGCCCTCATAAGGGCTCGGATCTCATCTCTTCTTGCGAGATCAGCAAAGTCTCGCGTTGTCGGCTCCGGCAGGGAGGGGAGCAAAGAGGCTCCACCAGTCCCAGCCCCCTCTCGCCGCCCTCCGCTGCTCCATTTTTCATCGCGTGAGCAGCGCAACGCCAGTAACGGAAACAAACAGAACCGAAGAAAATTTTCTTGGTTCTGTTCGGTTCAAGCCTGCCCCATCGCAACTGTCATTATTCGTACCATTACATTACAGAACGAATAAGGGAGAACGGTAATGAAAAAATGGTCGTTTCATGCCCATCTCTGGCTTTGACTACTTTACAGGTATAGGTTGATCTTGTCTTTTTTGAAAAGGTAATCCCATCTGAAAAATAAACTTTCTAACAAACTAAAGTAAAATAAAATGTCCTTCTCATCTTACAAATTGGAGGATGGATTATTACTAAGGCCATCATAGTAGCCTAAGTGTAAATTGGGGGTTAAGAGTCTCTAGCCCAGAGCACAAATTAAGCCTACTAGGTTGCCTCATTCCGCCTCCAAGACCATAGACGTCGAATTCTGCCTATGCATTCTATACAATTATTAACAAAGTCTTGATTTTTTTTGTACTTGTCATTGTTGATTGTCAGTTGCTTATGAGAATCTCTATGACTTTATTAGAATTCTGATCAGCCCTAAATCTTATATGAGGTATATGGTGTGTGTGTGTGTGTGTGTGTGTGTGTGTGTGTGTGTGTGAAAACCTTCATTGTTTTTGAAAGTACAGTAAAATATTACTTGGATAAACTTAATCCTGGTGACCCCCCCCCTTTGACTGAGTGGATAAATCTATTTGGAGTTATGGCTGCACTTCTGGATGCTGCTTCTCTCCCTTTATTCATCTTTCCCCCTTCTTGGATCTGGCATTGTCGCTAGAACATTTTGCTAAGAAAAGGTGGTGTTTCCTCCTCATGTTCTCCTTGGGGTGGGTGGGGGGTGGGGGAAGGATACTTCCTTTGAAACAAATGTGAATATGCCAGGCTAAACCAGTCTCCTGCGTGCTATTTGTACAAAAAGCCAATTTTACACTGGTTTTACAGTTTTTATATTGTTTAATATATAAGCATTCATGGAGGACAAATGACTTTTTTGTATCATGAATGCTTAAGCAATTTTACAATAAATATTTCTATTAAGTGCAGCTAATTACTAATAAGATTGTTCCTACCTAATCCTTTGGAGGAAAAAAATTGCAGTGTTTTTCGTTGTCTTCCATGTAAAGTTTTTTTTAGCACAAAAGCAATCGGTTAACAATGAGATGCTTGCTGAGAATTTAATAAAATGTAATATAAAAGCAATACAGTTCAGAAAAGTAAAAAAAAAAAAAAAGCTGGCATGCAGCAGAAAAATGAAAGCATGGAAGCCAAACATTAAGGTTCATACTGCTTACAATACGTGAAAAATATAAAATGCACGTTGCACAGATGAGGAGTAGCATTTAATATCAATATTTTACAGAATGCATCAAGTAGATATTTTGTGTACTTTGGATCAAAGTTTTTTTTAAGAGAATGTTCTCTTTAAAAAAAAAGTTCCCCTACTTCCTTTCTTATTCCTTCTTCAGTTTATCACTAATATATATTCCCCCAGACATCTGCCCTTGCTGGCAATGCCTAATTCAGTTACAAGTTGAACTGCAGAAGATGCATTGAGATGTGCTATCACAGTTCTTTAATTAGTTCAGTGGGTTTGAAACAGAATAGTGCAAAGGTCCCCTGGTTTTTAATCTGGAGACCAATTTGGTATAGCCATTTGTACCCCACTCTGATTTGATCTGCACCCCACATTAATTTTAGTTTGTCAGTTCAGGTGACCAACCTCACATTGACTTACATTGTTCTTTGTATTTGGACTGATGGGCGTGGGGTTTTTGGTGACAAATAAAACCCAAGAAGGGAGTAATGAACTTGCTAAAATGCAGACAGCTAGCAAGAGGGTGTTGTGTGCTGTGCACTTTAAAAGTTTGCTTTTTAAAAACAACAACAACAAAATAGACCAAAGTGATGTGTACCCTACCCTGATTAAATTTGTTCATCAGATTCAAAATTATTTGTAGCTTTACTTCACTTCTCCCTGGAACATAAATCTGGCCATTCTGTTTCAAGCTAGATCTCACAGAAATAATTGCAAATGAAGCAGATTCCATCAGCAATTCAAGCTTCGGCCAAAGTCAGTGCGTAGTATTAATCTGGAATGTTTAATCAAAGTGATAAACCTTGAGAGACACTCATATACAGCTATATGGGTGGAGGATGTTGATTACTTATCCCTCTGGAAATGTTGCTGAAGGACATAAAAAGATGTTTCGACTTGCCTAATGAGTCAGACAATGTGTGTGTTTTTTTTAAAATAAATCTCGTCCAACACTGAACTAATAGCTTGAATTGATGGTTCTTGGGTTGAACATTTCTACCTCTCTACTGAACATTAAGACAGAAAGCTCTTCTGTGTGCTTGGGTCTATGATATACATACATTAGGATCCCCCATATCCACAAGATTGATATCTACAGTATGTTTACACTTATCTTAAGTTGGAAAAAAATATAAATATTAAAAGAGTAAAAGAAAAACTAGAAATATGTACATTGTATTCACATTGTACTTACTAGAATTGGCCACTAGAGAGAGTCAGAGTCCATGCTATGCATGGTTGTTATTGACATACATAGCATGGTCTCTGGCTCCTTCTTATGGCCAGTATTGGTATTACATATTTAAAATATTTCCCCCCTCGATTTATTCTTTGATTGTTCTTTTTACCATGATATGCATAACGTTTGCTCTTATCCATTGTTTTCTCTATTCACATGGGGCCTTTGAACCAGTCCCCTTTGCACACAGTGACCAGAGAATACAGTTGCTTTCAGAACAAGAGACATTGAGAGATGGGCAGAGGTTGAAAATAAAGGGAATGGGCACTCTTTTAGCAAAAGCAAAACACAAAGTGTTCTCCTTATATACCTCCCTTTACTACTCCAGGTAGTCTCTGGGCAGTTCACAGTTTTAATTACAGTATGCAGGCTACACATTGCCCCCCCCCACCCCAGCAAGCTGGGTACTCATTTTAAAGTGTTCTGCTTATATACCGCCCCATACCACTACAAGTGGTCTCTGGGCGGTTTACAATTTTTTAATTACAGTGTGCAGGCTACACATTGCCCCCCCCCCCAGCAAGCTGGGTACTCATTTTACCGACCTCGGAAGGATGGAAGGCTGAGTGACCCTTGAGCCTGCTACCGGGGATTGAACCCAGGTCGTGAGCACAGTTTTACCTGCAGTACAGGCACAGGCATTTAACCACTGCGCCTCGGAAGGATGGAAGGCTGATCACCTTTAATGTCATGCAAGACTCCTAGTTTTGCTGGAACACTGCTGTTCTTCCGCCATTTTTTTCTTCTGTTTGCTGTGAAACAGCTAGCCAATAGCGAATGAATAATCCTTAAGTGAAGTTGAATGGGACGACTGCAAATAGGCAGGAGCTTTCATCTAGGCAAAGTTTAATTATTAATTCTGAAGACGTCTCATACTTAAGAAAGTAGGTAACAAGGTTGTTGCTTCTTTCAAAGAAGGATGGAACAGCATAGGAAGCTCCACTAAGAAATAGCAAGGTCCAGCGCCACCTAGTGACTAGACACTAGGTGACACTGTCCGCATTCCCCTCTGCACTATGTGGTGGTGTCTCATACAATGGTACAAGTATTAGACGACATCATGAATGGAAATAGGCGAGACTGACCACTACTATCAAAGTGAAAACTCTTGAGTCAAATGTGAGATAAAAGAACTCTTAAATCATAATACTAGAAATGTTCACTCAGACGGTTAAAATATTTTTTAGGAAAGGGAAGAATCTAACTTCCAAGATCTGTTGCACTATGTAAATTATTTTTCCCTTCCATATGGCTTGAAAGTATGTCAGGGTTGTTTTAATGGAAGTGCGTGGTCAAATTCAAAACTTTCACAAACTCTGGAGATTCTTCTTTTTAGTTCTCAGGTGATGTTCTAGGCTGAAGTCACTAGTATTTCTTTGTTGACAAAAAGATTTATTGGTGGGGTTCGTTCTAGCTTCACTTGCCAGATCTTTACGATGAAAGACATTTTGACATGATTCTCATAAAGAGAAAGTGGTGGCAGCAAAGTGGTGGGGAAATCTAGATACTCTTAATAATATTGAGAGTATCAAAGACCCAGAGGCCGTTTGGTAATGGGGCAGCTAAAAAAACATGTAAATAAATAAATAAAGGTTAATTAGTAGCTAATCTGGGGCTTTCCAGCTGCAGTGCCACACTTTGAATTGGGTTCTTTGGCATTTCCAGAGATACAGTTCATGTCCGTGAACAGGAGTCATGGAAGGCTCTAACAACGCTGCCTTAGCCAGGCAGCAAGCACCTCTGGCTCTCATCAAATAGAAAAATCATGTCCCTAATCAAATATAGATGCAAAGGGAAACTTCACCAAATGTTAATGATGGTGACTCAACCCTATACCTATTTATATATATGCGAGTTCTGTTGACCTCATTGGGTAGAAATTTATAGGATTGTGAGCCATGGCACATCAGAGGCAATGGAATGGGACACAGTTATGTCGCATTTTTAAAATGGCATCGATTTCAAAGGGGCTATTGTGATTAATTTTTCAAATTGTCTCTTAGATTGTATTTGGTGTTTTGGAAATATGGCTCCAACTGTTGGCCCTTTCATCTTTTCCCTTGGACGCTGAATGTCGGGATGGATCAAAGAGATTTACCACAGCTGCACTGTGCCTAGCAAGATAAAAACTAGACCCAAAAATATAGCCTGCCATTTCTGGCTCAAGGTTTTCACTGTGCTTGGGTGTACATATGTCAGGTTTCTCTGCTAGCTGCTTTCCCTTGCAAATATATCCCTTGCAAACACACACACACACACACACACACACACACACATACACATAGACATCAGGAGAAGACTGTCATTACACTAATGCTGCTGAACATGCTTAGGGCAGAACTAGGAATTATCTGGTACAGGAGCTATAGCCCAGCATGAGATGGCTTTAATGAATATGTGGCTCAGCTCATAATCAGTGTCACAAATCTGAATTCATACTCATCACTATGACATGTTCTTAGAGCCATGGGTTGGATTGGGGGATTATATCGGGTGATTATGGTATTCACTCTGATTTAGTTGAGTGGTTCCCAAGCAGTGACACAGGTGTGACTGCTGTGATCCAGACGTAATACAAGTGATACATTGTTTTCATAATAATTATAATGTATTCTAATTCTCCATGTCTTCTCACAACAATGAGCATGCTATCACCTACTGACCCTGTCTTACAAATATGGTCTGTTCATGATCTTGTGAAGACGTGCAGCAGAGTCATTTCCGGGGTGGGTCTAAGGCTCAGCTGTAGGGAAGAGATACCAGCTACAGAAATACTGTTCCTGTGAGAGAAGAGCATCTTTGTTACAGAGTGGAGCACTGGCCAAAGTCAGTCTGACAGTGGGCCAAAGTGTGGAGAGGGCAATGGCCAGGTATCTCCACCTGTTTTGTCAGGTAGATGTAACAGTTCACCAGCGTATCTGAAGGTTTGAGGAAATTGGGGGTTGGATGGGCTGATGGGTACCTACTGTTGTTATTAAGGGTCAAGGCATATAAGAAGTGCACATCAGAATCAGAATGAGTCGTGGAGTTGGATGTTGGCTTGTCTTTCTGTCATCTGGAGTTGCACTCCGTGTAAGCTGAGATATCAGTCTTCTATTACAGTACTACAAAATATGTACGGCTTAGGTTAGGTAGTCATTAATATGTTTTCTAGACATGGGCACGACTCAGCGAAATTTTCATTTCCATTTCCATTTTCGTTTTCGTTACGCAACGAAAACAAAAATGAAAATTTTCCAAAAAACAAAACGGAAATGGAAACGAAACGAAAAACTTTGCTGTGTTTTTCGTTTTTGTTGCAGCAAGTACATTGAACTGAAAAGAATGCTAACGAAACAGAAATTTTTCATTTCCGTTTCCGTTTTTCGTTTTCGTTACGCAACGAAAACAAAAATTTTCCAAAAAACAAAACGGAAACGGAAACGAAACGAAACGGACCCCCAAAACGAAAAATGAAAAACCATTTTTTTTTTGAGTCGTGCCCATCTCTAATGTTTTCTGATCTGGTTATTGCCAAACTGTTCTATGTCTGTTGTAGTAATTTGTGTAATTTCTAGAATGCTTGTCTGGCTCCTACTACACCCCCCTTCTTTAAATAAAACAAAAATCTTAGTAAGAGTGTAAATTGGAGAGTTGGTCCTAGTCATACCTCTATCTTTAGGTAGTCTTTCAATTAAATTAGTAGGTGACCAAAGGGATCTTTAAAAGGATTACAGTAGCACCCATGTATTCGCTGATTCAGCTTCCTTTGATTCAGTTATCCATGCTTGACTGCCAAAAATAATTAAATAATTATTAAATAAATTGCTGTCGCAAAAGGATGCCACACAGCAAATTGTTGTCGCAAAAGGGTGCTGCAAAGCAAATTGCTGTCACAAATAACAGCCGTTATTGATTTTGGGAGGTGCTGACTGGGCGTTCACTCATATCCATGGATTTCAGTATCCACAGGGGGCGGCAGAACCAATCTCCCATGGATGCGAGGGAACTATTTTATTGTATTATGTTGTTTTACTTACATTTTTAGTATTGCTCTTGTTTCTGAATTTTGATTTGATATCTATTTATTTTTAAAGTAATAATTTAATTAATTTAGCTTTGTTTCTTTTAGTACTATAGGCCACTTTGGGTCCTTTAGGAGAAAGGCAGCATACTGTATAAATAAACAAACAAACAAATAAATAAATTCACTCTTGATTCTTAGTTAACTACTGAGTTGAAGAGTTAAGTGTTGCTACACTGGAGGGTTAGTTTTAGCTCTGAGAAATTGCATTCCTAGGAGTGCTAACTCCAGCTGTGCTACCTGGCTAAGCAGGGGTAAAGCACAATTAATAGCCTGGGACTTCAGCAGCTTTGGGTGCTTAGGTCTTCCATAGGCCTGAGTCATCGAGGAACTAAGTAGATTTCTAAAGACTCTTTTTGCTATACTGGTAGTAAAGTTGGGCAAGCCATGCTTCTCGTGGCCTTCAAGGGGCCACAGAACGTATGGAAATGGATCAGTGGTTATCTCAGAAGGTCTGGGCTTTTAGGTCCTGTAATGGTGGGGCGTACAGATTGTTTTGCAGAGTGATCGGTGAGACGTAAGACATGGAAGGTAGAAACCACTATTTTAGTTGTAGCATCCCATATACCGTATTTAGAAATGCAAATGTTTGTGGGCAAGGAAAGGAATGTTTCTAGTTGCCATTGTATTCCCAGACATGTTCTCTCCCCCTTTCCCCCCGGTTCTCCTTTGTAATCTCCCACACACCGTAGTTTTCATAAACATTTCAGCATCTCTCTTGTTAATGGATCTCATACAGAGCTATTTAATAGACATTATGAACATCCAGTACATTACGAGCAGTTTGTTTGGTGTAATGAAAACGGAACAACAGAACGTTGTGGTTTGATTCCCCACCACCACCACTCAATTAATCCTCTGGCTGCAAGCAGTATTGGAGGGGCTGTTGGAAATGACTTATTTTTGGTTTGCAACATTGTTCTGAAAGAGCTCTCCAGGGTTTTCATTTTAAATAACACGAACAAAAGTTACAACTATTGAAAACCGTCTCTGTCAAATTACATAGTGTTCTCACATTTTCCTGTGTTCTCCCACCCTATTTATATTTCTTTTTGTCCCGCGTATTCAGTTATGTGTTTATTCAATCTATTGCATTCTGGGTGTTAGTGAGAGCAGCAGGAAATCTACTCAGAAGAGCTGAAGTGACACACTTTCCCTTCCAAGTTCTGCTTATTTATTTTAATTTTATTTTGTTTACATAATGATATTGGCCTACCATGCAGTTTGGTGTGTGTCACAGACCACAAACCAACTGCCGAAGGACATAACCACCACACATGGTAGAAAGAAAGTCCCAAATCCCTATACAATCTCAAGAAATGACACTTGCAAATGAAACAATGCATTGTGGGAAATAGGGCATGGTCCCCACAGGTCTTTATTTATGGGGGGAGGAGCCAGTTTCTCTCTTCATAGTTCTTGGGTTTTTACCAGTCTCTCATAGGCACTACAGTGGTACCATGTATAAAGGAATTACAGTGGTACCTCAGATAACTAATTTAATTTGTTCTCCGAGGCAATTTGTTATTAAAAAAATCATTATGTGAAATGCAGTTTCCCATAGGAATGAATGGGAAACCAATTAAACTGTTCTGGAGCCTAGGAAAATGACACAGACACCTGGGATTTTTTGCTCAAAACTCTTTATAAAGGGCACTTTAAAGGTACAGATGTGATGCACCCGGGATAACTCTTTTTTACCAATGTTTGCTGGAAATTCATTATCCGAGGCAGCCCATAGGGAAAAATCATTATCTGAGGCAACCCATAGGAAAATTCATTATCTGAGGCAGACCTATACCTAGAAATTGCTATTTGTTATCCAAGGCAGCCCATAGGGAAAATTCGTTATCAGAGGCAGCCCTATACCTGGAATTTGCGATTTCTTATCCGAAAAATTCATTATCAGGGGCATTTGTTATCCAAGATATTACTGTAATTTGTTCCAAATGAAATTATGTTAAGCAAATTTTCCTTTATACAAATTTCCCATAGTAATGCATTGAAAACAGAGAGATCCCTAATCGTGACCGTTTTTATCTTGAACAGATTAACCCCATAGATGATTCTGTTAAGCAAATTTCCCCTGCCTCTGGAATTTTTTTATGTTGTACATATTTTATGCTATACAAACCACTTGTTATACGAGGGCCCACTGCATTTGCCTATCTAGTTCAATCTGCTTGAGTCATGCAACTATTTTAAGAAAAGAATTATAACTTTCAACTTACATTTTCAATCTTTCCCCTCAAAGATAATCAGGGTCTTACACAAAAAGTTCATTCTCAAGTGCTTTTCATATAAAGGATCAAGCGCCTAGAGGTGTATCTAGATGTCCATCAAGCTACAGTATTTTATTTTTAAATGCAAAAAGATAAAATATTTATCATCTTGTTTAAAGTGACACAGAAAAGCTGAGATTTCCACCAGGAACGAGGTCTTGCTGCTGAGAAGCTGTTTCACAACTTAATACACATTTTGTGAACTGCTGACAACCTCAAGTGAATTGAAACTTGACAGAATTTCCATAATCCCCAGTTATTAAACTTATAAAGACCTCAAATTTTCCCCCAAGAGATGAGAAGTAAAGGTGAGGGAAGATTTTACTTCTTCTGAAATAGTCAGTAAATGCATTCAGTGGAGGCAAGGTATTATTATTTTAATAGGCTTTTAAAAAACATGTCAGGCTTTATTTTGGCCACCAAAAGGGGAAGACAATAAGGCACCCAGCCTGGTTAAAAACAGGAGGGGCAATGGGAAGGCTTACCAAATGGCCTCTCCTCTGAATTTATTCATTTAATTAAAGTCGGCTCACTTTCAGTTAGTTCTTTCTGGAAAAACAAAGTGACATTAATTTTGTGATCAGACACTGGTGGTGCTCTTAATTTCTTAAACAAATATCCTATTATACAGTTATGGAAAGGCAAATGACTCCTCCAAACTCCAACACTGCATACCATCCCTTCATGGTCCAATCTTGCACAGGTTGTGAGCAGAGCTGTAGTAGTAACCAAGGACCAGGTCTCCAAGCTTTCCACGTATTTCGAGGGGCCCTCTTCACTGGAACCCTAAGGTGCCTCAGCATAAATTGATGATGATGATGATGATGATGATGATGATGATGATGATGATGATGATGATGATGATTGCTGGACCCCTAGTCCCTGCAGATATGCCTAGGGTTCAGCCAAGTCAGACGTATTAATAATATGGCCTCAGTTGTGAGGTTGGTTGAGGAACTGGTTGCCTTCCTTCAGAGCAGTCACATAACGAGGGGAGGTGTTGGGCAGTGTGTGTGTGTGTGTGTGTGTGTGTGTGTGTGTGTGTGTGTGTGTGAGAGAGAGAGAGAGAGAGAGAGAGAGAGCTCACATTATCTCTGTTTTGTGACAAACAGCACACTAGTATTAGTGTTCAAAAATAGAGATGAAGTGGATATTTCCATTTCCAGACCTTTATTTTGAAACCAGTGTTATCTCTCTTCCTTGGTTGAATTTTATTTTTTTTTAAATGGAGTAATGATAAAATCAATTTATTGGAGTAATGATGGAGTTGATTGCGGTAATGAAGGAATTAATTTATTGCTGAGACAGAGATGGGGAGAATCAAATACTTGAAAATAAGCTTGCTGAAAACAAGTTTATTGGAATGATATTTTTGACAGTATCTAGCTATGTCCTCCCCCACAACTATTGGAAATGCTATGGACCAGTGCTGTATTCTGATGATTTGTTCTTAACTATATTTTTCTTCTATGTAGGAATTGTACCTTATGGCACTTTCATTATTTGACCCCCAGGTTGAAAACTGTAGTTCTAGCAAGGTCACTGAGTACCATTGCTTAAGCCAGGGGTCCTCAAAGTTTTCAAACGGTGGGCCGTTCCACCACCCCCAGACACCACTGGGGGCCAGACCACATCCCCCCCCCAAAAGGCCAACATGGGGAAAAAGGGGGGAGGGAGGGGCAAGTGGGCGAAGCCTCCCATGATCAGCCCATGATCAGTGTGTCTCTGTTTCACCTTGATCGCCTGCCATCCATCCCTCTGTCAGTCCACTGCTGTGGCTGCCCCCTTCCTCACAACCACAATAACACAGGCAGCGGCCACACAAGGAAGGCAGGCGAGCAGGGTGGAGGGCCCTTGGGGCCATGGAGGGAGTGGGAGACCTTGCCACAGCCCTCCTGTTTTAAATTGCCCTGCTCAGCTGAAGCTGGTGCCCTGACCACCTGGGCGGCAGGTGGGGGGGAGCAGGGGACCTTGTCGTGGCCGTTCCACTTTGAACTGCCCCACTAGCAGTGTGCCAGTCATCTGGGCAGTGGGTGGAGGGAGTGGGGGAAGCGACATAGCCTACTGCTTTGAACTGCCTCTGTAACAGAAGCAGCTGCGGAGGCTGGCTGGCTTGTGAAGCAGGGGGTAGGTGGGGGTGTTGCAATTCATCCCAGGGGCTGGATTCAAGACTCTGGGGGGGCCGCATCCGGCCCCCGGGCCTTAGGTTGAAGACCCCTGGCTTAAGTAGATGTAAGGGCATTTTCCCCTCTAGTGACATGAGAAAAAGAACTGACTGTTACTCTGTTGTGCTTTCACTTGATCACAATGTGTGTGTGCACACAATCTCAAAACATCAGCCAACAACAGCATATTGCACCCATCTCATCCAACTCTGAATTTATTGCAGGAGTGCATTTCTTGGTCCCAAATACTATGTTTAAATCCTTAAACATGTCTTTAGGTCATACCTCAGAAAATGATAAAAACATAAGAACATGAGAAGAGCCCTGCTGGGTCAGGCCAGGGGCCCATCTAGTCTTATCTTCCTGTATCTCACATTGGCCCCACCAGGTGCCTCTGGGGGCACATGAGACAACTAGATATCTCTCTCCTGATGCCACTCCACTTCATCTGGCATTTTGAGGTACCCTCTTTTTAAGCCTGGATATATCCCCATCATGGCTTGTTACCTGTGATGGACTTTTCCTCTGGAAATTGGTCCAATCACCTTTTAAAGGCATCTAGACTAGAAGGCTTCACCACATCCTGTGGCAAGGAGTTCCACAGACTAACAACACATTGTGTCAAGAAATATTTTCTTTTATCTGTTCTCATTCTTCCAACCCCCAATTTGAGTGGATGACCCCCAGTTCTGGTATTGTGTGAAAGTAAAAAAGAGCTTCCCTTCTATCCACTTTATCCATAATTTTGTACATCTCAATCATGTGTCCCGTCCCCCCCACCTGGGAGCCTTTTTTCTAGACCCAGCCCAGTAATAATTTTAGTCACTCTCTTCCATACTGTTTCTAGTTCTACTATGTCTCTTTTGAGATGCAGTGACCAAAACTGGATGCCGTGCTCAGGGTGTGGCCTTGCTATTATTTTGTAGAAGGACATAGTAATATTGGCTGTTTTATTTTCAGGATGGAATTGGCCTCCATCACTGCTTCCACACTGTGCTGGACTCAGTCATCTATAGTGTTCTTTCCATCTCTACATGCAGTCGTAGGCATTCCCTTAGCTATAAAGCCAAGGCACTTTGAACAGTTACTTGCTCGCTTACATCTCTTAGGGCGCTTTTACATGACCACTAAAATCCGAGGCAAAGGGCTCTCAGGTGCGGAGCTTAAAATTGTTTTCCCACCAGCTCCAGACTTTAAAAAAAAAATTAAGTATGACCACGGCCACCTAAGCGAGTCCCAGCGCATTTTTCAAGTACCTGGTCTCCGAAGGTGACAAATTGCTGATGCAGATTGCAAAGCAGTGAGTGCCGGGCTCTCCAAGCCTTGTTTTTTCTTTTTCTTTTTTGCCCCACACGCCCCTTTAAGAGACTGGAATGCTTCCCGGAGCAGCTCCCGAGGGCAGAGTGGAGGTGAGCCTGCATTCTTTTCTTGCTTTTTTTCTCCCTCCCCTCGCGCAGACAGGAGTAAGGGAGTGTGGAGGGGTGGGAACACAGCAAGAGGAGCAAACCCCCAAGATCTCTGGCCCGAATTTAAGTTGCCAGCGGATCTTAGGGGTCGTGTAAAAGCGCCCTTAGTTGTCAGGTGTTTTTGATTACTGTGTCTCAGTGACAACCAAAGGATATTGATCTGTTGAGATGTCGTCTCTGCTTACCTTACAAAACAATAGCCGAAGTCAGTAGCACAGGCAACAGTTGAACAATCAATCAGTGCTTGCCCCAGAGGACAGCTAAAATATAATCTTTTTTATTGCCTGCCAGAAGATGAGCTGTGATACAGCCAAATAGATCCCTATGAGAAATGCCTCCCCTAGTTGGTGGAACTCCAGTAGGAAAATGCTTTAAACCATTTACCACATCTGCCGAGGGAACACTGAAAAAGCCGTGAGAGTTATCTTTTAAAAAAATGTGTGAGAGAGATTCAATCTGTTACTGTACCTGAAGCAGAAATACATTGGAATTTGTTCCCCTGCAAGAGGGGAAATGCTTTAATGTACACTGGAATATCACGATTTCTCAGGTAAAATGATAGGTGTTAGAATGATAATAATTTTAAATGACAAACTTTCAGTATTTCTCATCCTAAATTACAGCCGCAGATTGGTGATTTTACACTGCTTGTATTGTATTATGGCAACTTGAAAAATAATACTTTGACCGTTTTGGGCATGTTAAATAAGCAGTGCTTTTCAAGCTCTCTCTATTTTTTAAAAAAGCGCTCCGCTATCATAAAAATCAGTGGAGTAAGATTGCTCAGGCAAAAATGTGCAAGTTGAAGATTGAGCACATGGGATGAAAATATAAGAATTAGTAGCTGAGCAAGAATTTGAAACAGGGGACCTTGAATGGCTATTCTTGGAATTGGAAAATGGAATTCATCTATTAACAAATAGGCTTAAGGTTTCCCTTCCCCCACCCACCTGTATGTTCATATGAGTAATCCTATTTGTCGTTGTGTTTACAGATAATTTCAATATAAACCTGAAATGTACATTTGTGGACCTTCATTTGTGAAATCATTACACCCAGACTAGCCTCGATACATTTTCCAACCGTAGTTGATGCCAATGACATTTTCACATTAATTAGTCATAAATTCAGTTGCTGTAGATGCCGTGGACTGAAGAGATGTGGTAAAAAATTGAGGCCATAATAGCTTTCCATTTTTTACTCCTTCAAATCAAATGCCTGCAAGTAATGTAGTGTGTAATATTCATTGTTAACAAATTGCATATTGATGGAAATAAACGATCCTTGTATAACAATCAAGTGTTTTAAAGACCCTTCTCTGTAATCTCTAAAATGATTCTGATTCTAAAGCAAATTTAAAGTTCAGTATAAATGTGAGATGTGATTTAGGGATGCCAATTGAATGGATCTCATCTGTTGTTTTTCTGAGGTAGTTTTAAATAAGAAACACAAGGGTTGCACTATGTACTGATTTCACTACAATTGTCTTTTACAAAATTAAGCATCAGGAACCCGATCGAGTTTAAGGCCCTAGCAAGAGTGTTTTCTTAAAGCCTTTTGCCCTCTAGTAGGTCTTGATCCAGATCAGGGTCTGGGCCTGAAATTAGTATAGGGCAAAATGCCAGATTTCCTACAATGGGAGAAGAATTTATACGCAATTTGATGTTACAAAGGGGCCTTGACCTTAACCAGGACTACGGGGGATCCTAGTCCC
This sequence comes from Phrynocephalus versicolor, assembly GCA_023846285.1. Lineage (NCBI taxonomy): Eukaryota > Metazoa > Chordata > Lepidosauria > Squamata > Agamidae > Phrynocephalus > Phrynocephalus versicolor. The sequence continues at coordinate 35,060,520 of JAHTLZ010000122.1, read as the reverse complement.
TTGAAACTCCCACACTGATGTATCCATCTGCATCCGCTCCTCGCTTGTAATTTTTTGTGAATTTTTTAAAAAGGGAGTGAGGTTTAGTGTACACCAGGTGGCCATGTGCAATCTTAAGCCTGAAAACTACAACAGGAAAACTGTAGTGCATGTGGCACCAATAATGGCACTCTAAAAACACCAGTGGGAGCTGTGTTCTAAATACGCTCAGTCAGTGGTACAGGGGAAGTGGGCATTTTCCTGTTCCTTCCATGCCACGTTCCACAGATCCTTCGCTATCAAAAATGCTAGTATTTGCCCTGTTACTTTTATGTTTTCTGAGAGGGAGGGGAAGAAGAAGGGAAAGGGGAAAGCAGAAGAAAGAATGGCCATAGCTCAGTGATAAGAGTGCACGTTGCATGCAAATGGCCGTGTTCACTCTCCCTGGTACCCCCACTTGCAGTGGGGAAAATCTCCTGGTTGAAGCTGAAGAGAGCACCGCTGCTAGTCAAGGTTGATCAGTGTCAGCAATGGAATTGGTAGCTCTTTGGAAGGTGCCCTCTATGCAGCCGAGGGGGCAGCAAGGGTCCGCCTCCCACAAAAAAACTAGGCTGCCTCAGAAAGGCTTCCCTTTTGGCACAGGAGGTAGGCCCAAAAGAACTTGGAAGATGGGCCTTGTTCCAGCGGAGTGAAACATAGGCGTCTGTAAATGCGTGTCTGTGGGCAGGAACTCCATGAATTCCGTCTGGGGAAACTTTTAGGAGATGGAGTCCAAAAGAGAGAGAGAGAGAGAGAGAGAGAGAGAGAGTCCAATAACCCCTGGTATCTACTTTTATATTTTCTAAAAGTATAGGCATTCCTGATCACATATCTCCCATGATGTTGTTACCTGCCCCAAATGGGACTGCAGAACAGATCCGAAGATGTTTCTTGTGGAATAATGTATTCTGACAGAAGTTTGCCACAGTTTCGTTTAGACCATATAAGCTTATCAGTATTGTACAGTAGCTCACAGTTACTTCACTAGCAAGGTATTTCTTAGGGGCCAGCATAAGGGGCGTGAAGCAAAGTACAGTGGACCCTTGTATAACAAACAGCTTGTGTAACCTAAAATCTGTACAACATAAAAAATTCTGGAGATAGGGGAAATTTTTGCCTATGGGGAGAATCTGTACAACATAAAATGGGATTACTCCGTTTTCAATGCATTCCTATGGGAATTTGTATAAAGAAAAATTTGCTTAACATAATTTCATTTGTAACGAATTAATTCCTTTATACAAGGTACCACTGTATTTCTTAACAAAGATAGGGGCCAGCATAAGGGGTGTGGGGGGCATAACTGCAGTAAGTTACATTATGACATGGCGTTTTTACAGCCACAACATGTGTCGTTTAGCTCTCATAACCAAAGAAACTAATGGGAAGGGAAAGCCTGGTTGTCTCCGCTGACGGCTGCCTCTTCCTTTTAGCGATGTAGGGATGTAAGAAAATAGACATTAGCATATTATCTGGAAGAGATAAACCACCTCAATGCTCTCCAGACTTCTTCAATTTTACTTGCTATATTGCCCAGCTGTCATGGCTAGTTGCTACACTGTATTCCCATTTTATGGGGGCCTGGGAGTTAGAGTAGAAAAAAATCTGGAAGCCCCAGATGCAGGGAAAATACAGTAAATTTGAAGTAGTCTGAACTGGCTCTCATCTCTTAAGTCCTTGCTTCCCCTCAGTAGGGAGGTCTATAGCGGTCCTTCTAAGTTACACTTGATGGGATGGCTTCTAATTATATCCAGGTGGAAAGGTATCCAGGATTGAGAAATCAGATAAAGCAAATGCAAGCTGAAGCCCCTTAAAGAGCCCCCCCCCGGGCTCAATAGGAGGAGGTTGGAAACATTAACCAGACTTTGGGCCCTCGTGGTCTGACACGTTTTACCGCCTGCAGTGGTGTTGCTGTGTGTGGATCACAAAGAGTTATGTTTTTCAGAACAATTGATGGTTGTGATGAAACGCCAGAAGAAATGATTTTTCACTAAGCAGATTGTAGAGAAGGGTTTGTTTGTTTGTTTTGAGGCACGGGACTGTTTTGTAGTGATACCAACCGAGGAAGGCAAGAGAACATACCATGAGATTAGAAGGGATCTCAAAGGGTCTTACTCACTACCAGTAATACAGTTAAGCTGCTGCTGCCGGTCTTCTGATAGGTTCCATCCAGCTTCTTCTCCTTGAAAACCTCAAATGAAAGAGAATCCAAAACCTTACAAGACAGCTTGTTCCAGTGATGAGTCATTTCCCCTAACATTTTGTCAATATTTCCTTAGAATTTGAACCTGATGGCTGAAGTCCAAACCTCTGGAGCAACAGAAAATAAATTGGTTTCCTTATCCAAATGACAGCTTTTCATAGAGTCAGAGACAGGTCTCGTATTACCTCTTTATCTCTCTTCCCTGGAATAAACACACCCAACTCAGTCAATCTTGGATCACAGGTCTTAGTTGCCAGCCTTCTCATCTACAGAAATGCATGTCTGTCCTGAGCATGATCCAGGTGTAACGTTCAGATCACATTTGAATTTACTATTTAAGGCCTTACAATGTTCAGGGACTAACTTCAATTTCTTTAAACATGCAATTTGGTTGAACATTTCCCCCCACAATTTGCAATGTGTTGTTAGGCAGCACAGCAAATCAGAATTCTACAAGGCAGTTGTAAAAATGGGGACATCCCTTCCCCCTCAGTGTTGCTTTGAAACTGGACTTAAGATCAGCACACAGATGTAGCAGGCAATCTGCTGTTCCTCTGTGCCAGTTCTGCAAGGGATTTTCAACTTATGATATTTTAAAAGTATGGTACTACTTTACAGAAAAAGGTGGTCCTAAATGTCTGCAGATTTAAACAATTATTTTATTTATTTATTTATTTATTTACAAGATTTTTTTTAGCCGCCCCATTAACAAGAGGTCTCTGAGCGGCATACAAGAAGTATTACAAACTATAAAACAATAAAATTATTAAAACTATACAATACAATACAGTTAAAACAACATGCAGTGCAAATTATAAATTATAAAACCCAGCAGCTCATGTGTCCAACCAAATAATCTAATTAAAATGCTGGCCAGATAGGAAGGTCTTACAAAGTGAAAATTTATTTATTTATTTATTTTAGAGTATTTTAACCCTGCCTTTCTCCTTGGAAAAGGACCCAAGGTGGCTTAAGGTAATGAAGGATAATATACAGTCCAGTACAATTAAGACATGTTCAAGTATTTGAGAACAAGGAATTGAGGGACATCTCACAGCATTAATAGATATCATTACATTAAAGCTACAAGGTTGTAAGTAGTTATAAACACAACGTCTATGTGAACCTATGTGTGTGTTGTGTCGTTACAGTCGTGACCGACTCTATGTGACTCCATGTCCTTGGAGTTTTCTTGGCAGGAGTACTGGAGTGGCTATATATGTAAAACTATGTTGTTCAGTCATATCTGACTCTCCGTGACCCCATGGACCAGAGCTCACCAGGCCTTCCTATCCTCCACTGCCTCCTGGAGTTTTGTCAAATTCATATTGGTTGCATCGATGACACCGTCAAACCATCTCATTCTCTGTCGTCCTCTTTTCCTTTTGCCTTCGATCTTTCCCAGCATCAGGGACTTTTCCAAGGAGTCCTCTCTTCTCATGAGGTGGCCAAAATACTGGAGCCTCAACTTCAAAATCTGTCCTTCCAGTGAACATTCGGGGTTGATTTCTTTCAGAATGGATAGGTTTGATCTCCTTGCAGTCCAGGGGACTCTCAAGACTCTCCTCCAGCACCACAGCTCAAAAGCATCAATTCTGCAGTGATCAGCCTTCTTTATAGTCCAGCTTTCACTTCCATACATCACTACTGGAAAAACCATAGCTTTGACTATCCTGACCTTAGTTGGCAAAGTGATGTCTCTGCTCTTTAGGATGCTATCTAGGTTTGCCATTGCTTTCCTCCCAAGAAGCAGGCATCTTTTTATTTCGTCCTCCTGGGACGAGAATGGACGTGAAGTAACCGTCTTCCTTTATTGAGACAGTTTGCTCCTATTAGGCCTTCCTCTCTTACTACTGTTCCCACTCCTTTCCCAGGTCAAGTCTTGCAAAATAACAGTTGATTTCTTCCTCACTTGTTAAAAATGCACATAGATACACACACAAAAGCCCAGCACTGTAAGAAAAAAGACTCCACTTCTGTGATGTCTGCCTTGCTTGGTCTCACTTTGTAAATGGTAGTGAGCAGAGGAGGGTACCCTGTAGAGTTGATCTTGACTGCTGCCAATGGTGTCATCAAGATTTAGGCTGCCCTTTTCTATGTAAAACTTGGCATCCTTTTCCCTGCTGGCAGTGTGGACATTATGCAGCAATAGCAGGTTACAAACCATGATGGAGATGTGTAATCTCCAGGCTTAAAACCAGGGTACTTCAAGGGCCAGATGCAGGGGAGTGGTATCAGGAGACAAATATCTAGTCTCGTGCGTTCCCAGATGCATCTGATGGGGCCACTGTGAGATACAGGAAGCTGGACTAGATGGGCCTTTGGCCGGATCCAGCATGGCTCTTCTTATGTTCTTATGCTCTTATGTACTAACATTTCGAATTGTGGATAGAGAAGCACAATATCTAGCTTTCATACATTGGAGGGTTTTAAAGAGTTGAGTATGCATGTGTAAGCCGTGGCATAGGTTTTACAGCACTGCAGTCACCAGTCCCAATATAGAAACAACTTTAATATCGCTGCTGTAATATTAAGCTATTTAGACTGGGGGGGGGAATCTCTCTTAATCATTTGGTTCACCATTGTGTAATGCGGCAGCCTTCCAGGAAGTGTGTTTCAATGATAGGCAGAAGTGGATTTCCCACATGCGATGCAGTGCAGCCTTTTATTTCACATTTCATCCTGAGAAGTGTCATCGTGGCAGAATATATGTAAAGGTATTTGTCTGGACCATTGCAGTGTTTTATAAGCTACATTAATGTTTCACAAACAATTACTGTACATGATTTTGCTTGAATGTATAAGCTTCGAAAAGCTCTTGCTCTGAGTAAAAAGAGAGGGAGAACAGTTGTCGTGCCTTCTTGAAACAGGAACAGAGAGGTATGGGTGGCCATCTTTCCCTGTGTTCAGCCTCCTGCAAATCAAGTGCATCACATAAAGAAATGGACATGACAACTGATCCTCTCTGACATTTCCTTCAGAAATTCACTACCTTTGAATAGGGATGGGCAGTTTAGTTTGGCTCATCATATACATGGGTAGACGGGAGGGAGCCTTCTCCGTTGCTGCTTCCCAGCCTCTGAAACTCCCTTCCACAAGAGGCTAGCCTGACCCCATATTTACTGCCGTTCAATAAGCAGGCAAAGACTGTTCTCTTCAGTCAGGCTTTCCATTAATGACTGGCTGCCTCAATGGAATTCTTCAACAGATTGTTGTAGCTTTCGCATATTCCTGATGTTGATGGATTGGATCAGTGCTCCCCCCCCCCAAAAAAAAAAAAACTGCCAGGGACTATAAGTTGATTTTTGATTTGGGTTTTTCAAAAGGCTGATGACCCTATTGGCATCTTTTTTGGCTGGGAGATAGTGGTTTCTGAGGGGTCTGGGAGTATAACGAAAGGGCTACGGAGCCCAGAAAACCAGGCTGCAGGAGTCTCCACAGTCTGGTGAAGGAAGTGTCAATTGGGGTGATTTGCTTAAAAATAGTATTAACAAAATCAAAATAGTATTAACAAAATCAAATTTCTTTGATTCATATTAATCAAGTATGTTTGTATGAATACAATTGATGAATTAGCAATTTTGGATAAATTTTGCAATTTGTTTTTATAATCATCTCCATATCTAGTACAAATCATTTTATTGTAGAACAATTGCTATGTGTTTGGCTTCTAAAAGAGAGACAGAGGTCGCCATCACACTATACCACAAACTGTTTTGAGATGTCCTTCAATTTTAGAAGTACAGTGGTTTCTTGTATAAAGGAATTAATTCATTCCAAATGAAATTATGTTAAGCAAATTTTCCTTTATACAAATTTCCCATAGGAATGCATTGAAAACAGAATAATCCCTAATCGCGACCATTTTTATGTTGTACGAATTCGCCCCATAGGTGATTCTGTTAAGCACATTTCCCCTGTGTCTGGAATTTTTTATGTTGTACAGATTTTATGTTATACAAACCGTTTGTTACATGAGGGTCCACTGTAGTTTTGCAGTATAGCCTCAAAGGACCTGCTCCTCAAGAAACGGACATTCCCTTGGTTTATTTATCCACTTCTGATGTTCTTTCAACCCAAGGTTGGCAATATTTAGGAACATTGACCATGCAAGGTTCTATCAGTACACTATCAGTTTCTCTGCCTGTGCCACTGATACAGGGAACATGAAGGGAATGTCCCCACCCCCATACTGTGGTAACTAATCCTCATGTTTCATGGAGTAAAATGAGAATGTTTCCAGTCTCTTTGGTCGCTTCATATAGTATTTAGGAGGAACCTTATTAGTATATGCTGTTTTCATAGTATTGATGGAACAAACACACTCTAAATTCCTCCTTTGTCTCAGTTTATGCTGTCTTGAGATGACATAGTCAGTGAGGAATTTTAAAACCTCATGAGATTCCTCAACTCTGGCTAACAGCAACAGAAGGCACTTTACTCCTGCTCAAGATCTTAAGGTCTTTGCCGTCTACACTGACTGTCTCTAGTGCCCTTTCACTTTAAGACGCAAAACGCACACGCAGCAAGCAGATACAGATAGGCTGATTGTTAGGAGAGGTACAAGCAACCCATCCAGTGAACCAAGTTCTTGAACAAAGTAATCGTCATCTTAGTTTTCAACAGTTCCTTCATTTTGTGTGATTTGCACAATTGACTAAATTGTGGGATGTTGTTCTATGGGGGGGCGGAATTGAAACAAAATGGTCAATCTGATGCCAAACTGGCACAAAATGTCAACCTTGCCTAATTTTTTGGAGAGTGCCAGGAAGTTCTTTCCCATCCTAGCTAGCAAGGAGTAGAATGTTGTGGCCTCCCATCTTCCCATACACGAGCGAGACAAGCTGGTGTTTATACCCCAAGTTTGTAGAGGGTAGCATTCATGGACAGTACATATGATACGGGAGCATCTTCCTGCAGAGGACAAATGGATTGTGGCCTCACTGGATAATTTGTCTACATGTTGCTTGATTCTCTTGCAATGCTGTTGTTCAGGTAGAGGCTATACTAAATGTTTGGGGTGAAAAATATGTGTTTTAAAATGTCCAGGCAAATGATTACAGTCCAAATTGTAGCTATTCAGGTTAGAATTATTTTTACGTACTGGATGTTAGCGATGAGAAAAGAAATAGGCCGGCTCTATTAGTGTGCCGTGTTTCAAACAATATTTTTAATAACCTCATTCCATTGTAATTTGTATCACAACACCAATTTCTTTTGGAAAAGATAGTGTGAGAAGTAATTATTGTCTCATTAGACGTGTTCTCCATGCTGTTTCTCGCAATAAAGCCACATTTTCAGAGAGAATGAAAATCAGAAACGAATTTATTTGAATTGTGGAAGGTAATTTCTCAATATAAATCCCTAATGAATGGAAGCAGTAGTCATAATAACAAATGCATAGGTCTTTAATCTGATGCGCTTTTATCTGGCTGCCCGTTAAGGGTTGGTTGCGGTGACCTTCAAGCTGTTCTGGTTGAGGAAGAGCTATCCATTTTGCAGGCAGCCCCCACGGGCTGCAAGAAGGTAGCCCTGTTCAATCATTCTAAAAAGGCACGACAAGGAAAAATACACTAGCTGTGTTGCCCTCTATGCATATAGTGATCTAGTTTAAAGCGGACAGCTTGTGCTATCCGTGGAGGCTCTCTGTTTGATTTCTAGGATTCCGATCTGCAAGCAGTGCCCATGCAGGGTGGAAATATAGAGGGTGAAAGAAACATTGATGGAGGCACAGCACGAGGAAAATCCCTGTCCTCATGTACAGTAATACCTCGGATAAAGAATGCCTCGGATAACAATTTTTTCGGATAACAAATGGAAATTTCCAGGTATAGGGCTGCCTCGGATAGCAAATGTTCCCTATGGGCTGCCTCGGATAACAAATGTTTCATAATGCCTTGGAAAAATGTGTACCCTGCATGCGTTGCAGGATGCATAGTTTTTGGAGGGATGGAAGGAGTTAGAGCATTTTTTTTCATGGTGTTTGGGAGCCATTCTGGACATGTTTTGCTGAGGGATTTGGACCTTTCGAACTTGGTAAGATAGGGAGCTAGCTTTTATTAATCTTTGCATTGCTTTTCTTTGCACTTTTGGCTTGAAGAGGCTGGGGTAGTCTTGGTGGTTTCATTTCTCCATGTTTGCAGTTATTTTTCATTGCTCTGCAGGCAAAATTGGGCTGGATTTTTCTTCCTGCTTATGTTTGTTTGTTTGCATTTTTCCCCATTGCAGGCTAGGAACAGGCTGGGGTAGTCTTGCTGGTTTCTCTTGTCCATGTTTGCATTGCACTGCAGGGGGAATGTTCTGGGGAGTGTTCCAGCACTGCAAGCCTTTAACGTGCATTTTATAAAGAGGTCTGGAACCCCCCCCATACTTTTTTGCCTTTTTTGGACCTCCGGAACAGATTAATCAGTTTCCCATTCATTTCAATGGGAAACCACGTTTCGGATAACAAAATTTATGGATAACAAATTGCCTCTGAGAACGAATTAAATTCGTTTTCAGAGGTACCACTGTATTTATCCAGTATATTTAAAGAGGAGAGCTTCTGTTACAGGACTGCTATTTTTCTCTCCATCATGACTGGGTATTTTTAACCAGCTTGACACCTTCTGAATATGTACCTTTTGCTTTAGTTTTCCCAGCTGTGTTGTGCTTCTTCATAAAGATCATTCAACAAGGTAGATCGAAAAACAACAACAACTCCTTACCATCTGAAGATGCCAGCCCTATAGTCTGGTGAAACGTCAGGAAGAACAACTTCCAGAACACGGCCAAGCAGCCCGAAAAACTCACAACAACTATGAGATCCTGGCCGTGAAAGCCTTCCAGAATACATTCTAGCAAGGCTCGGCAGTGAAGCACAGGATGTGTCCAACTAACTATAAAAAGGGTTATTTGTCACCCCATGCAAAGAGCACTAATGGCTAGGGATTCAGCCCCAATTATACAGGGGCAGCTGTTTCCATACATCAGACAAGAGTGGATGGTGGTCTTGATCATGAGCCGGAAACATGAATATGAGCTTACCTTCCCAGTTTTAATTTTGCTTCTTCCTACCTCTGAACTCCCCCCGCCAGAGAGATTCCCACAGATATCTGTGGGGAAAACACTGTGGAACCCTGACTTAGAAGGGCCTGTAATCTGGCTCAGGGTTCTGCTCCCTCTCGAGGTCAAAATATGACATGTGAACTATAACCTCAAGAAACTATGAAACTTCATCATACTCCTACATGAAATATATATTTATATTTTTCTCATTTGTTTACATTGCCGTTCAAATGTCAACAGCCAAGCTGTTGCAGCAGACTGCCATCCCGTGTTTTGAATGGTCCAGAGTGGGCATTGGTTTGATGGGCAGTATAAAAATTAAACATGTGAATGAATGGATGTATTTCATAAAGTGTTTCTCAGAGTATGCATTAATTTTGCAAAGCTAGGAACAAGCTACAGAGCCAAATCATTCTAGAAACTTAAAGATACCTCCACATAACAAACACACAAACACTTAGTGATGATTATTTCCGAGTTCATGATACATCTTAGCTCATCTGAAAGTTCACTATGCAGCCACACTGTTTTCTTCGGATGCCTCCCACTTTTCTTTCTCATGGGAATTTCATATAGTTGTGCCTTTAACTTTAAAACTTTTAAAGCAATTGTCTAAACATTTCCAGATCTGTTGTGCCACCGGCCCATTCAGTCTACCAGTGCTATCCCATTGGAGGTATATCCTATTGCAGTGTTGGCAAACCTTCGCTGCTCCCGATGTTTTGGACCACGACTCCCACAGTCTTTTTGCCATTGGCCATCTAGGCTTGGAATTCTGGGAGTTGTGGTCTAAAACATCTGGAGTGCCCAGGGTTCACCACCACTGCCCTATTGGATCAAGTAGGACTTATTCTAAAATAGAAAGGGCAGCTAATATTTCAAAATAAAGAATTAGAATTTAGGATGGTTGAAACAGACTTCTCAAATATGCTACAACAAACGAAATGAGTTTCATTGGGGAAGGATGTTAAAGGTTTACTTTTAGGCAGAGAAGACCAGATGCACAAAAATGAGACAGGTGACATCTGGCTTGGCAGCAGTATGTGTGAAAAGAGAACTAAAAATCTAACGATAATTGACCCTCTTGTGGATAAAGGTGGGGATAAATATTTAAATAAAATAACAAAAGGACCAGCTAAACATCAGCGAAAGTGTGACGGACGGCAGCAGCTACCTTGTTTGTTTGCGCTCTTGCGCTCTTACTCTTTTTCTTTTAGCGCTGCCTGGGGTTTTCTTTTATTTTTAATTTTTACCCTGAGGGTTCTCTGGCCCGATAGGGGTGTCTAGAGGGGTCTGTGGACATGCTCGGACCGTTTGGTTTGGATTTCTCCTATTACCTTCTGGAGTTCCTGTTGCTGGAGTGCCGGAGACGCCGGAGACGCCGGAGATGCCGGAGACGCTAAGTGGTTCTTTTGTTCTTCCCTCGGGTCCCTGGCGTGGTGGCCGCCTGTTTGGGGGGCCAGGTGTGTTTTCTTCTTTCCACCTTTCACCCTGCCCCCCCCCCAGTTTTTCACCCTCCCTCCCCTCCCCCCCGGCCGTTGGTATGACTACTGGGGGAGTGAGGCGGCTCGGACTTCGGCGGCGTGCCGGTTGCCGGCCGCCGTTGCGGTGTCCGTATGGGGGCCAGGTGTGTTTTTCTTCTTTCCACCTCTCACCCTGGCCCCCCCAGCTTTTCACCCTCCCTCCCCTCCCCCCCGGCCGCTGGTATGACTACTGGGGGAGCGTGGTGGCTCGGACTTCGGCGGCGCGCCGGTTGCCGGCCGGTGTCCGCCTGGGGGTCAGGTGTGCTTTTCTTTTTTCCACCTTCACCCTGGCCCCCCAGTTTTTCATCCTCCCTCCCCTCCCCCCGGCCGTTGGTATGACTACTGGGGGAGCGAGGTGGCTTGGACTCCAGTGGTGGTGTCCGCTTTCGAACTGCGGACTTGCGCCCGGGAGGCGGCTTGGCCGACGAGCCTGGTCTGTGTGTCACCTTTGGGGGGGGTGGCAGCCCTGGTTGGATCTCGGGCGGTGGATCGGCCGTCGGTGCTGTTGGGCTCTGCCTGCTTTGGGGACTCGTGCGTTCGGCTCTCGGGCGGTAAGCCGGCCGCCGGCGTTGCTGCTCCCTCGGGGAGGACCTGTTTGCTCGGGCGGTGGGTCGACCGTCGGCGCCATCTTGGGAGGGTGGTTTATCCGCCCTTCCTGCTATTTTGGGCCCAGGTTTGCGGGCGGCAGGTCGGCCGTCGGTGCTAGATACCCCCTCCCAAGGTGGCAGCTTAGCTGTTGGCCTTGGGGGGTGTGGTGTGGAGTCCTGGCTACTCGGACGGCGATTCGGCCGTCGGTGTCTCTTGGGAGGGCGACTGGCCCTGTCTATTAACAACTTTGGCCCCTGGATTGCAGGCGGCTGTCGGCCGTCGGTTTTTTCATGAGATCTTTGGCACCTTCGGCTGGCATCTCGGCCGTTTGGCTTTGGGGGGAGTCGTGGTGAGGGGGCTGGCGTGGTTTTTACATTCTCCCGCCTGCTTCCGCCCCTCTTCCCCTTTTCAGCAATGTACTCTGACCTGACCGTGGGTCCCTGGCTCGGCTGCTTTCATCTCGGCCCTCTGCTCGCCGGCTCCGTTTAATATCGGAAGGGAAGACCATCTCCATCATCATCGTGCCCGGCGTCCTTCTATCCACTCAGGGTTACGAGCTCACTTCTGCTGCCTGTGACTGCTCGGAGACCCCGACAGCCTTTGTAGGCTGCGGACTTTTCTCTGTTGAGGGTCATGGCGGGCGGTCATGATTTTTCCCATTCCCCTCCCGTTTCCCCCTCTTTGTTTCCATCTGTGGCCTTGAGAGCTCTCTATAGTTTTATATTATTTTATATTGTATTTTCTTTTTTCTTGTATTATTTTGTATTTTATATATTTATTGGCTCTGTTTATTTTGTATTTTGTATATTGTATTTTGTAGTTTTGTATTTTGTTGTTACCTATTGGGGTTTTTTTTTTCCTTGTTTGTGTTTCATTTGGGTCTGGGCCTCGACCACTTGAGATCTATGGAGTCCACTGGGCGTTCCATCGGGGTGGTCTCGGGCCGCGGGAGATACGCTGTGGGCCGACGGGCCGATCGGTCCAGGAGAACTCGGGACAGACATTTATTGCCTGTCCCCCGTTCTGACCCGTTGGTCCGCCGCCAAATGGATGGGATCCAAACCGTCTGTCCCCCTGGTCTGTCCTGTCTGCTTATTAATGCCAGGTCGGTACATAATAAAATCCCGCTCGTCCACGATTTGATTGTGGACGAGAGTGCCGACCTGGCCTTCATCACGGAGACCTGGGTGGGCGAGGGGGGTGGGGCTTCCCTCACCCTCCTTTGTCCCCAGGGCTACCGTTTAGAGCAGCTTGGCAGGCCGGGGGGGGCGGGGGGGCGGGGTGGCTATGGTCTTTAGGGACTCCTTTTGTGTCAGTAGATCCGCAATGTTGGTGAGTCCAGGATTGGAATGTCTCCTTATGGTGGGCCAAAGGGACAGGTTTGGGGTAGTGCTCGTGTACCGTGCTCCCCGCGACCCTGCACTTACCCTTCCAGAGCTCTCCGAGTTCATCTCGGCGGCACTTTTGAGGTCCCCCCGCCTATTGGTGGTGGGGGATTTCAATGTGCACGCCGAGGCTGGGCTGTCTGGAGTAGCTCTGGAATTCATGGAGTCCATGGCCTCCATGAACCTGTCTCAGTTAGTCATCGGTCCCACTCATAAATGTGGACACACCCTGGACCTGGTTTTTGCCTCCACATTGCGGGGGTTCGATCTGGGGGTTGGGAGATTGCAGGCCCGGCCCGTGTCATGGTCAGATCATTATCTACTGACTTTCTCTATTGCAGTAGCCACCCCGCCCCGCGGGGAGCCGGGCCCGTCCATCTGGGCCCGTCCCCGGGGGCTCCTGGACCCTTTGCAGTTCTCGGAGGCCCTCGGGGATGTTCCAGACGGTTTGGATGACGATCCGGCCGACTCCTTAGCCCAAAGGTGGTTTGAGGAGGTGGCTGGGGTTGTCGACCGGATCGCCCCCAAGCGCCTGATCCGATGCCGAGCCCGCACGTCTCCTTGGTTTACCGAGGAGCTGCGGGCGATGAAGTAAGAGCGGAGAAGGCTAGAGAGCAGATGGCGGAACGCTCGGACGGCTCAGAATTGGGCTGCGGTTAAGGCGTTGAACGGTCGCTATTCCCGTGCGATAAGGGCGGCTAGGAGATCCTTTGCCGCCCTGAGAATTGGTGAGGCCTCGAATCGTCAAGCGGAATTATTCCGTGTGGTTCGAGACCTCACCAATCCCGCTCCGCCAGGGCCTCCTCCTAGTGATTTCACTAGCGAGTCATTCGCAGCCTATTTTAAATCTAAGATAGAGGCCATCCGTTCCGAGCTGGACACCGGTTGCTCTGATCCGGCCCCTGTCATGGCCAGCGTCGGGCCGCCTCGGTCGCCTCGGTTTGTTGAGTTCGGACCTGTTACACCTGTGGATGCCTCCAGGGCGCTGGGACACTGCAGGCCTGCGGCCTCTCCGTTCGACCCTTGCCCTGCCTGGTTGATTAAGAGCGCAGGGGGGAGCATGCCGAAATGGGCTTCACTGATCGCTTCGGCCTCCTTCAGAGACGGGATTTTTCCCAGTCCTCTGAAGGAGACGGTGGTGAAGCCCATTATTAAAAGACCCGGCTTGGCGGTGGACGATTTGTCCAACTATCGTCCCATAGCCAATGTTCCCTTTTTGGGCAAGGTGATTGAGCGAGTTGCCGCCCTGCGTCTTCAGTCGTTCCTGGAGGAGAACCATGTCTTGGATCCTTTCCAGTCCGGGTTCAGGCCGCGTCATGGGACCGAAACGGTCCTGGTCGCTCTGCATGATGATCTGTTGAGGAGGGCTGACAGGGGTTGCTCTACCCTGCTGGTCCTTCTCGACCTGTCAGCGGCCTTTGATACCGTCGACCACGGTATCTTGCTGGAACGGCTCTCGGAGGTTGGGATTGGGGGCCAGGCTTTGGCCTGGTTCCGGTCCTTCCTTGGGGGCCGCACCCAGCGAGTGAGCTTGGGGGGTGAGTTGTCGGCTCCCTGGACACTCCCTTGTGGGGTGCCGCAGGGGTCGTCACTCTCCCCAATGCTCTTTAACATCTATATGAAGCCGCTGGCAGAGATCATCCGGAGTTATGGAGTCTGCTGTCATCAGTACGCTGATGACACGCAGCTCTATCTCTCCTTTTCCACCTGTGCAGTGGAGGCCGTCCGGACCCTTGATCGCTGCCTGGCTGCGGTTCTGGACTGGACCAGGACTCACAGGCTCCGGCTCAACCCAGGCAAGACTGAGGTTATGTTCTTCGGGGGCTCCTCGGAGGGGTACTGTGGCCCTCTTCCCAGCTTGGGTGGGTCCGCCCCCCAGCTGGCGCAAAGAGTGAGGAATCTGGGCGTCGTCCTGGACCCGGACCTGACCCTGGAACCCCAGGTGTCAGCCGTGGTCAGGTCGGCCTTTTACCATCTAAGGCTTATCGCCCAGATTCGCCCGTACCTCGATGAGAGTTCCCTGAGGACTGTGGTACAGGCGCTGGTTATGTCGAGGCTGGATTATTGCAACGCTCTCTACATGGGGCTCCCCTTGAACCTTGTTCGGCGACTGCAGCGGGTCCAGAATACGGCGGCCAGGCTGGTGGTTGGCGCGCGCCGTTATGACCGCGCCACCCCTATCCTGGTCCGCCTACACTGGTTGCCCGTTGCCTCCCGAATAAGGTTCAAGGTGTTGGTTTTGACTTACAAAACCCTCCATGGCTTGGCCCCATCTTATTTGACGGAGCGTCTCACCCGGCAATTAGATCCGGCCCGACCCACCCGCTCCTCGGTGGCTCTTTCACTGCGGACAGTCACCCCGAGGGAGGTCCGTAGGGCGAGCACTCGCGGGCGGGCCTTCTCGGTGGTGGCTCCTTCCATTTGGAATCGCCTTCCCAGTGAACTACGGCGGGCTCCATCGCTGGCGGCTTTCAAGAAGAATTTGAAGACCTTTCTTTTTCGAGAAGCCTACGGCGATGCATAGGGACCTTTTTTTTTTTTTTTTTTTGGTCCGCC
>JAHTLZ010000122.1:35027037-35041529 GCA_023846285.1 Phrynocephalus versicolor | reverse complement strand
AATAATAATAATAATAATAATAATAATAATAATAATAATAATAATAAATATGAATTGCATATATTTAGGATGGGAGATACCTGGCTGGAAAATAGTACATGTGAAAGGGATATGGAAGTCTACGTGGACCACAAATTGAACATGAGTCAGCAGTGTGATGCAGCGGCCAAGAAAGCCAATGTAATTCTTGGTTGCATCAATAGATGCATAGTGTCTAGATCAAGGGAAATGATAGTACCATTCTATTCTGCTTTGGTCAGACCCCACCTGGAGTACTGTGTCCAGTTCTGTGCACTTCAGTTTAAAAAGGATATTGATAACCTTGAACGGATCCAGAGGACAGTTAAAGGTCTGGAATAACTGTCTTATCAGGAGTGGCTTAGGGAGCTGAGAATGTTTAGCCTTACAAAAGAAGGTTGAGAGGGGATATGATAGCCATGTTTAAATGTTTCAAAGGATGTCATTATTGAAGAGGGGACTAGTTTGTTTTCCATGGCTTCAGAGACTAGGACTCAGGGCAATGGTTTCAAACTACAGGAAAAGAGATTCCATTTGAACATTAGGAGGAACTTCCTGATGGTTAGAGCTGTTCAACAGTGAAATAAGCTGCCACTGAGGGTGATAGAGTCTCCTTCTTTGGAGGTTTTTAAGCAGAGGCTGGATGGTCATCTGTTGGGTGTACTTTGATGGGGGTTCCTGCATGGCATGGGGTTGGACTGGATGGCCCTTGAGGTCTCTTCCAACTCTATGATTGTATGATTCAGTATAAAACAGGGATGGGAATTAAATACAGGTTTTGAGAAACACAGAGGCTGAAATTCAGTAACATAGTCCCTGACTTCAGCTATGGATACATTTTGACAGCAGGACAAGGGAAGCACTGGAGAGGGTTTCTAGTTCTTAGGATATGTTTCAGCCCAGCTTTTCCCCAAAACTCTGCATTTATGGATGGCCATTGCTAATCTCTGCAGCCTAGCAGCCATTTGTGATAAGACCTGGCTGGAAGACCTGGCAATGCAATCTCTCACTCTTTGTGCCCCAAATAAATGGAACCTAGTTTTCTGAGGGAAGCCATCTCAATGCATAAGCAAACTATGTTTTCCCCCTACTTTTTGTGTAAAAGCTGTCCCTTAAATGCAGCATTGTCCCTTCAGCTACATTGCTTATTTTTTTCATGAAACAGAGAAGAAAATGAAGAAAGAAACAAAAATACTATGTATGCTGTTTGGCCCTCTATGGAGATAAAGACTCAAACCTGTTTTTCTAAAGACTATAGTATTGCAAAAATAAATTTCTTTCTGTGCTCTCTCTCTTTCATATTTCTTATGGATTAAATGGTATGCCTTTTGTAGAATCTTTCCGGATATATTTTTATGGCTCAGACACATTATACATGCATGCTGTCAGATCTAACCGCCCCCACAAAAACAGCTTACCTGTGAATCACTCTCTGTTAGAGGAAAGGATCACTAGATTTCCATAAGAGAGGGATGAGTTTTGTTTGTTTTAGCTTTGCCATAAAGATAACCATACCTTTATTTAAAAGTTTTCAGTGCGACACACCATTGCACATCCATTTATAGCTTAATTCTGCAGCTATAAATGGAACAGGCTCATTTGAGAAAACAAACAGACCAAAACAAAACAAAACAAAACTTGGGTTTTAGTTATACCTGATACAAAATGCAACCAACTGGTGATTTTTTAAAAAGCCGTAAAAGGAAGACATATATTTGTAGAGGAGAAATTTCTTGTTTCCCATGTTCTGGTGCCTCAGCCACATAGTGTGTACAGCAATTGTATGCTTCATCATGTAACAGTGGAGTTCTCCATACAGCACTCAATTTGCTTCAAAGATAATGTTTTTGTACAGTAGCTTTCAAGGATGTGTTGCTTCTACACCTCTCCACTGAAATTACAAAACTTAATTTGTCATCTTTGTCTGGTGGGCTTACGAAATGTGACACAAAAATACTGTTGTGCCGCGCGAATGCTGTGTTGGCCCCATGAAACTGGCTTGGGTTCCCTCTTCAACTGGGAAGATGTGTCCTGCATAGTGGCCTCATCAACCCAAGACTGGAGAACAAGAAGGCCCCAAGATCAATTAAATAAAAGCATGCTGTTGCACAAGGAACAACAGAACAATATCTGTACAATTTCCACCATGGTTTAGGTTTAGCTTGGGACAACCCACAATGGAACTTCAGTCACCATGGGACAGATGTTCAGTACCAGATTAAAGCCTTGTTCGTGAGTGCCATGCCCCACCTAATATGAGCAATGTAATGAGAAGGGCCCTCAGAGGTATTTACATCCCTGGACTACTGGGGAATGAATTCACCTCCAGACCCACAAGACACTTACGATTCCAAGTGGTCCCCAAACCTTGTTGTGATGCGTCTCAACTGCTTAATCCTCTGTTTCATCACTTTTTGTGATGCAAAACAGGAAAATCTGTGATAGAAATACTTCTATCCCTGATACATGCATTTATCTTACACAGCCAGCAAGTGTAAAATGCATCAATAGATAAGCAGAATCAGCACCAAGGTTGTCAAAGACAGTTAGGCGTTGAGATGGGCACAAATAGGAAAAATGATGAATTGGCCTTGTTTGTGGCTACCCATGAACCACAAAACACTCACAAACCCTAATAAGTAAAGAAGAAGAAGAACTGGTTTGTGGTTCCCCCTGATAAGAATTGGTAGTTCCTCAAAAATTGCCACGCAGAGAGTTAGTTCAATAGTTTATTAGACAGTCACAAAAATACAGAAATATAAAAAAGTATATAGCAAGTATATAGCAAGTAAGTAGTACACAAAACACAGGTATGGTTAGTAGGAATTCTTAAGCATTTTGCTTAAGGTTCCAGGACAGCCTAAATTGATCCATCAGATCAAGCATTGCTGGTCCGGACAGGACCCCATATGGCCTTCCATCATTGTTTTATACCCATCTCTATAACTGCAAACTTACGTATCCTACACGTATCATCCCTTGCAAGTCTTCTTCGCTCATGCCCAGTTGACCGTCAAAAGCCAGAATGACCCGACCTCAAGTTTGTTTCTTATTCCTAGCTAACCACAAAATGTTCGCTCTCAGGAAGCTTATCTTCTGGGGTCATGCCAACCCTTAGCTGTAGAGAAGATGGGTCAATGAGACCTCCTGTTTTCTCAGGGAAGTGTTTCTGATAGTCACAGTCAGGATCTGTTAATATTTTAATAACATAATGCTTATATCAAATGATAACTTGACTTTTCTCAACCTTATCACCCCCCCTCCCAGTTTGTACACAGGTCTAATGCCTCCTTCTCCTCTGCTGCCCTCCCATTGATACTCAATCTCCATCCTGATGTCAAAGCCAGAATGGGAGGTACAGAGCAACAGGAAGGGTTAGGGCCTCCATTTTGCTGAAAACAGCCAAGTGGAAAAAAGTTCAATGTTCTGTTTCAGTTTGGCAAAACAGGGTAATTGAATTACAAACCAAACAACGAACTAGCCCAGTTTGTGCCCATCTCTGTTGTTACCAGGGAATTATTCTATCTGGCCTCCTTGCCAGCATCCAGTACAGATCCAACAATACAGTTTACACTCTGAAGCCAAAGAAGTTTGAGATCGATATGAATCTCTGCTGTTTACACATCTGGAACGTCACCCTCCCTATTATTTGTGTGCATGGTTGATGTGGATTGCATAAATGGTATAAATTAGCTCCAGACATAATACGGACTAAACCGTTCATCAGCGTATAAAAATAATAGTTTATCAACGTATGGATAAACATAATAATGGGTCAGTTTTAAATTTAACAGTGTAATTGGGCTGCTGGAAAAGAGATTCTCCACTTCCTTTCTCCTATGGCTAGCCTTCCAGACCATTGAAATTGTGACATGGAGACTCGGGGAGGGGATCCTGCTGGATGGGGTGATCTATGGTGCAGGAACATTTTGGGGCACTTTGAACATTGATTGGAGCTATTTCCCAAGAGTTGTGCCTTTCATAGCGTAGAAGGTAGATCCCAGAAACAGGTTGTTCTACTGATCTATAATTATATGTTCATTATAATTTAAAAGCAAAGTACCAGAATCTTTATAACAAGGGAAACCTTTTTTTTATTAAGCAGGGTCGGCCCTGGCTAGTACTTGGATGGGAGACAACCAAGGAATACCAGGTGCTGTAGGTGCCTGGAGTAGGAACTGGCAAGCCACTCCAGTACTCCTGCCAAGAAAACTCCATGGACATGGAGTCACAAAGAGTTGGTCACGACTGTAATGACACAACACACACACACACACACACACACACACAGAGAGAGAGAGAGAGAGAGAGAGAGAGAGAGAGAGAGAGAGAGAGACAGACAGACAGACAGAAAGAGAGAGAGAGAGAGAGAGAGAGAGAGAGAGTATCAAAACTGTAGTTCAATTTCATTCGTTCAAAAAGACCAGCGGTATTACATATTCCTGTCTTATGCATGTTTGCAAATGTTGCTAATTCGGCAATTTTCTAAATGTCTTGTTAAACTACCGGTATGTGTAAGTGAAGTGATTGACAAACGTCCTCACTTTTGAGCTATCTTTTGATTGGTATTCCTGCATGGAACAGGGGGCTGGACTTGATGGCTGCAGTGCAACAGTTTAACCACTGCACCACGAGGCTACACGTAGGGTTCTGTCTAATACCTGGAAAGGTGGCGAGGAGAGATTCAAAGCATGACTTCTTAGGAATCAAGAATTCAAAACCTCAGAAAGTGAACATATCATATTGAAAGCAATAGTGGGTAATTGGATAAAAGTTGAATGTTTCAACTTGGACAATAATATTAAAATCCTTTTTTTGCAAAGTAAGTTTACTTACTTACTTACATTTTCATGAATTTTGCTGGAAGTTGGGCCAATGTTGGCCATCTGTGATGATTTTCCATTTTAAAAATTGCATTGAAAAATAACAAATCAATCATGGATTTCATTACTTATTTGTGAGAAACAAGTAACATGTTACTCTTGCCTAATGAGTAATATGCTGCTTTTTAGAATACCCATTCCCCTAGGCCAGTGATAGCGAACCTTCAGTACTCCAGATGTTTTGGACCACAACTCCCACAGTCCTTTGGCATTGGCAATCTAGGCTTGGAATTCTGGGAGTTGTGGTCCAAAACATCTGGAGTGCCAAAGGTTCACCACCACTGCCCTAGGGGGGCCTGGCACGTTTGAAGAAAGCCATAGACTGAAAACAATTATTCATACACCATGATATTAAGGCTTTGTTATGAATTGTAGACAATCATGGTTTGGCCTACATTTCTTTCATGTGGTGTGTATGGTCATGGTCAAACAAAGTTTGAGAATGACTGTTTTAAAGCAATGATTTAAACTTCTTCACACACTTGAACAGAACCGAAGCAATTTTTAACCCCAGAGAGGAAGAGAAACTTGGGAGAAGATAGAGGCATTTCCTAACTCAGAAGGATTCTGTAATTATATGGCAGACATAGAACTTTGATGTACGAGAAGATCCTAGAGGGACTTTTCCAGGCAGAAAGGTACAAAAAGAAATCATTTCCCTTGGATTGATTAAGAAAAGGGAGTGCAAAATTTTTACAGTGCTTCACATTCAGTACCTTGTACTTCCAAGGTCTCTGAACATCTAGTCAGCAGATTTACAGCAACATTTAATGAGACTAGAAGGGGATACAGATTGAATATTAAACAAGCAGGAGATCCCAGGGTAGGCAAACAACAAACCTGCTCCTTAGACTAATAGTTGACTGGCTTCAGTCTCATTTGGCTTTTACCCTGGGCACTCAGAGTCTCCTTAGCTTTTCTGTACCAAGGAAAACTGAAATCTTTTGCAAATGCAAGTGTGCAAGTACTAGAGAAACACTTAACATGGTAGCAGGAGTTTGCCCTCCAGGCCACCGTGGATTTATACTAGGGATAGGCACCTTACAAAAAATGACATGCTGTTTCATCATTTCATAATGTTTTGAACTGTTTTGAAATGAAACGAAATGGCAGACAGCACGTTATCCAGAACCAAAATGATGTTTTTGGTTCAGAAGGGACCGAACCGGGGAGCCACCAGCAGATCTTGCCAGCATCTGGCCAGCCGCCAGCAAGATCTGCTGGCTGTTTCCCTGCTGGGTTCTTGCCTGCCACCGCCTCCCAGCTGGTTTTGACAGCTCAACCTTCAAAAAAATCCCAGCTGGGAGGTGAGCAGCAAGAGAGCATAGAGCAGCCAGGCAGAAGTAAATCCGCTGCCTGAATGCTCTTTTCTCCCCTGCTGCCCCTCCTTTCAGGGGGGTGTTTTGGATAGGGGGGGAGAGGGGAGTATGGGAGAAGGAACAAGTCAGTGGTAAATTCAAATGTAGCTTGAATTTACTGCTGCCTCTTTCCTCCTCCCATGCTCCCCCCTCCTCCAAGGTAGGTTTTCTGGATAGGGAGGGCTGTGGGTAGTGGACTCAGGCCCCCTGGGAGGAGGGGGAATATGGGAGAAGGAAGGAGGCAGAGGTAAATTCAGATGGAACTTGACTTCACCTCTGCCTCCTTCCTTCTCCTGGGCTCCCTCATCCTCCAACATAGGTTTTCTGGTCAGCCCCCACTGTCCACAGCCCTCCCTGTCCAAAAAACTTACCTTGGAGGAGGGGTGATGGGGAGAAAGGAGCATTCAGGCAGCCATAAAAAAAACTTGCTCCTTTCAGCCTTTCGCTCCTCCCCTATCCCCTGGGGTGAGGGTTGGGGTGGTGAGAGGGGATTAGCTCTCACCTCCTGCCCCATGTCAAAAAGCCTCAGATGGGAAGTGGTGGGAGGGGCAACATGCCAGAAGGAAGCAGGGTTTTGCTGCCAGCTCCCTTCTGGCATGCCGCCCCTCCCCCTGCTTCCTGGATGGGGCTTTTTAACAGGTGGCGGTGGGGAGGGAGGGTGCCCTCTCCTCACCCCCCCCTCCCGATCTGCCAAAAAGCCCCAGCTGTGAAGCAGGGTGGCAAGGGAGAATGGAGCAAGCAGCAGGAAATTCAGACAGAGTGCTGCTTCCTCTGTTCTGCCTTGCCTTGACATGTCAGAATGATTCGGAAGCTGACACCACCCAGAAGGGGTTTTTTTGACAGGTGGGGCTGTCTCCACTGGGAACAGCCCAACCTGTCAAAGAAACCTCACCTGTGTGACGGCAGCTTCCGAGTTGTTTCATTACTCATTACGTTTTGTTACTCACATTTAATACAAAGTCATTTAGTAACTAAACAAAATGAAACACAATGGGTAATGAAACAAAACGAAACATTAATTTTCCATTTCATGCCCATCCCTAATTTATACACATTGGCTGGAATCCTGTTACTTACACGCACTGGTGCTGAGCCTGAATGGTGTCAATCTCTGGGGTAAATCGTGTCGGGTTAAGACATCACTGTTTGTAGTCCTGGCCGACTTGCCATGCTACAGGTGCCCCATCCCCGATAGGAAGCAAAAAGACACAGGAAAATTCTTCCATGCACAGAAAGGCTTTCACTGTGTCCTTTACATTTGATGGTCAAACAAGGCATGATGTGAATATAATCATCACACAGGCTCTCAGAATGCAAATGCACAGCACAGAAGGTGAGTCGGGAACATTTAACCCTTTTCTTTACCTTTGCTTCTGTCACAGGAAAAGCACATCTCCCGGAAGCTGATATTTGTGCAGGAAGAGGCCAGGGCTTAGAAGAAGAAATATTTCCTGACACTGTCGATTTGGTGGTTTTATACAAATTGTGTTACTTTCACAAATGTGCAGGAGTTGCTGCTTTGTGCTTTATAGACTTGGAAAATCTAAAATGCTGGATGGATCTTTTAAAATAATCACTCCTGTGCCTGTTTCTTAAAGAGAAAGGACATGAGTTCTGCATAAAATCTTCCAGAAACATTTTTGCCTACACTTCAAAATCCTTGATGGGTTGAAAAAACAGTCCTGTCCCTTGTTCTCCAGAGGTGAGGAATTTTGTGGGTCTTTAATTCCACACCTGCTGAGGCAACCTAAATTGATGAGAACAAGGAATTTAGTCAGTGTTCTTAGAAGCCTCTTTCAAAAGTGGTTGATATGAGATATTGTTCATCAAATGCATGAAATATTATCCAGAGTACGAGGAACATTTAGAGAACTGTAGACATAGTAGCTGGAGACATGCTGTACACTTTTATGGGTAGTGAAGTTAGATGCAAATTAGATGCAAACACTCTAGTCATAAGCAAGTCAATTAACTCATTGTGTGTGTAGTTTAATTGTCCTGATAAAGGCTTAAAAATAGAATTGCACCACTTAATTTAATTTAACATATGTAAAATATTGTTACACCATTGTTCTTTTGTTTTTTTAGAAATCTTTCATTTTAATCTTCTGAAATTTCTTTGGTTCAATATGGAGACTTCTAGATCAGTGACAAGGTGTCCTGTGAATTTGAAGGGATTACCCTACTGTTCATTTTTAATATCACACGTTTTTTAACTAGGTTTGTCTCCATGTATATTTTTCTTTAGAAACAGACTTTGCTAAGGGGGGGGGGGGTTGCCGCTGGCTCGTCCAGTGGCAAGACTACATTGCCCCTCCCTGGGTGGAAGGGCGAGAACCTTGGTTGAGCCTCATGAGGCTCGCATGGGAGTGGGGCATAGATTACCCAGATTTATACATGCAGCACCCACACCACGTGGCAGGCCTGTGGGGTTGGGATGGAGATGGCTCAATGCGACATTAAGTCCACATTCCGCCTGCTGCCAGTGCACCCGGATGACTTTGAGTTCCTGGGTTTCCAGTTTGAGGGTGGCTGCTAACTGGATCGTGCACTCCCCTTTGGCTGCTTCATATCTTGTGTGACCTTCGAGAGGTTCAGCACCTTGGAGTGGAAACAGCGGGAAGTTGCGGGCACACAGGCTTCTGTCCGATCAGCTGGTTCACGGGTCCCTACTGGATGATTGACACTTTTTTTACAAGCGCCGATCAGCTGGCACTCGGGGCGCTGCCAGCTGATTGGCGCTTTTGTTTTACAAAGGCTGATCAGCTGCTGTGTGCCTCCTCACACCAGCTGATTGGCACTTATTTTTATTATTTATTTTGACAAGCACCGAGATTGGTGCTTGTCAAAATAAATAATAAAAATTTAAAAAACAAAAACCAGAATGGAACGGAATGAAAATTGCCATTTCATTTTGTTTTGTTTTTTTAAAGGCACTTCATTTTTTGTTTCATTAGGAAACGAAACAAAAACAACAAAATGAAAAAAAATCATTTCATGCCCTTCTATATTCATATGAATTGCTATTGCCAGTGGACACAAATTAATGGATTTTTAGAGGTTTTTTTATCCTTGATTTGTTGGTACATACAATGGCTCCCAAAAATCTAGAGACATCAAATTTGTGGGGAGGGGGAGTCCATTGACTCTTTTTTGTTCTGTTCTGTTTCATTCCATTTTTTGTTTTTTTTTTATTTATTTTGACAAGCACCAATCTCGGCACTTGTAAAAATAAATAATAAAAACAAGTGCCAATCAGCTGGTGTGAGGGGTTGCATGCCAGCTGATCAGCGCATGTTCTAAAAAGTGCCAATCAGCCGGCAGCACCCTGTGTGCCAGCTGATTGGCGCTTGCAAAAAAAGCGCTGATCACCAGTAGGGCCCCATGCACCAGCTGATTGGTGCTTGTAAAAAAAAGTGGGCCAGTAGGGCCCTGTGCAACAGCTGGTCGGTGCTTGTGGGAAAAACAGTGCCGATCGCCGTCAGGGCCCCATGCACCAGCTGATTGGTTCTTGCAAAAAAAAAAAAAAGCGCAATCAGCCAGCAGGCCCCCTACTAGTTGTCAAAAAACAAAAATAAATAAATAACAAAAAATGAAACAGATTTTTAAAAAAGTTTGAAACGAAATGAAACAAAATGGAAAAAATGAAATGAAAAACAAAATATAATGCCATTTTTGCATTTTGTGCCCATCTCTACATATGAATACAAATCAACAAATTAGCAGTGCCTGAATGAATTTTGCAATTTATTTTTAAATTTTATGCATCTGTATTCATTATATATTTGTGCACTTGTGTCAAGGACTGCTATGTAGACTGGACAATGGTCAGGTTGATGGAAGACAGAAAAGTATTAAAATCCTGTTGTGCTTCTAAAGTGTTAACCATATTAATTATTAGGGCTACAATGGTAACCAATAATAATAATTTTGAAAGCAATATGAGTGACATAACAATGATTTGTTCTTGCACGTTTCTTCAAAGTTAACAAGTATTATAACTGACTGCTGCTTCTTATGTGGTAGAGGGAGCTGGTAATTTTAAAAGAACACTAGTCTAAACACTATTTGGCTGTGTGGAATTCGTGGTTGCTGTTTAATCTTAGAGAATGTCATTATTCATCTTACTTAATTCACACTTGCTTGATTTAATGAAGATTAGAACAGAGTTACCTTTTTGACAGTGTATTACTCAGTCATATGATGCAGTTTTTAGATCAAACATATAAAATAACCCTGTGAAGTACAATAGGTTAGTATTATAAAACATTATGTATTAAATGATGCTGTAAAACATTTATATTAAGGACAGCACCATATGGAAATCCCTGTGTGTGTGTGTGTGGTGGCATGCCATAAACTTGCAACATCTGCTATGTTTTATGGATACTATATGTGACTATTCATAAGAGATTATGCAGAACTAATGTAAACATTTATGGAATAAATCAGTGCTTGTTTGTCTGATCTAACTTGCTCTGAAGTGCTGAAGGACTATCAGATGTACCAGATTCAATTTCGTTAAAGAAAGAGCAAGGGCAGTCACTAAACGATAAAATTAACTGAACATCTTCATTTAACACTGCAGTGCGTTACATTTATTTAATATTGCTTTCCTATCTACCCTGGTAAAGCAATTGGGGCCAAATAAATCACTCACATATGCAAAAGAGATGCGGTTTGAAAAGCCTTCTGAATTTCAAAGAGCTGAAGCAATTTGGACTGCCGCCTTTGGTTTGTTCTTAAGTATCACTTCATATTGGCCATGGTCTCTCAAGGCCACTGTGATTTGAGCAGTTCCTGTGAAGGCATCACCACTGTTTCCCATCACTGGGCATCTGCCTAAACACAAGGTCAAACAAATTAAAGAATAATGACAGTGTCAACTAATTATCGTGGTTCTGAAATTGAATTTTGAAAACAGTTTTTACAAGGGCCTGATTGAATTGAGGAAACACGGCAGGATATGTCTTCCTTAGTTACCAAGCCGTGCTGGGGAGAAGAACCTGTCCAGTTGTCCACTCTTTCTCCATCCTGTTCCAGTGCCTGACTTCTCTCAGTACATCTCAAAGGGGCTCTTGGGCTATTGATGAAGTCTACGGTTGGGGAATCTGTTGCCCTCCAGATGTTGTTGGGCTTCAATTCGCTTTTTTTTTTTTTTACTCCAACAATACTTCAATGATTGACTAATCAAAACTCCAATCAGCATGGCCATTGCTCACGATGGAAGCCGGAGTCCAACAGATTCTGCAGGGCCACATCTTTGGTACGCCTGTTCAAGGCAAAATGGAAGCAACTTCTCAGTGAGTGGTTTAGACACAAATGGGATCATGCTTAAATGACCCAATGATATAAGTGAGTGTGGACTACCCAAAACCTGGCCATGGCATGAGATTCCAGGGAGGAGAGAAGGACCAAGAGAGATTTTCAGGCCATTCCTCTCCTGGGAGATATTGCCTCTTACAATAAGTGGCAAATAGCTATGTAGCAGACCTCATGAAAAAGTGGTTGTCATCTGACTGTAGCAGCACATCATTTAAAGCTTCCTCCACCACCTATGTTTCTTGTTTAAGTAGTCCCATTGTCACTGAAAATTTCCAGTCACGCCTGTTTACCGAGAGCTTTATATGTTACTTTAAAAATAATCTGTTCTCGTTACAATTCCAAGGCTTTCTGAAGTAATGAGTTATCATTGCAGTTAGAATGTTAAAGGGACACCTTATTTAGTATTTTTTTCTAAAAATTACTTTAAGTTAATTTTGTAGAAGCACCAAAATGCTACAAGTGTAGTGCAAAACACACAAGGAATGATCCTACTATACAAAAATAATGAAAGGAGTGACAGTTGAATCACAAAGGGAGTAGCACTGTAATATAACCTAGTTTTTCAAAAAGGTATTAATAATACAAGAAACCTATGATTTCCAATAAACTGTGCTTAACTCAGTGCTTAACTGCTCAACACTCAGTGCTTAATTGATTTATGAGATGCTTTTCACAAACTAATACTGACATAAAATTATTTTTGGGGGGTATCATATTTACAATGAATTATATGGAAGGAGAATATTTGATGTCATTTTCTTTCATTTCAACTTGGTTATAAAAGGAACATAAACAGGAATCAAAGAAGAAAACAGCTCTTTATATGCGCGCGTGCGCGTGCACATGCACGCACACACACACACCCCTCTGTGTCATCTCCCATGCCCCATAGCTCTATAGTGGGTACAGAGCTGCTGAATAGCTTGGTGGTTTAGGCATGGTTGGGAGTTTGAGGTGGAGTTAATGATCCATAGGGTCTTTTCCCGTTCTGGAGTTCTAAGATTCCCCGTTGCCTCCCGGATTAGGTTCGAGGTACTGGTTTTGATTTACAAAACCCTCCATGGCTTGGGACCCACTTATCAGACCGAGTGTCTCATCCCAAGATCTTCTTTGGCCCAACCCACTAGATCATCCCAGGTCCTCATGCTTAGAGTTACTACCCCACGGGAAGCTCATAAGACCTCTACACGGAACCGTGCCTTTTCTGTGGCGGGTCCCATTTGGTAGAACCAGCTTCCCAGCGATATTAGGACCGTGGAGCACCTCTCAGCCTTTAGGAAGCGATGAAAAACTTGGCTCTTCCAGGCTGCTTTTGGCGACTGATGGTGGTTTATCCTATTCTCTTTTCCCTTCTTTTTTTTTTTGCCACCAACGTATATTCCATGTTTTCTTCTTCTTCTTTTAATTGATTTTAATGTCTTGATCGCTTGGGTTTGTTTTACTTTTGTTCTGATAGCTGAATTTTATGGATTTTCTTGCTGGGAACCGTCCAGAGTTCCTTCGGAAAGTTGGGCATATCAGAGCATTAAAGGGCTTTGAATGAAGAACCCTTCCTATAATTCCATTTAGTAGTAGTATTTTATTTACGGTCTTAGACCAAAGTACTACATATGCAATCTAAAATAAGGAGTAATACAAATAATACATATGAGCATCAATGCCCAGTCAAAAATTAGAAATCTTGTAAAACCACACAGGAGTAAAATTTATAGATAGATATACTAATAAATTAAATATGCTAAGATTTTAAAGTTATGGATAAAAATGATTACAAAGAGTAATATGCTTATACATTACAATTAAAATATTAAAATATTAAATATAACAATTAAAATAACAAATATAAAACCATGAGTTACTAAGGCTCTGGGTATCTAGGGTTCGGATAAGGACATCATCTTACGGCAAGCCATAGCAGCCACACAAAATTTAGCCATTGTAATATACGTAACCCTGTCGGCAAGTAAATAGTGAGTATAAAATTGCATAGGAAACATTAACATTTATAACTTTGCTTAAACTTCTCAGTACAATTGACAAACATCTTCTGAATTTCCATTGACAATTGATTTTTGGCTGAAGCTGCTGTACCATCTTAATTGCAAGTAAGGGTCGTGCTATCCCAACTGTACTTGGAAAATACTGTGCGAAAGTATTGATTGAAATCCAGTGGCATGTGTGCTTTGACCAAGCGTAGAGCAAATATACAGTACGAAATCAAGCAGTACACATTCCTTTCCTCTTCTTTGTTTCTTTTTTTAATAGAACCCAGCGTCCGGATTAAACAGTGCACGACGACAGGGCACTGAGGAGCATTCGGTGTTCCTTCCGGCATGGGAAGTCCTGATTCAAAATATCATAAAACATCATTGCCTTATTTATATGTAAAAAAACTGTGGACTGACTTTGCTGTGATGAGACCAGCAGCTGCCAAAGATTTTCTAGCTGAGTCAGCTAATAAACCTATTTACTCGTTCTGGATGCTCAAGTACAGGGCCATTATTTTCAGATGCCTTCAGCAATTTACTCTGACACAAAGAAGGTCATCCATTTCCTGTCTTACTAGGTCTGCACTTTAATGATTAGCAAAAATAACAGCGGCATTAAAGCAGGTTGCAACCAGGAGGTAATGAGTGATATAAGAGCAAATTTGCAGCTGCTCTGTCTAATGCCTTTCCATTCCCTTGCCTTTTATTCTGATGGATTAGAATTTCTCCCTCGAACTACTTGGAAAATCATTAAATTAAAATGAAACCAGCTCCGGTAATTTAAATGGCATGATAAAACACTGCAGCGAGATATCTTGGACATAATTATATCTATCTATCTATCTATCTATCTATCTATCTATCTATCTATCTATCTATCTATCTATCTATCTATCTATCTATCTATCTATCTATCTATC
>JAHTLZ010000122.1:34996130-35009566 GCA_023846285.1 Phrynocephalus versicolor | reverse complement strand
ATCTATCTATCTATCTATCTATCTATCTATCTATCTATCTATCTATCTATCTATCTATCTATCTATCTATCTATCTATCTATCTATCTATCTATCTATGACATTATGGCCTTACTCTCAGTGATTAGGTTTTGGACAAGCTTTGTCTGAAGATTCTGGACATGAGAAAGCTCATTGTACTCCAAGGTAGTGTAGTGAGCCCACTAATGCTGAACTTTTAATTAACTGGTGGCGTTTACACATCTCTGATTCTCCCCAATTAACTGGTGACGTTTACACATCTCTGATTCTCCCCTCTATTCCTAAAAACCTTTCAATGTGCCTAAAGTCATTAAAATATTCAACTAACCACGTAGGGATAGGAAAAAATGCAAATATTTCAAATTGTGTTTTTTTTTTTTTAAAAAAAAGCAGGAGTGTACACTGCCATTTCTCTAAGAATATAAGGGTCATATTCAAACATTTTGGAAATAAATGGTTATAAATAAGCAATTACTGGCAACCCACATCTTTTTTTGCTATAAGTCAGACACAACTGAGTTATGCCATGATTGTAACACAATGCAGAGTAATTTCTTTCCTTTTGTGGTTTTACATTTCAGTTCCTTTTAAAGTTACAAGGATGTAGCTTCACTAATAGGTGGAGAAAGAGTGTCACATTGTGTGTGTTCATTTTGTAGGTTCATAGGCTGCTTTTCTCCCCCCCACCCCCACAAGCCCTTGACTTGTAGCATTCAAATATACCTTTAGGGGACGTACAAAGAACCTACTTTAGTTTCTTTTGAGAAAGATAAAAGAATAGAGTTATTTTTTTAAAAAAAACAATGTTAATTATAATGACAACTTTGAGGTATGTGAAATTGGAAAGTAACTTATTACATTCTGGTATATTCGTTGAGTTGGCCACAAGTATGTTAAACTTTTCCCATTTGTTAAAACCTGGCCTTCAATAATTTCCCTTGATCTGCAGATATTTAAAAGGAGTGCCATGGAGTATAATGTTAGACAGATGGAGTTGCTCAGGCATCACATAAGAACACAGAGTTTAATGCGACTTCCTCCCAAGGGAGAATGTGTTGAATTAGAGTCATCACATTTAACATCTGTCAACGGAAGAGCGTACATTTGTGTTAAAATTTAGAAATTTATCCCATAAATTCATGGTTGGGCAGGTGAAGTATACTAGGTTGAGTTTCATCTTGAGACTTAGATATCATCAAAGTATCAGAAATCATTTTTTTAAAAAAATCGCATACAGTTTGTTAAATACAGAGCTATATTTTTTCCAATGTGTCAGATAACCCTAGATGTCAAACTCAGAGAAGTTCTAGAATTTCAAGGTACAATGAAATTAAAAAAAGATCATGTTGTTACTTCAAAGTAAAGACATTAAGAAGAGATGCTTTTACAATACATCCATGTTTAGTTTATACAGCCAGTGGTGCATAGAATTAGAAATAAGTACAGAGGTACCTTGTATAAAGAATTAATTCATTCCAAATGAAATTCTGTTAAACAACTTTTCCTTTGTACCAATTTCCCATAGGAATTCATTGAAAGCAGAGTAATCCCTAATCACGACTATTTCTATGTTGTACGGATTCGCCCCATAAGCAAGTCTGTTAAGCAAATTTCCCCTATCTCTGGAATTTTTATGTTGTACAGATTTTATGTTATACAAACCATTTGTTATACGAGGGCCCACTGTATAATATAGATACAACCAACATCTTCGTTTAGCTGACTTTTCTGTGTGTGCTATGCAAGTTAATCTTGGTAGCTGATATTGAGTGCTTTCTTTCTTTATTTCACCCCCAAAGTGTCCTATGTAAAATATTTCTTAGTATTCTGGTGTTGTCATAACCATGATATTATTTTTATAGCATTCTGGTCCTGTCATAACTAGGGTACTATTATTATTGTTATTTAGTCACAGGTTTGTACAAAAGAGAGAGAGAAAATTATTATTTTCCAAAATTCCCTACCTGCTATCTTCCCTTCACAAATATAAACAAGAGCCTTTTGATGTCTGAAACTCTCTCTTTATATTTATTTATGTTGCACAGAGTTGCAGCATTGGGTATATCTTTTGTGGTTCATATAGTCTCTGCAAAACTTCAGACTTCCCATCCCCTGTAGAAATGCAGTTAAGGTTGCTAAGTAACCAGCATGGTCCTGATCACATAACACAGCTGATGAAATCAGCTTGGAAATTAGTCCTTCAACGAGTCACAAGGTATATTTTGCTCATATGTTAAAAGTTATTTTTGTCAAATCAGAATGGAGCCACCTACATTAAAAGCCGCGCTGACACATTTCCTAAAATTGTTGGGAGGGGTGAGATTTTTGTTTTTTTTGCTTAGTTTTTGGGCTAATCTATTTTCCTTTCAAATTTAAAGAATATCGTGTGAATGGTCACGTCAGGCAGCCGAGCCTGATCTTTTTCAAATGCAGCAGCCAGGAAAGCCAATGTGATTCTTGGTTGCATCAACAGAACCATAGTGTGTAGATCAAGGGAAGTGATAGTACCACTCTATTCTGCTCTGGTCAGATCCCACCTGGAGCACTGTGTCCAGTTCTGTGCACCTCAATTTAAAAAGGATGTTGACAACCTTGAGCGGGTGCAGAGGAGGGTGACCAGGATGGTTGAGGTTCTGGAGGAAATGTCCTATGAGGAACGGCTTAGGGAACTGGGAATGTTTAGCCTTTCAAAAAGAAGGCTGAGAGGGGATATGATAGCTATGTTTAAATATTTGAAAGAATGTCATATTGAAGAGGGAACAGGTTTGTTTTCCATGGCTTCAGAGACTAGGACTCAGGGCAATGGTTTCAAACTACAGGAAAAGAGATACCATTTGAACATTAGGAAGAACTTCATGACAGTTAGAGCTGTTTGGCAGTGGAATATGCTGCCACAAAGGGTGGTGGAGTCTCCTTCTGTGGAGTTTTTTAAGCAGAGGCTGGATGGCCATCTGTCGGAAATATTGTGATGGGGTTCCTGCATGGCAGGGGGTTGGACTAGATGGCCCTTGAGGTCTCTTCCAACTCTATGATTCTATGGTTCTATGATTCTATGTAAGGTAGATACTGTTACATTAATTATTATTTTACATTATTGTATTTGATTTGTTGATGTACGATGTCGTATGTTTGAGCAAGTTGTTTTTGCAACATGTTGTACACCACCCTGAGTTCCCTCGGGAAAATTGGGTGGTTAACAAATACAAAAATAAATAAATAAATAAATAAATAAATAAATAAATAAATAAATAAATAAATAAAATGCTGTGTATCGGCCATATGGCTTCTGGGTGAGCCGGTCACATGACTGCCGTGGCCTGCCATTTGCTCAGCTCAGCCCTGGGCTACTGGATTTTGGCACCAAGTGCCAATTGAGATGGAGTGCTAACTCATGCTCACCTAAAGCAACAGAGAAAGAAGCTTTGGCCTTTAGATCAGCCTTCCTGAAATCCAGCTCATTATCACAAGTAAAACAGGCCAGCAGCTGCTGGTAACCCAGAGGGCGATCTCATTGTCTTTGCTTACATCTGTATTCCAGAACTGCCTCTCTGATGGGAAATAATGATCGGATCATCTCAGGACTAGGGTGGGCTTCAAAGATAATCTTTTCCAGCTCCTTGCATTAACAATGAGCGATCTACCATGCACAAAATCGTCAGCCCCCGCTAGCGGGCTATTTATCTGCCACAGAGAGAGAAGAGAGCGATGGAGCTACTTGGAGTGTCAGAAAGTATCCAGTAATTCAGTCCAAGTTTGGAGGAAGGGGCAGGGGGGGAGTATTTCTAGATTTGCTGGCCGACTCCCTTCCCCGCCACACTGAGCTGGAAATCAATGAACGAGAAGTGTTTAAAGTGAGAAATGCAGTTGCTCAATTGTTTCTGCACAAGTGCTCTGACATTTTGCCTTGCTAATGTTCGGAGATTCTTCCGCCCACCCACCCCATCCAAAATGATGGCAAAACTGAAAGTGCTTCTTGAATCAAGTCAAGGGG
Organism: Phrynocephalus versicolor; assembly: GCA_023846285.1. NCBI lineage: Eukaryota > Metazoa > Chordata > Lepidosauria > Squamata > Agamidae > Phrynocephalus > Phrynocephalus versicolor. The sequence goes on along the minus strand of JAHTLZ010000122.1, from coordinate 35,005,555 downwards.
GTGGGTGGGTGTTGCCCCTTTCTCTCTCTGCTCCTCTTACCCTCCTGCCACCTCAAAGCCATCTTTCTGATGAAACCCACTGCCTTATTTCCATTTTTCCTTTGCTTTATTCTTCCTAGTATTTATTGGTGGGCAGTGGATTGGTGGGAGACAGACACTTTCCGATTTTTCTTCTGACTCTTTTCTCCTTCTTCTGATGCCGCCCGCTATTACAAACACCTGGCATGATGAATTCTGGGAAGATAACATTGTTCAAAGCACCTTCCTGTCACAATCTGTTTTCTGAAGCCTTTGTGCTGAAAGAAGTATTGACCTCAACTGAACTCCCACACTCACCTTATCTCTTAAGCATATGAAGCACAAACTTTAATTCCCATGAACATTCTGAAGCTGATTATAAAAACCCAAGAAATATAGAGCTGGAAGAGATTCCAAGGATCACGGGGTCCACTGTGCTCTGGAGTACAGAGTCCACTCTATACAGAAAGAACTCCTAGTTCCCTGAGCTTATTGCCCTCTGAAGATGCCAGCCATAGAGTCTGGCGAAAGGTCAGGAAGAAAAACTTCCATAACATGGCCAAACAGCCCAAAAAACTCACAACTATCATCCTAGAAAACTTCTGCCCCTAGGTTCTGTTTACAAAGAAGTGCTGCTGGATAGCTCATCAACTTAAGTGTCTAGAGTAGAGATGGGCACGACTAGGGAAAATGACGTTTTCGAGTTGTCGTGTGTCGGAGGCAGCCCGTTTCGGCTCGTTTCCGTTTTTCGCGAAAATTCACAAAAATTAGTCGGTTCGTTTTTTCATTTTTTCATTTTCGTTAGTACTGGTTTTTTTGGGGGGGTAGCGGGCTCCTGGAGGCACCTCTGTGGGGTGGGTGCCTCCTCTGGCCCACTATAAAGGGAAAGCAGGCTCCTGGAGGCACCCGTGGGTGCCTCCTATCCTCACCCACTAGGAAGGGACAGCAGCAGGCTCCAAGAGACCCCTCAACATGGGGGTCTCCCCTCCTCACCTGCTGCTGCAAAATGGCATGCATAACCATATATATGGATATGCATACCAGTTGCAGACAGTGAGACCAGTCCACTGGTACGACCCTCCGTCAAGGAGAACCGTGAAGACTGGGTCGCACCTGCCATGTCCCACAAAGAAGGGAATCGTACTTGCGTGTAGTGCAATGCAAGTAGATCTGGCTTAGAGTTAAGGTGGGTTAGTGCAAGGACTAGGGTTAGGCTAGTGATGGGTAAGGTTACGGTGGGCTATTGGGTTGCACCTCTGGGTGCCTCTCTGACCCACTAAGAAGACAGTCTGTGACGTATGGGTAAGGAGTCAAGGATTAGGGTTATGGGGTTAGGGGGCTAGGGCAGGTTTTAGGGGGCTTTTTGGCACATCCCAGAAGTCTCCATGGCCAAGTGGCCATGCGATTGGTGGGATGGCTCCAAAAATTTGCATGGTTGTCCACTCCCACATGGCTGGCCAGGCCACTGGGCCAGCCCATCATTGCGCACTGCCCAGGTGTAAATAAAATAAAATAAAATAAAATCAATGGAGGACAGAGGAGGAGAGGAGAGACATTTTGTTGCAAGAAAAAACCCAGTGCTACTGTGAAAAATCTGGCAGTTTATAAATTTTTGCGTGTTTCTGTTGTGCTTGTGTGTTTTTGGACCACGATTTCAAAAACAATATTGCGTTCGCCGCCCCATTTTGGATCCCCCACCCGCACCGCATGGCATGGCAAGTCCGGCTGCCCAGGACGGGGGGGGGAGGCGGGACCCCCTCCAGAAACCACCCCTCCGGTAGGTGCCCTGCGCCCTTAGTCAAGCAGGCATTTTTCCGCCTGCTTTTTGGCCTGGGAATGGGTGGGGGGAGAGTTTAAAAGTTTTTTCCTGTGCCGTCCGTGCCGCTTGAGCCGGCGGCGAGACTCGTGCCGTGCGGCTTGTTGCTGCTGCGAGCCTGCAGCGAGTCCCACCAGAGCAGCCCAGGACGGAGGAGGGGGGAGGCCGGGGACCTCCAGAAACCACCCCTCTGGTAGGTGCCCTGAGGCACAGCAGGCCTATTTCCACCTGCTTTTTGGCCGGGAACCGGGTTTTTTTACTTTTAAAAACTTTTTTTCTGTGCCGCGTGGCATTGCGCGATCGCGCGATGCAAGTAACGAGCACGACAAATCAGACCAAAATTGTTCGTTCGTCGGTTCGAGCTCGAAGTCTGGCGGAGTAATTCCCGTTACCGTTTCCGTAGAGTAACGGAACCGAGTAACGGAAACGGAAACGGGAATACCGCTAAGTCGTGCCCATCTCTAGTCTAGAGCAGGGATGTCCAAACTTCAGCCCTCCAGGTATTTTGGACCACAACTCCCAGACTTCCAAGCCTGTATTGCACGTGACAAAGGACTGTGGGAGTCCAAAACATCTGGAAGGCTGAAGTTTGGACGCCATTAGTTTAGAGCAAAAATCCTGTCCAGCTTATCTAGATGAAGACTTCTGGTAGTTGCAGTCCAGGAACTTCTGGGAACCCACAGGTTGAGAACCACTGGTCTAGAGTCTCTAGCTGCAGAGTCAGAGGTTGGGAGTTTGATACCCCATTGTGCCTCCTTTCTTTGAAGGGCTCCGTGATCCACTGAGTCCCATTTTTAAAGTCTTAAAATGAAGAAGAAGAAGAAGAAGAAGAAGAAGAAGAAGAAGAAGAAGAAGAAGAAGAAGAAGAAGAAGAAGAAGAAGAAGAAGAAGAAGAAGAAGAAGAAGAAGTGATTTTTATACATTTTGATAGGAGTGAGCCCATCTCTCAGCGGCATCAATCTAGAGATGGATTAACTTGCTCTGCAGAATCAGGAGGGGAGCACTTCCTTTCCGCTGTCCCTCTCTTGTGCCCTGACATGTGCTCCAGAGGGCTAGGAAAGCCTTCAGAGCATATATTTGCACCATGTGGGAGGAGCGGCCCCCAGTGGTAGCCAAAATGTACCAAAATCAGAGGTTTTATTTTCTCTTTATGCTTTTAACGTGTTAGCCGCCCAGAGTTCCCGTAAGGGAAGATGGTGCGGGATATAAGTCTTTAAATAATTAATTAAATAAATAAATAATATCGTGTTGGAATTCACATCCCGCAGAAAGAAATACTGGGAATGCCTCCCTAAAGCCTTCCTTTTCCCAGCATTCCTGCCCTTTCTGTAATAAAATTCACTTTCTATGGTGTGATTCAGTTATGCAGATCAGTACATATTTTTTCTCACCGGCCTTTCTATTTCAATCTCAGAATCAATTACCCTGAGCAATGGGTACTCCATTTTAAAAATATATATCTGTTATTTTCTGTGAAATCAAATTCAAATTTCACTGCATTGCATCAGGATATATCTAGAATACCTGTGTGCTCACACACTGACACATATATCTATGCACACGCGCGCGCGCACACACACACACACACATAGATACACACCTACCTTTCTCGTGCTGGGAGAGCATGTTTTCTGCATTTCTGCAAAGGCCTTTTGTTCTTTGTTAGCTTTATTTTACGTTCTTCTTCAGATTGGCATAACACGAGCTGCTACCCCCATTGCCCATCTGTATTGTCTTGGGCACCTTAGTGCTGGACCAAACTTAAGGGGTGGCGGTATGAGACACTGAGAAGTGGATCAGACATTTCTTGGTTTGGATTAGAGATGGGCACGGAACGAAAAACAAAATACTGTTTCATCGTTTCATTATGAAACGAATTACTTTGTTATGAAACAAAATGGTAGGACATGTTTTGTCACAAAAACAAAATGAAAGGCTATTCCCCCCCCCTCTAGAAATGGAATGATTTGTTGTAGAGGAATCAATGGCAGGGGAGCTCAAGCTTTTCCCCATAAGCCTTCAAAATTTGGAAAGGTTTGGGGGGCAGGGGGCTGAGTTATTAAGCTCCAAAGGGGGTTCCCCTAGGAAAAATCTTTCTAATTGAATTGGAAACAGCAATAGCCCCCACCCCTTTTGTGGGCAAGCGCAGCAATTTGGCTTCTGAATACCGATTCAATTGATTAGAAATATTTTTTCCTAGGGGCACCCAATTTGGAGCTTAATAACTCAACCCTCAACCCCCAAAACTCTCCAAGTTTTGAGTACTTACAGAGAAAAGTCCAAACTTGCTCTCGAGCTATTTTGGTGCTGAAAAATGGCTACAATCCTATTTTTGAGTATGCACTCGAAAATATGGATTGCAAGCATGTTTTGACATGGAAATGGCAGTGTTAGCTTACTCAAGCTATCCCTGAAAGCTCCCGAAATTTGGAGAGGTTTGAAGGTAAGGGGGCTGAGTTATTAAGCTCTAAATGGGGTCCTGGTGATTAATTGAAAGTGTGTATATGCCACACGTCAGCAATATAGGGGTTAATTAAGCAACTTAACCCCTATATTGGTAGTGCACACCATACAGTCTTTCAGTTAATTAGAATGGGCCTATTTGAGGCCTCCTGTACTTACCTGAGGCCTGGTGCTGCCCCAGGTGGGCCTCCAATGGTCTTCCCAGTCCGTTGGGGGCCCCTGAAGTGGTTTCCGGCAAACCGGTAGTCTATTCCGAAAAACTGGAAGTGCCTTCTGGATTGCCCAAAACCAGTTCTGGAGCCCCCAACAAGCTTCCCAGGCCTGTTGGAGACACTAGAAATGGTTTCCGGCAAATGGTTCTGGCAATGGTTTCCATGAAATCGGAAGTGCCTTCCAGATTGCCCCAAACCACTTCTGGGGCCTCCAACAGGCCCAGGAAGCCCGTCAGAGGCCCGTTTGGGGCAGTGCCAGTCTTAAGAAGTGTAGGAGGCCCTAGATAGCCCCACCCCCCAGTCCTGACCCAACCCAGAATACACAAACGGGATTATTATAATAACAATCTTGCTTACTTTAAAATAGAATGGATAGCCCCACCTAGTTTTTTTTAAAAAATTGGATATAATCCAGGCTGCAAGGGTTGAAATGCTGATCCTTTAAAACAACCTTTCCAAAAAAAAAAAAGATGACTGAGCATACATGGAACAGGCTTACCAATAAGAGCATTCCAAAGTAGAGATAGTTGCAGCTTTGTGCCTGGAAGCCTATGAAGACAAGGGAGAGTCATGAAGACAAGAGTCAAAAGACAGGTTTTATTTAAAGAGCCAAAGAAATATTTAAAAAAAAAAACAATGGAGTGACAGTTCTCTAGAAAGGGGCAATTTGCCATGTATCTCCAGACAATTAACATGCAATTTTTCCCCTCACTATCATTCATATTTGTCAAAAAAAAAAAAAAACCACCAGCCCTGATAGTTGTTTTGTATACAGGTAAGAAGTAGGGCCTACATTGCAGTCTGAAGAACAAGAATCAAGTTATACCACAAAGTACACATATGGCAACAGAGGCTGTTGTTCTTGGAGGTACAACCAGTGCCAATGTCATCATCAATTTAGGACGAGGTTAAGCCATGCTTACTAACTAAAGCCTTTGGGAGCTGAGGATCATGACCCATCTAGGTTTTAAGTTTTAACACATTGGTTTTAATATTTTGATTTTACATTATTTATACTCTTTTATTTTAAACTGTTTTATATGGCACTGTAACCCACTTTGAGGTTTTGCAATATAAGCCAGGCTATAAAATGTTTAAACAAACAAATACACAACTGTGTGACATATAAGTTGTTTAAAAAGCAGACATTGGTTGAAGTCCAGTAACAAGTCACAACTGGAGAAGGACCATTAAATCAGTGGTGATTGGATGAATCAGCCCCTCTATAAGTCCCATTTATTCAACAGACATTCCATCAGTTTGGTGCTGAAGGGGAAAACATAACCAACCGTGGCCTTCTTTGCATCTTTTATGCTAGGAGATTTTCTAATGCATCATTGGTGATTAGAAGTAACATGCTGGAGTTTTAACTGAAAATCTAACCGCACCAACATTTGAAATCCTCAAAATGTTCTAAACAGCTTGGGGCAAATAACTCATTTGCAATGCTTGAACAAGTCAAACATCCTTAATAAGAGTAGCCAAACATTTTACTTAAACCTATATGTCTTTTCTTGGCTGGCACTTAGAAAAGGAAGGATTTAGGTAATTTATGAAGCAGATGTTTCTGATAATAGTTAGGCACTGTAGCAAATGATCAAGGGATACTGTAGGCTGCCTGTCATTAGAAGATTTAAAAATAGGTTAGAATGACTTAAATCAGGAACAGAACAAATTTAATTGGGAGTGCTTAAATAAAACAAGAGTCCATTATCTAACTGCTAAAGGTAATGTTGCTAAGTTAGAAAGTTGTGGGCTGAGTATTGCTTTCATCAGATCTCTGAAATCTATAAACAAAGAACAAATTCAGGTAATACAGAATTCTTTGTCCAGCAAAGGTGGCATTAAATTTGGGGATAGAGTACAAGGCAGTTTGTTTAGAAAACTGAGTGCCTTGTTTCTGAGAGCAGTCTGAAAGCAAGGAAAGAGGAGGTGTGTGGATTCTCAAGGTATCAATTTAGCCTCTCTCTTTTTTTCTTTCAATAAAATGCCTCCTCTACTCCCAAACTGTATACTATCTCTAGCTGATGAAGAGTTTTGGACAACTCAAAAGCTTGTCTTGTTTGTAATTTTTTTGCGAACTTTTCGTGAGATACAGTAAATCCAGTAAAATGTTTGACCCAAACCCTTGTTTCTACAGATGGATCACACAAGGCTACTTTTCTCCAGTCCAAGGCACGCAGGCTATATTCAGTGTATTGATTCTTATTTAGATTTTGTTCATTCAATCATAGTTAGCATTCAATCACATTTTGTCAAATTCTTGCCCTTTAAACTGTTATCTAGAGATCTATATGTAATCCAGAAATGTATCTGCAGCTTGTCACTACATTTTTTTTTTCGTGGAAGGATGATAAGAATGTCCTAAAGCAAAAACAAAGCAAAATGTTCATATATACTGCCACTTAGTGCTTCCAGCACTCTCTGGGTAGTTTACAATTTATTTATGCAGGGTACACATTGCCTCCAATGTCCAGAGAGCTGGGTACTCAAATTTTCTGACCTCAGAAGGATGGAAGACTGAGTCAGCCACAAGTTGGCTTACCTGGGACTGAACCCCAGGTTGTAAGCCTAGTTATAGCTGCAGTGTAGTAGATTAAACACTGCACCATGAGCCTCTCTTGTTAGGTCTGTGAAGATTCTCAGTCATCTAGGTGGGGTTATCTGGAAGCTGAGACATGGCAACTGGACTTCTTTTCTTGAGAGATCGAAGCATTTCGCTACTCATCCAAGCAGCTTCGTCACACCGACGAAGCTGCTTGGGTGAACAGCAAAACACTTTGCTCTCTCAAGAAAAGGAGTCCAGTTGCCATGACTCGACTTCCAAATACTCTCTTGTTGTGGTTTTTCTTGATCTTTTCTTTGGTCATGACTGGATCCCATTGTATAGTTCCGTAAGGAAGACACCTGTCTCTAAAAGTGGATTAGAATCCATAAGAATTCACTGTGAAATGAATATTGGTGTTAACGGTGCCACAATACTTTTGTTTGTATTTGATTTTTGTTGAAAGATAGTAGCCAGGCTATCAAAAAGAGGTAGGGTTTGTGGATTTTTTTTTTCATGCAGTCACTGTATACGATAACATTGAATTTGTGAAAGAAAACCCCCTATTCAGATGTTGCTTACTGCCCACAATTCTCCTTATTTTCATCAGCTGACATTTGTAATGGGGAAAACAAAAGAAGAATCTGTGGACAGGTCAACCAGAAAAATGTCTCCAGACTACTAGATCGGACAAAGCCTTCCAGGGAGCAAAAAGGGGGAATTGTGATGGATAGGAATAGCGTACAGCTGATTAGAACTTCGTTTGGGAATTGCCTTGATAGCAAGAAGTGCTTTTGCTGCTGCTTCTAGAATTGCTCTTTTAATGAATAATAAGCATACATTTTTGCAAATCGTCAGGAAAGCTTTCACACTAGAGCAGGCGTGTCCAAAGTCAGGCCCAGGGGCCAAATGCGTCCCGTTTTCAACTTCGGAGCAGCCCACGGCATCTTCTCCCCACCGGCTCAGCCTGTCACGCATCCCTGGCAGCTGGCCCCGTACTGGATGGAGGCATTAGCTTGCAGTTTTATGGTTTGCCTGCTCTCCCTGCCTCTGTCCACCCCCACCAGCTGCCTGCCCAGCCTACCCACCCCCAGTTCTGTTGCTGCAGCGTCCTCCCTGCCTCCTTGCTTATTATAGAGACTTGTCCAAAGTCTGGCCTGGGGGCCAAATGTGGCTGAATGGTCGACCCCCGCACATTTTCACTTCACCAAATCTGTCCCTCCTTGCAAAAAGTTTGGACACCCCTGCACTAGAGCATGAAGCCTTTGTTTTCATGTATCAGATCAGGTTCTTCTGCTTAGCAGAGGATTTCAATGTATGCCCTCTTCTTCAGAACTGACAGCCAGAAATGACAGAGCTGCCTCCTCCTCCTCCTCTACATCTTTATGGAAAACATGAAACCATCAACTCCTGTCACTAGAGATGGGCACAACTCAAAAAATGGTGTTTTGTTTGTCGTTTGTCATTTAGGGGGTCCATTTCGGTTCGTTTTTGTTTTTTGTGATTTTTTTAAAAAAAAATCGTTTTTGTTTCATTACATAACGAAATGAAAAAACAAAAACGAAAACGAAAAATTGCTCATTTCATTAGCATTTATTACAGTTCAATGTATTTGCCGTAATGAAAACGAAACGGACGACAAAATTTCTGGTGTTTCATTTAGTTTCATTTCATTTTGGGGACAAAATTCGTTTTTCGTTTCATTACGTAACGAAATGAAAAAATGAAAACGAAAATGAAAAATTGCTCGTTTCGTGCCCATCTCTACCTGTCACAATTCCTAGGCAGTTCCTTTTCTCGCAATGCTTGGACCATGACTTTTGAGCCACTCACGATCCACACCCAGCCCTATTTGAAGTGGTAAAACTAAAAATGAAACCCTAGAAAAGATACCTTGCCTCTCAACAATAGCTTCTTTAGCCCTGCAAGCCGTGCACAAAACTTTTGCCGGCATGCGCTGATTTCCCCATCTGCTCATCTGCTTTTGCTCAAGGATCAATGTTGAAAGAGAATGTGGCCAAGTTTTATTTCTGAAGCTTTTCAAGTGCCTTCCCTTGTGTAAAGTTAATGGTGCCCATGAAAACTCATAGTAGCCCATAGTGGAAAAGAGTTTAATTTAAGAACCACTGCTATGTTTTATGTTCAACTATATTAAAGGTTACAAATACTGCTGGAATCTGTCATACAATATCACCCCCATCAAATAAGGAAAGGATGCTGTCAGCCATGGCCCCTAATCTAACACCTGTACAGGTGCCTGAAATGTAAACGTTGATGTAAGCAGCCTTTTAAGATGCACCAAGTACATGGCTCATTCTCCCCCTATCTATCTATCTATCTATCTATCTATCTATCTATCTATCTATCTATC